>JAMPIV010003346.1:0-25000 GCA_024509875.1 Oreohelix idahoensis
CGGAACGCGCCAAACCTCTCACGGCTTTTTCAACACCTAGAGGTTTGTTCCAATGGAATTTTTTGCCTTTCGGTCTTATGAACGCACCAGCTACGTTCGTACGCATGATGCGCCGAATCCTATCTTATCGGTCAGATGTCATTGCATATCTAGACGACATCTGTCTTTTCAGCGATACTTGGGAAGATCACTATTCAGGGTTAGATGAATTGCTGTCTACTTTGCGTGAGCACAACCTGACAGCGAAACCCTCTAAAGCCTATATTGGTTTTAGCGAAATTTCTTTCCTAGGCCACCGAGTTGGTCATGGTTTCCTAAAGACAGAGGACCATAATACTAGTAAGATACTTAACATCTCAATCCCTAAGACTAAAAAACAGGTGAGAAGTCTGTTAGGTCTTATTCAATTTTATGGCAGATTCATTCAGAATCTATCCTCTATCATGGCACCTCTCTCAACACTTCTAAAGAAAGGTTCGCCTAATGTGGTCCACTGGTCTCAGGAATGCCAATGCTCTCTGGATAAGATTAAAACACTGTTTTCAACACCACCTATTTTAGTGCTACCCACTAAAGATAGACATTCGTTCTTCGTAGTGACGCTTCATCCACTGGGATTGGAGCGGCACTAATGCAAGAGTACTCTGGAACTCTGCATCCTGTAATGTATATTTCCAGAAAACTTAATGCGGCAGAAAGGAATTATTCGGTTTTTAGACCGTGAGCTATTAGCTATGGTTTGGTCGATCCTCAAACTACAGAGATTCCTTCTAGGCGCACATTTCATAGTAGAAACAGACCAAAAAGCTCTTACTGCTATACAGAGTAAGAATTTGAAGAGCTCGAGGTCTACTCGATATGCAATTGCTCTTCAACCTTTTCATTTCTCTGTGCGAGCTATTCGGGGATCAGATAATGTGATGGCAGACATTCTGTCAAGATGCCCACATGATTCCACATAACTATTAGGGCTTAGACTTCTTGATATGTCTAGTTCTATAGTAGTTCCTTTTCTATATCATGATAGATACACATTTGTAATTTAATAATATAATGATTGTATCACTACATAGCGGTTCATGTATTTTTATTCACCGCTGTGCTTTGATGATTTTTTCTTCATAAATCATAAATTTAAGATATCTAATACGTAGTGATGATATGAATTTTTTAGGCATTGTGTAATTGCCAGAATTGTATTATACTTTGATGACACCTTCCTGGAAAAATATACTTGTAGAGAAATAATTTCTCTCAGTTTATGAGACACATTCTCACCAGTCGCTCCATAAGTCGACTTAGCCTCATATTAGGCGTTATAGGTATTCCTGATATTTTCATCTGCGCATTATTCATGCGTTGTGAGCCTATTGTACGTTGCTCCTAGATGTATTTCAAAAAAAAAAAAAAATGTTCCATTTTTTTTTTTTTCCCGGGAGGTGTGGTAAGACTGTTACGTGCAGTCTTTGATATCTTACAATATTATACATAGGTAATTTTTTAGTGCTTAAGGGAAAGTCATTATTGAGTTACTTCCCTTGAACTCCGCGGATAAATACATTTTACTGCGATTTATTCGTTGTTTGGGTAATAATAGATTGTTCTTGCTTCAGAATATCTATGGCCTGAATTTATGTGTATTGTTTGTCTGAGTAGGACAAGTCTGTCTTATATCTGTATATCTTTACATATCTAAGTCGAACTATATGTTCTGTTGTCTCTAGAGAGGTCAAAGGCTATTCGGCGGATGTGTCGCTTGAGTGGTGTGATTTGGCTTCGTCCTGATAGGGACTGTGTGTGTGTTTTGCTATGTCGGCTTGATGCCTTGAAAAAGTGATCTCAGTGGTTTTGGGGAAAGTGATAGTCGTCTAGACCTATCGTGTATGCTTTACCCCAGTGTTTATTCATCTTGCCAAGGAATGGCAGTTTCATATTCCCTCTACCAAGGTAATCAAAGATACTCTTATGAACTCTCGATCGAAGCCACCATTGTCGATAATTACGATTTGAATGTTTAAGAGAATATATTTGACTCGATGAAAAACGACTTCGATTCCTAGCAGCACTATATTCTGTAGAATGCAGTCTATTGTTCATGACCAAATCTACAGAGCAACGAAATGTTGTATGAATGACTAACTTTAGAACAGATTCATTATCTGTATTCAAACGTGAGTGACAGTTCACGAGTGGAGCCATCTTGGAACCAAAACATGTAGGACTTTCAAGAAGAGAAAAGGGATGCCCGTATTATCGCTTGATCAGTCCAGAGATCACTGCTACACATGAGAACCCATTGTTAGCGGTTCAATATTATTATATGGAAAAATATGTGCTGAACATTATGTTGAAGAATCGTTGCTAAACGAGATTAGGTTTAGAAGTCATCTGAAATATTGTTTACAAGCTGACGTGCTCAGTCAGTGACGTCAGATGATATATGTATGGGCGATACTGAGTGCTTGGCTATTGACAGTCCATTATACCATTATTCTACATGAGTGCCCATGTAACATTGCAAGACCATTTGTCCACTGTACTATGATGTATTATGGCAACCTGTGATTTGTCACTATCTGTGCTGTCGAGTGTGTACGTCCAATTAAACTTTAGAAAAGGTACACAGTCGTTGGTGTCGATGACTTCCGGTCATACATGAGTGTGAGAAGAGAACATTTGTCAACAACACGAACCCTTATCATCATTCGCACATTATACACTCCATCCATGTCTACACAACACTGCGTAGGTCAAGTTGACATTCCATACACTACAGTGGGGCAGGCAACACCATAGGGATCTTGTCAACTGATGATGATAGACGCCTGTCTTCCCGCCTAGGAGTGTTCTGGTGTACTTTATCAACATATATTATATCCAACTAAATATCAACTTTATCAATTCACTTTAGTCACACCACAGATTTGTCCACAAAAAATATATATATATATATAGTCGGGAAATGTTAGTTAATACTAGAAGTATTTCGCGCCACCAGGCAGAAAAATTACGTAGAGTTTCTAGAAGAAATTAAGATCTGGCTCCAAGGTCCAGTATTTATCATTACAGTCTTTGAAAACCCGTTATTGGGATATAGTATTTCTGGCTAACTCGGGTTGCATATGCACTGTTTAGACCAGTGGTACTTAAGAAACCCACGTGGTTCAAAATAAGGACTGTCTATTTCTTCACAAGTATGGAAACTACTACTAGGTGCTGGTAAAGTTAGGGTCACCCCAAAACTTTCACTCAACCACAGAATTACAGGTAGTCGCACAACTTAAGAATAAAAATGCTGAAAATATTTCTGGAAGTCTAGAAGTTCGACAAATTGCCGAAACAAACTGAGATCTTCGCTAACAGCTATTCTGTTTACGAGCAACCTATCTACTGTGAGTCTATGAGCGAAAATGAAATTAAAGTTTCATACTCGGGCCAATATCTTAAAATCAGACAAAGGGCCCAAACGTATTTCGCCAAGCGAAATTATCTCCCCTACTCCCAACATTTACGTCCGCTTAACGCGTGTCGTAACTGTCACCTACTGACCACGATGTACGCGTGTCAGTTTCAAATCCCAGACAGCCTGACTCCAATGCAGGGCAGTTTTCACACTACAGCTGACCATGGCCCACCGTGAGCGCCGTGTCAGTTTGGGATTTTCCAGACAAATGTCTGGATACTGACCGGTGCAGATGTAAAGTATCACACCTCACCGGGACTTATGCCGAGAAGAAGCTCGCGCGCTCGGTGAGAATGTAGACGATTTGCTACGTCTTATGTTCAGCGAACCGACTTATCACGCCTTCTGACGCCCTGCAGCCCTGACATCTACGTAATATCGTCCTAGCGCGATTCTCAGTTTTAGAGAAAGGAAAACAGGTAAAGTTTGCGAATTATATGAAAATAATAATATCAAAACGAATGGATGAAAAATATACAGGAAAAAGGAAATACAGAGATAATAAAAGAGAGAAATCGGGTGAAAGAATAGGAAGAAGATGTAGGAAATTAAATGAATATAAACCCTACGTGACAGAGCCTCCCCCCTTTAAGATATGGAAGCACTCCATGTCTACGTTATGGAGTTTAATTTCCTATAACCGTAGCTTCGGGGTGTCTGTCTTCTTCCCTCTCCTCTTCCCCCTCCATCTCTGTCCAATTCCTACTCAAGTCCACTCCTCAAAGTTTCCTTCCCCTGGAATGTCTCATATGCGCGCTTGAAAGAGCGTCGCCGCTTCTGACATTTTTGAAAGATTTCCTGTGATAGCGGTGGAATATCCCTGCCACTATCGTCATCTTCGTCAGTTTTGGCGATCGTCAGGAGATGGTCGGAGGTTGGCACTGGTTTTTCCAAGTATCTCTTTAAGAGATTTAAATGGAAAACCTTCTCCTTTCCTTCAATAGAGATCTGGTAGTTAGCCTTAGAAATCTTTTTCAGGACGGTAAACGGCCCTTGCCATCCGATCTTCAGTTGGTTGTTCTCGGTAGGGAGCAACACCAAAACTTTCTCTCATGCTTCCAGTTCTCTCTCTTCCGCGACTTTCCTGTATCGGTTAGCGTGCTTGGTGCGTGCTCGCTTAAAGTTAGTCGTTGCTAGGTCCCACCCTAGTTTCAACCGTTCCTTTAAAACCGACACATATTTACTGGCTGAGACAACTGTCTCATCAGCCTTCTCGTCTGTCAGAGACTGAAGTAAGGCTTCAAGCGGGCCCTTAATGGGTCTGCCGAATAAGAGTGTAGCTGGCGGAAATTCTGTGGAAGTATGAGGAGATTCTCTGTAGCCAAATAATGCTGCAGGAATACAGAGATCCCAATCTTCAGGTTTCACTTGTGCCAGCTTACTTAGCATCATGGTGAGGTTTCCATTAGCACGTTCCACGAGCCCATTTCCGGCCGGAGTATATGGCTTAGTGTGGATGTGCTGGGTCCTCAAGATCTTCACGATCTCATCCATCAACAGGTTTCGGTATGGAGATCCATTATCCGTCAACACTTGCTGAGGGAATCCCAACCGAGTAAAAATCTGCACGAGGGCTTCTGCGACATGCTTGGCATCTGCGCATGTTAGCGGGATAGCTTCTGCCCATAAAGTGCATGTATCGACTAAGGTCAGGATGAACCTGTTCCTTCTTTTAGTCCTTTCGAAAGGCCCTAAAATGTCGATCACAACCCGTTCGAATGGTGTTCCCATTATTGGCATTTCACCCATGTGGACTGGGGGTGTCCGTTGCTTGGGTGGTACACGTTGGCACTGGGCACAGGATTCGACGTACCTGATAATATCAGTATTCACTCCTGGCCACCAATAATGAGTGGTTATACGTTGGTTTGTGGCGTTCTGTCCCATATGTCCGCTAAAGGGAAGAGAGTGCCCCATTTCTAGGATTTGGCTTCTGTACTGTTTCGGTACTAGGAGCTGGTTGTAACCTTGGTCAGGCTTGCCCGTTCTCCGATAAAGTACGCCATCCTCAGAAAAAATGTCCCCGTGCTGTTTGGGTTCCTGCGCCATGGGCAGTTTCCTAAAGCAGGGTGCCAAAGTAGGATCCTTTTGTTGCGCTTCTTTAAGTTCCATAGGTAACAAATTAGGCGCAGGCTCCCGTTCCTTCTTGGTTTGCCCTCTTGTAGTTACTGCTGCTACAATCGGCTCTTCCGGTTTCCCAATACACACGTATCTCCCGCCAAGTATGACTGGGTAGATGGGATCATCCATAACAGCCGCTTTGATCACCCCTCTGACAAAGTCAGAGTGTATCTCCACCAATGCGATGGGAAGCGCTGTAGGTGCATCACTCTTACGAACTCCACAAAGTTGGACGGTCTCTGCTGTCTCTTGACCGGGTTTGACCAGGTTCCTGGCAACAATGCAGTCATAAGAAAGCCCCGTGTCAAATAAGCAAGAAGTTTGAGAACCGTTCAAAATAACAATACCTCGCGTTGAGGGTCTATCCCCAACAGGTTGGGAACCACTGTCAATAATTCCGCCTTGCGAGACTGTCAATAAGCATCCGATGCGTTTCGGCTCGGTGTGCTCGGTCTGATCATATGTCCCGTGCTCAGGGGTTCTCCCTTTGCCACCTTGTCCTTTCTGGCTACGCTGCCATGTAGGGCGGTCGGGTTGATCAGACTGTTTGGGGTGGTTGGGGTACTTGTTCTTGTAGAACTTGGATTTTTCAGGAGGGGGGTTTTGAGGTCCAGTTTCTCTGTGGTTATTGTGGTTAGAAGCCTGAGAAGATTGCTCTAGGTTATGTTTTCGAAAATGCTCCTCTGTCGGTTTCCGCTTTGTGGCCGGTAGTTCAGCCAGCGCATTATGGTAACGCTCAGACTTCTCTAAGATGTCTTCAAGCTTTTCTGCACCTTGCTCAGCCAAAAATCTCCGGTGTCCGCAGACAAAGTGTTCTTTATTTGTTCTGTTAGAACAAATTCCTCAAGACCTTCATAGGTAGAGGGGAGCTGCGAGAGCTCTAGGCACTTTGTCAGATATCCCTTCAAACGAGATGAGAACTGCTGAAAAGTTTCAGAATTCTCTTTCCGGCTGTTGCGAAACAGTTGCAAAAACTTGCGAGCGTTCATTTCAAAGCGCTCCAGTAACGCTTTCTTCAACAGATCATAGTTGTCTTGTTGGCTGCTTTCCAGTTTGGCGTAAACATCATACGCACTACTTTTCAAAGCCTGAGAAAGCTTCACATTCCAACGCGACCTCTCCAAACCGTACAGAGTTGCAATTTTCTCAAATTTTTCTAACCATGTGTCAATCTTCTCATTAGGACACGGGAAAGACTCTAGCGGAAAAGACATAGCAGTGAGATGAGTAGATTGAGTGTTAGAAGGATCAGTTAAGGAAGAATGAGGAGAAGACTCTCCATTGCTGGAGGTAGAGGCAGCGCCACGACTTTGGAACTCTAGAGTTTTAAGAGCCAACTCATGCTGTCTCTGTTTTTCTTTTTCCTCAAGCTGTTTCTCCTTCTCTCTTTCCTCATGCTGTCTCTCCTTCTCTCTTTCCTCATGCTGCATCCTGCGGATTTCCATTTCCTCGTCCATCTTCTTCTGCTGTAATAGCCGGTCTTCCGCTTCCTTCCTCTCCGCTGCTTCTTCTTTCCTCCTTAGTTCTTCTTCTTTCCTCTCCGCATCATATCTCTCAAGTTCGTCCCTGACAAAAGCTTTCGCTTCTTCTCCTTCCAGTCCCTCCTCTCTCGCTTCGTCCCTGAGAAGGTGTCTAAGCTTTGCCCTCTCGGCCATATTATGTCAGTGACTGAGACTAGTGGAGAAAGAAAATAGGAAAAAGGATACACTGGTTCCTACCACTTACGAGAAAAAAAAATATCAAATTCAAAAGATGATATACTTCACCCTGGGATACCTCCTCCAAAAATAAAAATCTAACTATCGCTGCTATTAATCGGCAATAAAGCACTCAATGCAAAACACGACTACGCCAAATAAATGGTAGTTAAGATTACAACTGAAAAATAAGTTGCTACAGTGGAAAAGCAAACGAATATTGCAAAAATTAAAGAGAAAAATAATCCCTTAATTTTTAAAAATCCACTATAAGTTCGCCCCTGAAGTCAGATCGGGTAAGGGAGGGAATTAATCTGGACAAAAAGTCCGAAACACACTCCTTAACTTAGTTCAAACGCCGTTCTGCCTCAGTACCCAGTGAATGTTATACACTCACCACTTTACCAGCATTTAGTATTACAATCAGCAGTTAACATATATCCCGACAAAATCAACCTGTAACCAAAATGTATATTATTCAAAGATGCTGTGAAAAAAAACTTATTAGTTTGTGTGGTCAGCACGCCCGTAAACAGATCGCTAGTCTAGGGGGTAATACTTTTTTTAAAAGATACACAGTCACAAGACATCACACTCTTACTCTATATCAGAATACAGAATCTTAAGTTCAAAATCCAGATAGACGAGTCCACATTTGTCGTACTCGTCTTCCTATTCTAAGTTCAAAAATCCTACGGACGAGAACCCATTTGTCGTAGATTTTTCGATAGGAGAATTAAGACTAGGTCTGGTCCCTTCTGAATAGGTTTGAATAGGTGATAGACTCAGTGAGAGTTAGTGAAAGGTAATAGAATTTCCACCCACGTGAGATGATAGATTTTGATATAGTGGCTGTCTCTGAAAGCGAAAAGAATTCTTCTCTCTCTCACCTATCTTCTACAACAGTTGTTACAGCGTCAGACAGACTACACCAATATACATATTACGTATATTTTTATCACTCACAGGCACGCACATACACGTGACGACAGGTAAACACACAGACGTGGAAAAACTATAACAATGATATATCTATTATCTAGAACGAGCTGACCAAACACGATTATTAAGTTCAAGAGCGATTTTAATATCAGGAAAAATCGGCTCACAACATCAAAGAAAGTACATCAAGGAAAATACATATACACATAGTCATAAAAATTCAAGGAAATGTTGCAAGGATGATAGCCCCGTTTTAGTGTTAACTCTAGGTTTAGCCCGGCCCCGTTAAGAGAACAGATGATGGCGCCCGAGTCACAGATACATAGGGTTTGAGTCTAAGAGTTTTCTTCGTTTTATCTCGTAATTATATGCACAGAGTTTGAAAAAAAAAAATCTGATTTAACCTAAGACAAAAACACAAGAACTCTAGCCTTAGCAACAAATTATGCAGATTGAAAAAAAAAATAGGACAGCAACAGGGTGTCAAAGATATAATAGTGAAAATATCACTCAAACCAGCGTACACTCATTCATTCCGCCATGGCCTCTCATACAGGTACTCACGACTTTGCTCGCTGCCTCTTGGAACACACTGATTTTAGATTTTCACACAGACTCAAAAAATGCAGTCTTCTGCCAAGAAGTCCCCAGTTCCAAAAGACGTATTTAACTCGGAGTCTCCGGGAACGACTACTTGGGTGTGCAAATTTGTTCAAATGTCTGATTAAGTCACCTAACAATTATTCCAGGCGCGGGAGTTAGCAGAGCACAGTGTCAATAGCGTAGGTTTCTAGAAATGATGAATGTCAGGTCGGTGCCTTCCCTCAGTATAGGATTCACTTTAGTCACACCACAGATTTGTCCACAAAAAATATATATATATATATAGTCGGGAAATGTTAGTTAATACTAGAAGTATTTCGCGCCACCAGGCAGAAAAATTACGTAGAGTTTCTAGAAGAAATTAAGATCTGGCTCCAAGGTCCAGTATTTATCATTACAGTCTTTGAAAACCCGTTATTGGGATGTAGTATTTCTGGCTAACTCGGGTTGCATATGCACTGTTTAGACCAGTGGTACTTAAGAAACCCACGTGGTTCAAAATAAGGACTGTCTATTTCTTCACAAGTATGGAAACTACTACTAGGTGCTGGTAAAGTTAGGGTCACCCCAAAACTTTCACTCAACCACAGAATTACAGGTAGTCGCACAACTTAAGAATAAAAATGCTGAAAATATTTCTGGAAGTCTAGAAGTTCGACAAATTGCCGAAACAAACTGAGATCTTCGCTAACAGCTATTCTGTTTACGAGCAACCTATCTACTGTGAGTCTATGAGCGAAAATGAAATTAAAGTTTCAAACTTGGCCAATATCTTAAAATCAGACAAAGGGCCCAAACGTATTTCGCCAAGCGAAATTATCTCCCCTACTCCCAACATTTACGTCCGCTTAACGCGTGTCGTAACTGTCACCTACTGACCACGATGTACGCGTGTCAGTTTCAAATCCCAGACAGCCTGACTCCAATGCAGGGCAGTTTTCACACTACAGCTGACCATGGCCCACCGTGAGCGCCGTGTCAGTTTGGGATTTTCCAGACAAATGTCTGGATACTGACCGGTGCAGATGTAAAGTATCACACCTCACCGGGACTTATGCCGAGAAGAAGCTCGCGCGCTCGGTGAGAATGTAGACGATTTGCTACGTCTTATGTTCAGCGAACCGACTTATCACGCCTTCTGACGCCCTGCAGCCCTGACATCTACGTAATATCGTCCTAGCGCGATTCTCAGTTTTAGAGAAAGGAAAACAGGTAAAGTTTGCGAATTATATGAAAATAATAATATCAAAACGAATGGATGAAAAATATACAGGAAAAAGGAAATACAGAGATAATAAAAGAGAGAAATCGGGTGAAAGAATAGGAAGAAGATGTAGGAAATTAAATGAATATAAACCCTACGTGACAGAGCCTCCCCCCTTTAAGATATGGAAGCACTCCATGTCTACGTTATGGAGTTTAATTTCCTATAACCGTAGCTTCGGGGTGTCTGTCTTCTTCCCTCTCCTCTTCCCCCTCCATCTCTGTCCAATTCCTACTCAAGTCCACTCCTCAAAGTTTCCTTCCCCTGGAATGTCTCATATGCGCGCTTGAAAGAGCGTCGCCGCTTCTGACATTTTTGAAAGATTTCCTGTGATAGCGGTGGAATATCCCTGCCACTATCGTCATCTTCGTCAGTTTTGGCGATCGTCAGGAGATGGTCGGAGGTTGGCACTGGTTTTTCCAAGTATCTCTTTAAGAGATTTAAATGGAAAACCTTCTCCTTTCCTTCAATAGAGATCTGGTAGTTAGCCTTAGAAATCTTTTTCAGGACGGTAAACGGCCCTTGCCATCCGATCTTCAGTTGGTTGTTCTCGGTAGGGAGCAACACCAAAACTTTCTCTCCTGCTTCCAGTTCTCTCTCTTCCGCGACTTTCCTGTATCGGTTAGCGTGCTTGGTGCGTGCTCGCTTAAAGTTAGTCGTTGCTAGGTCCCACCCTAGTTTCAACCGTTCCTTTAAAACCGACACATATTTACTGGCTGAGACAACTGTCTCATCAGCCTTCTCGTCTGTCAGAGACTGAAGTAAGGCTTCAAGCGGGCCCTTAATGGGTCTGCCGAATAAGAGTGTAGCTGGCGGAAATCCTGTGGAGTATGAGGAGATTCTCTGTAGCCAAATAATGCTGCAGGAATACAGAGATCCCAATCTTCAGGTTTCACTTGTGCCAGCTTACTTAGCATCATGGTGAGGTTTCCATTAGCACGTTCCACGAGCCCATTTCCGGCCGGAGTATATGGCTTAGTGTGGATGTGCTGGGTCCTCAAGATCTTCACGATCTCATCCATCAACAGGTTTCGGTATGGAGATCCATTATCCGTCAACACTTGCTGAGGGAATCCCAACCGAGTAAAAATCTGCACGAGGGCTTCTGCGACATGCTTGGCATCTGCGCATGTTAGCGGGATAGCTTCTGCCCATAAAGTGCATGTATCGACTAAGGTCAGGATGAACCTGTTCCTTCTTTTAGTCCTTTCGAAAGGCCCTAAAATGTCGATCACAACCCGTTCGAATGGTGTTCCCATTATTGGCATTTCACCCATGTGGACTGGGGGTGTCCGTTGCTTGGGTGGTACACGTTGGCACTGGGCACAGGATTCGACGTACCTGATAATATCAGTATTCACTCCTGGCCACCAATAATGAGTGGTTATACGTTGGTTTGTGGCGTTCTGTCCCATATGTCCGCTAAAGGGAAGAGAGTGCCCCATTTCTAGGATTTGGCTTCTGTACTGTTTCGGTACTAGGAGCTGGTTGTAACCTTGGTCAGGCTTGCCCGTTCTCCGATAAAGTACGCCATCCTCAGAAAAAATGTCCCCGTGCTGTTTGGGTTCCTGCGCCATGGGCAGTTTCCTAAAGCAGGGTGCCAAAGTAGGATCCTTTTGTTGCGCTTCTTTAAGTTCCATAGGTAACAAATTAGGCGCAGGCTCCCGTTCCTTCTTGGTTTGCCCTCTTGTAGTTACTGCTGCCACAATCGGCTCTTCCGGTTTCCCAATACACACGTATCTCCCGCCAAGTATGACTGGGTAGATGGGATCATCCATAACAGCCGCTTTGATCACCCTCTGACAAAGTCAGAGTGTATCTCCACCAATGCGATGGGAAGCGCTGTAGGTGCATCACTCTTACGAACTCCACAAAGTTGGACGGTCTCTGCTGTCTCTTGACCGGGTTTGACCAGGTTCCTGGCAACAATGCAGTCATAAGAAAGCCCCGTGTCAAATAAGCAAGAAGTTTGAGAACCGTTCAAAATAACAATACCTCGCGTTGAGGGTCTATCCCCAACAGGTTGGGAACCACTGTCAATAATTCCGCCTTGCGAGACTGTCAATAAGCATCCGATGCGTTTCGGCTCGGTGTGCTCGGTCTGATCATATGTCCCGTGCTCAGGGGTTCTCCCTTTGCCACCTTGTCCTTTCTGGCTACGCTGCCATGTAGGGCGGTCGGGTTGATCAGACTGTTTGGGGTGGTTGGGGTACTTGTTCTTGTAGAACTTGGATTTTTCAGGAGGGGGGTTTTGAGGTCCAGTTTCTCTGTGGTTATTGTGGTTAGAAGCCTGAGAAGATTGCTCTAGGTTATGTTTTCGAAAATGCTCCTCTGTCGGTTTCCGCTTTGTGGCCGGTAGTTCAGCCAGCGCATTATGGTAACGCTCAGACTTCTCTAAGATGTCTTCAAGCTTTTCTGCACCTTGCTCAGCCAAAAATCTCCGGGTGTCCGCAGACAAAGTGTTCTTTATTTGTTCTGTTAGAACAAATTCCTCAAGACCTTCATAGGTAGAGGGGAGCTGCGAGAGCTCTAGGCACTTTGTCAGATATCCCTTCAAACGAGATGAGAACTGCTGAAAAGTTTCAGAATTCTCTTTCCGGCTGTTGCGAAACAGTTGCAAAAACTTGCGAGCGTTCATTTCAAAGCGCTCCAGTAACGCTTTCTTCAACAGATCATAGTTGTCTTGTTGGCTGCTTTCCAGTTTGGCGTAAACATCATACGCACTACTTTTCAAAGCCTGAGAAAGCTTCACATTCCAACGCGACCTCTCCAAACCGTACAGAGTTGCAATTTTCTCAAATTTTTCTAACCATGTGTCAATCTTCTCATTAGGACACGGGAAAGACTCTAGCGGAAAAGACATAGCAGTGAGATGAGTAGATTGAGTGTTAGAAGGATCAGTTAAGGAAGAATGAGGAGAAGACTCTCCATTGCTGGAGGTAGAGGCAGCGCCACGACTTTGGAACTCTAGAGTTTTAAGAGCCAACTCATGCTGTCTCTGTTTTTCTTTTTCCTCAAGCTGTTTCTCCTTCTCTCTTTCCTCATGCTGTCTCTCCTTCTCTCTTTCCTCATGCTGCATCCTGCGGATTTCCATTTCCTCGTCCATCTTCTTCTGCTGTAATAGCCGGTCTTCCGCTTCCTTCCTCTCCGCTGCTTCTTCTTTCCTCCTTAGTTCTTCTTCTTTCCTCTCCGCATCATATCTCTCAAGTTCGTCCCTGACAAAAGCTTTCGCTTCTTCTCCTTCCAGTCCCTCCTCTCTCGCTTCGTCCCTGAGAAGGTGTCTAAGCTTTGCCCTCTCGGCCATATTATGTCAGTGACTGAGACTAGTGGAGAAAGAAAATAGGAAAAAGGATACACTGGTTCCTACCACTTACGAGAAAAAAAAATATCAAATTCAAAAGATGATATACTTCACCCTGGGATACCTCCTCCAAAAATAAAAATCTAACTATCGCTGCTATTAATCGGCAATAAAGCACTCAATGCAAAACACGACTACGCCAAATAAATGGTAGTTAAGATTACAACTGAAAAATAAGTTGCTACAGTGGAAAAGCAAACGAATATTGCAAAAATTAAAGAGAAAAATAATCCCTTAATTTTTAAAAATCCACTATAAGTTCGCCCCTGAAGTCAGATCGGGTAAGGGAGGGAATTAATCTGGACAAAAAGTCCGAAACACACTCCTTAACTTAGTTCAAACGCCGTTCTGCCTCAGTACCCAGTGAATGTTATACACTCACCACTTTACCAGCATTTAGTATTACAATCAGCAGTTAACATATATCCCGACAAAATCAACCTGTAACCAAAATGTATATTATTCAAAGATGCTGTGAAAAAAAAAAAACTTATTAGTTTGTGTGGTCAGCACGCCCGTAAACAGATCGCTAGTCTAGGGGGTAATATTTTTTTTTAAAAGATACACAGTCACAAGACATCACACTCTTACTCTATATCAGAATACAGAATCTTAAGTTCAAAATCCAGATAGACGAGTCCACATTTGTCGTACTCGTCTTCCTATTCTAAGTTCAAAAATCCTACGGACGAGAACCCATTTGTCGTAGATTTTTCGATAGGAGAATTAAGACTAGGTCTGGTCCCTTCTGAATAGGTTTGAATAGGTGATAGACTCAGTGAGAGTTAGTGAAAGGTAATAGAATTTCCACCCACGTGAGATGATAGATTTTGATATAGTGGCTGTCTCTGAAAGCGAAAAGAATTCTTCTCTCTCTCACCTATCTTCTACAACAGTTGTTACAGCGTCAGACAGACTACACCAATATACATATTACGTATATTTTTATCACTCACAGGCACGCACATACACGTGACGACAGGTAAACACACAGACGTGGAAAAACTATAACAATGATATATCTATTATCTAGAACGAGCTGACCAAACACGATTATTAAGTTCAAGAGCGATTTTAATATCAGGAAAAATCGGCTCACAACATCAAAGAAAGTACATCAAGGAAAATACATATACACATAGTCATAAAAATTCAAGGAAATGTTGCAAGGATGATAGCCCCGTTTTAGTGTTAACTCTAGGTTTAGCCCGGCCCCGTTAAGAGAACAGATGATGGCGCCCGAGTCACAGATACATAGGGTTTGAGTCTAAGAGTTTTCTTCGTTGTGTTATCTCGTAATTATATGCACAGAGTTTGAAAAAAACAAATCTGATTTAACCTAAGACAACAACACAAGAACTCTAGCCTTAGCAACAAATTATGCAGATTGAAAAAAAATAGGACAGCAACAGGGTGTCAAAGATATAATAGTGAAAATATCACTCAAACCAGCGTACACTCATTCATTCCGCCATGGCCTCTCATACAGGTACTCACGACTTTGCTCGCTGCCTCTTGGAACACACTGATTTTAGATTTTCACACAGACTCAAAAAAATGCAGTCTTCTGCCAAGAAGTCCCCAGTTCCAAAAGACGTATTTAACTCGGAGTCTCCGGGAACGACTACTTGGGTGTGCAAATTTGTTCAAATGTCTGATTAAGTCACCTAACAATTATTCCAGGCGCGGGAGTTAGCAGAGCACAGTGTCAATAGCGTAGGTTTCTAGAAATGATGAATGTCAGGTCGGTGCCTTCCCTCAGTATAGGATTCACTTTAGTCACACCACAGATTTGTCCACAAAAAATATATATAAATATATAGTCGGGAAATGTTAGTTAATACTAGAAGTATTTCGCGCCACCAGGCAGAAAAATTACGTAGAGTTTCTAGAAGAAATTAAGATCTGGCTCCAAGGTCCAGTATTTATCATTACAGTCTTTGAAAACCCGTTATTGGGATATAGTATTTCTGGCTAACTCGGGTTGCATATGCACTGTTTAGACCAGTGGTACTTAAGAAACCCACGTGGTTCAAAATAAGGACTGTCTATTTCTTCACAAGTATGGAAACTACTACTAGGTGCTGGTAAAGTTAGGGTCACCCCAAAACTTTCACTCAACCACAGAATTACAGGTAGTCGCACAACTTAAGAATAAAAATGCTGAAAATATTTCTGGAAGTTTAGAAGTTCGACAAATTGCCGAAACAAACTGAGATCTTCGCTAACAGCTATTCTGTTTACGAGCAACCTATCTACTGTGAGTCTATGAGCGAGAATGAAATTAAAGTTTCATACTCGGGCCAATATCTTAAAATCAGACAAAGGGCCCAAACTTATTTCGCCAAGCGAAATTATCTCCCCTACTCCCAACATTTACGTCCGCTTAACGCGTGTCGTAACTGTCACCTACTGACCACGATGTACGCGTGTCAGTTTCAAATCCCAGACAGCCTGACTCCAATGCAGGGCAGTTTTCACACTACAGCTGACCATGGCCCACCGTGAGCGCCGTGTCAGTTTGGGATTTTCCAGACAAATGTCTGGATACTGACCGGTGCAGATGTAAAGTATCACACCTCACCGGGACTTATGCCGAGAAGAAGCTCGCGCGCTCGGTGAGAATGTAGACGATTTGCTACGTCTTATGTTCAGCGAACCGACTTATCACGCCTTCTGACGCCCTGCAGCCCTGACATCTACGTAATATCGTCCTAGCGCGATTCTCAGTTTTAGAGAAAGGAAAACAGGTAAAGTTTGCGAATTATATGAAAATAATAATATCAAAACGAATGGATGAAAAATATACAGGAAAAAGGAAATACAGAGATAATAAAAGAGAGAAATCGGGTGAAAGAATAGGAAGAAGATGTAGGAAATTAAATGAATATAAACCCTACGTGACACTCTCCTACAAAAACTCTTTCCATTCTTTTCTTTGACAATATGCTTGTTTACAGTATCATCTGGAGATCTATAAGTATCTTTATCGTTACGCCTATAATGGGTTTCATCCTTGGAACCACTACTTATAACTTTATCCCTTGATATCATCTTCTTAGAACTTCCAAAATCAGTTACTCGTTTAATCTTTGGGCTTTTAGCTTGAAATCTATCAGGACTGACTGTTACATTATCATTCTCTATATTACACTGCCGCCAAGATTCGTTGCTATTGCAAGAAGAATCAAAAGATCTTCGAAAGTTATATTTTCCCCGAAAAGATATTTGTCTATCACATCTAACCTTTCTATCAGCAAAGATTGTATAGGGCTGGATCTTTGCTTTTTTAACCTGTTGGTAAACAACTTTCTGTCTAGCATTGTCCACATTTACAGAAGACCATATTCCGCTGTTTAAAATAACATCGAGTAGACCCTCTACCCTTTTTGTACTTTCTGCAATTTCAACATTTTTTTGGTGAAATTTCTTCACTTAATTTCTTATTTAATTTGTCAAATGTCAAAACTTTACTTCTCTCCTCTGTTAACAATCTCTCAATCTTAATGATCTCCTCTCTCTCAGTCGTTAACTCTTCTAATTTGTCTTTCTCATCCTTTTCTTTATTTGCTCTAGTTTGACATGTTTCACTACCTAATTTCTCACATTTCTTATCCTGAACTTTTAATTTGTCATGTATGTCTTTCTTTTCTTTCAGTTGGCAACTGATAATATCATTATCCTCCAACACCTCATGAAGCATATTTATGTAAGTCTCTTCACGAACATTGCTCTCAATCTTTAATATGTCATACATTTCTTTTTTCTCTTGAACTTCCTGTCTGAGATTACCAACTTCGTCATCTTTGTCTTTCACCCGAATTTCCAACTCTTTGTTCTTGTTCAATGCTTCATCTAACGCCGCATGTACTTTAGTAAGTTCCGTGTTTGACTTATCTAACTCATTTTCGAGTTTAGAGACTGTTTCGTGTAGTTTACTCACTTCAGTAGTAACTTTTAAACAATTGTCCCTTTCCCGTAGGGCACTCTGTTTGTTGACTTTTATTTGTTTCTCACTTCCTAATTCCTTTTTATGCTCATCAGGAATACCGTTGTGGATTATCTTGAATATACTTTGCACTACATGTCCGTGCTCATGCTCAATATAATGTTTCAAAAACACACGAAGGTGCAGTAGCAAATCAACCAAATCCTTAGCCATTATTGAATTACAAACAAACTTAAAGTTATGTTCAGCAAATAACTTTAGGGATACCGATACATTAACCAACAAATCGTCCATGATCCATACTCCAAGTCGTGGACCTCTCAATCCCTTTTCATCTCTACCTATTAACAATGCACTTTCCAGCATAGGCCTTATATCTGCAGGATTATTATCAAAATCCATGGTGATTTAATCACTCAGTTAACTATATATCTATATCAGTATAATTATTAATGTCGCAAGTTTATGTTTCAAGAAGTTCTGACAATTACCCTTCCATTTCACACAGTTCAGTATGTATACCAAAAATATTATTCATAACTTTGTATCATCAATTCCTCTTCCATCTGAGGGAAGTCAACATATATCATACAACCATCAATACTTAGCATCAATACTAAATCCTAATAATATGTCTATATAGAATTAGACAACAAAAACAACAGATTTCAACAGTATAGGAGATGCAAAGCACAGGAAGGCTCGTTGACATAGTTAAGGCGACACAGTTCACACCACAAACATAACTACTTATCTTGAATGAAAATTCTTCTGTTCCTTTCCGTTAACACCCTGGATATCACAAAGTTCAATGGTAAAACAATCGACAACAGAAAGGCATTGGAACTTGACACCTTGATTCCGCTCAGGTCCTCGATTCAGCACGCTACGTGCTAACACACCGCACAGGAAAGCAGGAAATGGGTCACCGTCTGTCAATTTTGTTGAAAGGAGGTACACCGCTCGTTCATACTGCCAGATGATTACTTGTACTGGTATACAGACGCCACTGTATATCATGACATCTCATAATCTTGAGTAATAAATTTCTTGACTTGCGAGTTACGACTTGCGACTTGAGTTAACAGTTCCCAGTTTAACTGATACTGAATAAGTTTCCTTGGGCCTGGATACAGCTCTCAAATGTGATGTCTGTCTTTCATATACTAACGCCACTCAGGCTACATGCTAACAGTTGTGAATTAATATCACGCGAATTTCGCGGGTATCTGATCCTATAAAACTAGCACACCACTGTTGCACCCCCGTAAAGATAAGCCCATGGAAAGTCATGTGATATCGCCAATCACTGATAACGTATTGGTTTGGTGGATATTGATTATCTGCTAACGTTACTGTTGTGTTGTGGATCTGGTAATGTCTACAGTTGATACCTACATATACGCCACACAGGCAAACACTGTAGAAGTCTACTGGTAAGCGATGCACAGGTTCTCGATACAAATAGACCACGCCCACTCCGGGGCTATTTCTAAATACGTGTTAAGTTCCCTGTCACACTTGTAATATTAAGTGCGTGTGTTGGTTTAGTCGTTTACACCACAGGTACGTACACAAGAGTCATGGATGGTTGTAAACGACTGGTGACATTTCATATGGGTTTATTCACGTCACAACACATTGAGGAAATACACATAGAATACCGTTCACAGCACAACACAAGATATAAATTACCACATAAGAACTGCGCACTCGGCAGCTACAATGATATCATGATTCATGGCCTAAAGTACTCTTATTAAACTCAGCGCTATAAAGAATCCTCAATAACAATCCTCTCACAGGAGCTATCATGATTCATGGCCTAAAGTACTCTTATTAAACTCAGCGCTATAAAGAATCCTCAATAACAATCCTCTCACAGGAGCTATCATGATTCATGGCCTAAAGTACTCTTATTAAACTCAGCGCTATAAAGAATCCTCAATAACAATCCTCTCACAGGAGCTATCATGATTCATGGCCTAAAGTACTGTAATTAAACTCAGCGCTATAAAGAATCCTCAATAACAATCCTCTCACAGGAGCTATCATGATTCATGGCCTAAAGTACTGTAATTAAACTCAGCGCTATAAAGAATCCTCAATAACAATCCTCTCACAGGAGCTATCATGATTCATGGCCTAAAGTACTCTTATTAAACTCAGCGCTATAAAGAATCCTCAATAACAATCCTCTCACATGAGCTATCATGATTCATGGCCTAAAGTACTCTTATTAAACTCAGCGCTATAAAGAATCCTCAATAACAATCCTCTCACAGGAGCTATCATGATTCATGGCCTAAAGTACTCTTATTAAACTCAGCGCTATAAAGAATCCTCAATAACAATCCTCTCACAGGAGCTATCATGATTCATGGCCTAAAGTACTGTAATTAAACTCAGCGCTATAAAGAATCCTCAATAACAATCCTCTCACAGGAGCTATCATGGATTCATGGCCTAAAGTACTGTACACTGCAGTTATAAACACTTCCACAATAATTAAAACTGCAGTTTCATACTACGCTGTACCCACAGCGAAAAATCCGTCGACATTTTTAAATTCAGCACTGTACAGGCATTTCACACTTCCCAAAAACACTGTCTTCCTACCCGGTCAAAACGCCCGGAACACTCTCCCTAGATAACACACTCGTCCCGCTCAAAAGCAGACACGAGACTTTTTTCACGGTCAACACAACTCAGTCAACCAATCATCTGCGGGCTAGCCGCGAGCTATTCTCACTCCGTTCAAAACATTACAGAATAACTATATCAGCGCTTTTTTCACGCTGTCTGTAATCTGTCTCTCGAAAACTATCACGAGATACTCTCTAAATAATTCGATAGCTAACAAGCAACTAAGTGCTATAACTCAAAATCTATTTCAACTACTAACATACTCCAGTTTACTTCCCCTTACACTAAAACTGTTCGTTACAATGTGCTTCCATTGTGCAATGGCCTCTTTCTAACCTGAGGAATGGGCTTCCATTGTGCAATGGCCTCTTTCTAACCTGAGGAATGTGCTTCCTTTGTGCAATGGCCTCTTTCAGGACATCCTTATTATTCTTTTGGCTGTCCATGGTATTTTTAACATTTTTCTGTAAAACTATATCTCTGTGGCCCCTAGTGATTTTCCTACTTTTTACTAATTGTCCATGAGTCACTCCCACATGTCTTGATTCGTTCTATATAACACCGTTGAACTCTCTTTCTTACTTTCATTGACAAAGAACTGTTGCATAAAAAAACTCTTCATTTTATAGAATGCTGTTTTTGCCTGAGCTATACTCCTCGTCACTTCTGAGATGCATCTTGCATCCGTTGTTATTAATGTGCCCAGGTATTTGAATTTATTGACTTGTTTTGAAACTGTTCCGTTTACTTTGATAGTGCGTTCTGTGGAAGCCATTTTCTTTGAGACGACCATTACTTCTGTCTTTTGCTGCCACTTCGGAAACGTACAATCAGAAGTTTCAATAACATCCATTATCTATCTAATGCAAATAATTCAGCTCAGCAGTCCGTGACGGACGGTTGCTCTCTATCTAAAAAAGGTAAAGAATGTCCCATAGCAAATCCTGAAGAGTGAAGTGTTGGAGACTATCAAGCTTTCTGAGGTGGTGTGACCAGGTCCCTTCCTCGCTACCTTTACCTTTTCCAACCAACGAGCAGAGTCAGGTACTCCACTTACAGCTGAATAAACTGCAACTACTAGGTTTCGAACCCGGAACAAGTGTTCTATGTCCCAAGATGCAAGCGCTGTAACCACTTTGCCAATGGGCAGAGAACATCACCTTCTACCTCACACAGTTCACCAGTAAAGTTACTGTTAGGAAGTTAACTTGCGAGTTGCCACTGGGAATGCGGTGAAATTACATTTAATATGAGGAACGCCTTATGTTTTCATGCTCTTCAAGGACGATGTCATCAAGGCATGTAAGGAGAAGACAAGAAAGTATTCAGTGGGGTACTGAAAGATGAGACAGGTCTGTATTTCAGAGCTGGTATTTGCTGATGATGTTGCTCTGATTGCTAAATCATAGGCACATCTTCAATCCAACCTGCAAGTCTGGAAGGAAGAGCTGGAGAAGAAAGGGATGGTCATAAGCAGCTCTAAAACAAAATCCATGGTGATATCACGAGAAGAAAGAAGACATCAGATTAAGCTGGGACAACAGGTCCTGGAGCAGGTCGACCACTTTAAATACCTCGGAGCTATTATAGACCAAAAGGGAGGCATCAAAGAAGAGTTGGCCACTCGAAAAGCAGCAGCTGGGAGACTTTTTCAGACCATAAATCGAGGATTCCTCAGCAAGAGAGAGGTTGGTAAGAAAACGAAGATGGCTGTATAACGCTCCACCTATGTTCCAGTATTTGACATACGAATGCGAGTCATGGGCAATGACTACAACCCATAAAAGCCAGAACCAAACTCAGAAATAAGTTATCTGAGGAAGTGTGACGGTGCCTAACATTGTTACTTCCCTTGAGTTAAGGGATATAACTACAACCCTTTTTTACTTGGAATACTTCTGTGCAAAACGGCTAATACACCAGATTTTTACTTTCAAACGTAATCCCCCCCCCAAACTTAGATAATTAGAAATGCTTGTAAATGACCTTGCTGTTGTTAAACTGACATTGAAAATTTGACCCCACCCCCACCCAATTTATATCCTAAAAGTCAAGAAAAATTCTAAAACTGTAGAATATTGGGGAAGTCCAAGTAATATCAAATCTTTTTTATTCAATCGACACTCTGATAACATAGTCGTAACATTTCTGGTAACGAGTTGGTAGATCATAACGCAAAGAATGGAAGAACAAATAAAAACAATATAAGAGCAGGACTGGGAAGGTCGGAGATCAAGAGCCAAGTGAAGATAACTATAAACGAGGAATGGAAGAAAAGTAGAAAAGGCAGAGTTCCACGTATTCACATAACAACACAAACAAAAACAACACAGACACAAACACCACAAACAAACACAACAACCAAAAACCCACAAACACAAACAACCCCAACAAACAAACACCCAACACACACAAACACACAAAGCAAAACAACCCACACAAACCTAAAAAAAAAACCACCCAAAAAAAAAAACACCCAAAAACCAAACAACAAACAAACAAAAAACCCACAAAACAAAAAAAAAACCCAAACAAACACAAGCACAAAAAAAACTCCACTGTCACAAACAAACACGAAAAAAACCCCAAACACACAAACACGACAAAAACAAAACACCAAATAAAAAAAATCCACAACAAAACCATTAAAAAACACAGACACAAATAACACACTCAACAAACAAACACCCACAACACAAACAAAAATAAACACAAACCCCCCACAAAAAAAACACAGTGCCACATCAAAACACCACAAACACAAAAACAAACACCACAACACAACACACCACAGACAAAAAAAAAACAACACAGACAAAAACACCACCCTACCAAATAAAACAACAACAAACCCCCAGACACAAAAAAAACAGACAGAAAAAAACACCAAATGGGACACAAATACCACTGACACCCCCTAACACAAACAAAAAAACCACAAAATAAACAAAACCCCACAAACAAGACAGACAAAAAACACAAAAACCCCCACAGTCTCACAAAAAAGACCCCCAAGAAAACAAACAAAACATGGGGACACAAATAAAACCAACAATAAACACCATGTTACACACTAACTGGCTCCTGTAAAAAAACAATTTTCTCCAATATACACCAAAGAACACCCTCATGGTCCCGTCTGACCCAGAGGTGATTAGTGGTAAATATTTGACCAGGTGTAGAAATAGATTCACCACAAGTGAAAAAACCAAAAACAAAAAAATTTGTCCCATGCCCGGACTGAATACCACAAACCCCTAGTCCAGCCTATCAAAAATACAGACTACAATTGGTAAAAAACACCCTCCCTTTAAAACCCCTTAAATCTCTAAAAGAAAATATTTTTTTAAGTTTACAAAAACCCCCGTGAAAAAACTATGGTTTAATTGGGGTATTCCCCTGACCAATACCCCACAGAAAAAGTTCTTTTTGAAAAACCCCCCCCATTAAAAACAAAAAAAACATATAGAGAAATCAAAATTTCATGTTTAATATTATATATGACTTCCCCCCATAAGTGCCCTCCCCCTCCCAACAAAAAAGAAAAGATCCCAAAAGAAGTTAATAACAAACCAAAGGTCAAGATTAAACACTAAACCCAGAATAACTGTGAAAGAACTCCCCCCACTCAATTACTACTCCACACCCTCAGGTTAGCGAAATAAATTTAAAAAAAAGAAGTTATTACAATGATTGTTACAAGTAAGAAAAAAAAAAATATTTACTTCTTCTCCCCCTCCTTTCACTCCTGTAAAATCTGTGGCCACAAACACTCAAGCTTACCTAATAATGGTAACCCCCCTTGAAAAAATTAAACCCCTGAACCTATATTGTCTGGTGGGTTGCATAAAATCTACCCCCCATTTCCAACCTTTGTATCTATAATAAAAAAAAGGTGGACCGCCAAAGTTGGTGTTTTGAATTATTACCTGGATGAAAAAAGTTTTTATACTTGTCCCGCAAAAGTTACTGAAGCTGTTGACGTTCTCCCCGGTCTTCACAATTTCAAAAGGAGAAAAGAAGTTTTCCTGTATTGTCTATAACTCTTTTTGCAAGACAAAATGTTAGAAAAAAAACTTAAATAATGATTTGGTAAAATCCTATGGGGCTAACTCCCACCCGAAAAAAAAAAAACACAACTGTCCTGATTCAAATGGGTTAGTTTTATTGTAATGTCAAAGGTTAAGGAATCCCCATGGGTTTCTAAAAAATTGAATTTAAAAAATTTTGTTTAAAAAATAATTAATTATATAATGGTTCCGTTAGTTAGAATTAATATTACTGTTTTATTTCACCTTATAACAATAAACTGCAGACCAAATTGTAAGTCCAAAAAAATACAAAAAAACAACCTTTAATTAATAATGTTACTTTATATCCCCCCGCTAAAAAATAAAAACCATTACAAACCGGTGCATAAAGATTAAAAAATCAAACTTTACAGTTTCCTTTTAAAAGAACTGATTGGATACCCCCCTTCCCCCCGTAAGTTTTTTTTCCACAAATGGCATCAAGTCGGGACCTAAAACCTATGGTAACCAAACCCCTTTCCATCGGATGCTATTGCCCCCCGAGAAATTGAAACAGCGCCCAAACCAATAATTATTGCCACCCCACACCATAACGCAAACTTTAACCAAAATCTTGTCTCTACTAGCTATTTGTCGAAAACTGTTGTTTTGTCCAAAACATTACTACTATGTAACTTATAAAATTTCACAAATTTATTTTAAATGCGATTTTCTTAATCCCCGGTCACTGAATCCCGTCACACTTAATAACCTCCATTCAGCCTAAGCCATAATTGTGTTGTTTTTAAATGGGGTATTTGGGTCAAACCCGCCTCTGAACGGGGGGGGCACAATTAGAAGAAATCCCCCCATGCGTTACCTTTACCCCCCTATCATTCTCCAAACAGTGTTGTTTGGGGGCCAGATTAATGCCCCCAGTTTTT
>JAMPIV010003346.1:27500-37500 GCA_024509875.1 Oreohelix idahoensis
TGTTTTGGTTGTACCCCGGGGGCAAAATGTCGACAGGGGTTTTGGTGGTGGCTCTTTGTTGTCTTGGGAGGTATGGTCAGGTTCTTCACAACTTTTGTGGGTTTTGGGGGTTGTTTATCAAGTCTGTTGGTAAGTTTATGGTATGTGTCGAAAACATGGACTGGTATCTGCTGTCTTGTCGTGGTTTATTTTTGTATAAGTAGGTTCTGTACCAATGTGGGCACGGGGAGGGTTCCAGATTTTTATTTCGTCTCAAATATACACGGGCTGTGGAAAGTTGAATTGCTTCGTCTAACCTGGGAAGAGGGCTGGGGCAAACCTGGTATTCCTGAGGTAAATGGGCATTCTGGAAGGCCATTTTCAGCCTTTCCCTACCGGGGTTATTCTTTTGGCTGTCGGGGTATTTTTAATATGGAGCATATTTGTAAAACCAACATCTGGGTGCTGGCCCCTTTCCAACTTTGCCCCGTAAGTGTCCAGTTGAGGTCACTTCCCAACATGCGTCTTGATTCGTTCTATTAACACTGAAGTAACTCTCTTTCTTACTTTCATTTGACAAAGAATTTAGAAAGCAATTGAAAAGCAGTTCTTCATTTTATAGAATGCTGGTTTTTGTGGTGAGCTACTGCTCTTCACCTCTGAGATGCATCTTGCTCGTCCGTTGTTATTAATGCATGCCCAGGTATTTGAATTTATTGACTTAGTTGTTGTACTGATTACTTTGATAGTGCGTTTTCTGTGGAAGGCATTTTCTTTGAGACGACCTTACTTCTGTCTTTTGCTGCCACTGAGGAAACGTACAATCAAAAAGTTTCAATAACATCCATAAATCTATTCTAATGCAAGTGTTTGGATTCAGCTCAGAAGTCCATTGACGGACGGTTTGCTCTCTATCGGAAAAAAAGGTAAAGGGGTCCGATAGCAAATTCTTGGGAGTGAAGTGGGCGGGGAGACTATCAGCTTTCTCAGCTGGTGGGGGACCAGGTCCGAGGGCTGGGGGGACACCTTGACCTTTTCCAAACCAATCGAGAGAATCAGGGGGTACTCCATTACAGCTGAATAAACTGCAACTACTTTTTATTTCGAACCCGGGGAACAAGTGTTTCTATGTTCCGAGATGCAGGGCGTTTGATGTTTTACTTTGGAGATAACCAATGGGCAAAAACATCATTTTTCCCTCACGGGGCACTACTTCCTCACCAGTAAAGTTTTTAGGGGGATTCGGTAAGTTAATCTTGCGAGTTGCCACTGGGAATGCGGTGAAATTACATTTAATAAGGAACGCCTTATGTTTTCAGGGGGGCCTCCTCATGGGACGGATGTCATTCAAGGCATGTAAGGGAAGACAAGAAAGTGAATTACAGCTGAGGGCGCAGTACTGAAACGGATGATGACAGGTCTGTATTTCAGAGCTGGCATTTTCTGAAGATGTTGCCGTGGCTAAATCAGAGGCACGTCTCTAATCCAACCTGCAAGTCTGGAAGGAAGAGCTGGAGAAGAGAGGGATGGTCATAAGCAGCTCTAAAACAAAATCCATGGTGATATCAACGGAAGGTTTTGAAGACATCAGATTAAGCTGGAGACCTTTCCTGGAGCAGATCGACCACTTTAAATACCTCGGAGCTATACAAACCGAAAGGGAGGCATCAAAGAAGAGTTGGCCACTCGAAAAGCAGCAGCTGGGGGGAGATTTTTTTCAGGCAATAAATCGAGGATTCCTCAGCAAGGGGTGGAGGGTTTGGTAAAGAAGTAAGGATGGCTGTATACCGCTGGGGTACGGGGGTCCCAGTCTGGTGACATACGGATGCGATAGTTCATGACCCAGTATTGACTACAACACACAAAAGCCAGATCCAAACCTCAGAAATATTGCGGAGGGTGGGGTCTGAGGATGTGTGGTTTTTGGTGCCTAATATTGGTTAGTTTGGGCCTTGATTAATGGGATATAACTACGACACTTGGGGTTTACTGGGGAATACTTTGTGCAAAACTTTGAAAGTGTACACCAGAGTTGTTAGTTTCAGAAATAAGAAAAGAAGGTAATAAGGCCTGCTTGTAAATGTTTGGGCTTTTAAACCATAATTAAAAATTTATTGTTAAAGGCAAATTTTAAATCAAAATCGGGTCATGGAAAAGTTGTTCTAAAGACATAGATCGGGGGGCGAAGTCTAGGTAGTTATATTAAATCTTTTGTATTTAATCGACACTCAATCACATGCCCAAATCAATACTTAAAAGATATATACATAAAACAAAGGAAAACATATAAGGTTAGTAACAATCAACAACAAAAAAAAAATCAACAAAAAAAAAAATTACTAAACTACTTTAGGACAAGGAAAGACAACAAGGTATGAAAAAAAATCATAAAGACAACTCAAAAGGAACAAATACTAATACAAAGTAAAACCAAGGGTGTAAAGAACAATAGTTATCAAGAAACAATACAAAAGAGAAAATAAAATGGACAAATGCTAATATAAATTGGAAATCAGCAAATGCTAAAGACAATAGCTATGTAAATTTAATGCAAAATGAAAAAATAAAATGAAACTAAATACCCCAGTCATAACCAAATTACAGGTAGAACAGGGGTAGACCAGATGGAACGAGAATTGCAATAACGGTTCAGCTTTTAAGTGCCCGCTCTCCACCCATCACCTCTGTTAAAAACAACAATTGCAACAATCGACACTCTAAATAGAGGCAGAAAGAAGGGCCATTGAAGAAATCACATCCAACACACAAGAAAATAAACGTGCGACCCAATTAGGGACGAAGTCATGAGAAACACTAGGGGGTAATACTACCAAAATTATAAAAAAGCGGGGTTGTATTCTCAGGATACTTTGGAAAAGGGAAGACACAAGAAACAGAAACGAGGTTACGTGTGGGGATTTATAAACAAACAATTAACCTATGCACAAGTGTGGATAGGGAGGGGGGGGATAATGAACGCGCCCCGACAACATAAAACAGGTACAATGGAAACGAACGTATTGATTTGGTATCCATTTTGGGTGGGAAGCTGGTTCCTTGGGTTGTTACCCTCTGGATCAGTCCTTTTCAGGATAACATTAGCGTTGGGAGTCTAGGCTTGCGTAGACACTAAAGTGCACAAATATACCCCAACTATAACCAATTTTCAGGTCTGGAACAGGATAACTGCAAACATAGCAGGGGGGCTTTCAAACGGACGCCTTACGGTTCGGCACATAATCCTTATTTCGGATCAGGGGGGGTTTATACGTTTCTATATTTGTACATGCGCCCTAAGATGCCGACTCAGGATTGACGGGGCAGTTAGCCCCTCGCCAAAACGAGGGCAAAACTGGTTATTTTTTTTTTTTTTTAATCGAATGAGTGTTTTTTTTATTTCGTTAGGTTTCCACAGCGTTTTCAGCCCCATGCATTGACCCGACTTTTGTAATTTTAAGCCGGGTGCCTCCCCTTTCTGTCCATGAGAAGCTAAAGCTGGCAGTTTTCGGCCCCACCAGACATGTGTTGGAGATACCAGTCCTTGGAATTTAATCAAATTTATACTTCCTCCCCAGTTCTTTTTGAGCAATTATGGTTATTTTTAAACATCTCTGCCTCTCGTTTAGCTGGGTTTGGTGATCTTAGAAGACGAACTGTCTTGTTTCTTCAACAGATTTTCCTCAATGTGTGCCTTACTGGGTTTAGAAAGAGTGTCTAGTGGTTATCTCTTGTTTCAACTGGGTTGTTTGGGGGGCTCATGTCATCAGGTCCAATTGATGACCTTGTTTTGTTACTTAGTCCGTTCCCTTCTACCGGAAGGTGGGAGGGACGGGGGGGGAAGAGAGAGGAAAGAGGGGGGGATTCTATCGGCTGTAGGGGGCGTGGGTTCTGAGTAATTCTAGTCCTCGGTCCTTCAAAAGATTGATGACCTTGCCTGTTGCACCATCTTTATAATGTTTAGTTTTCATTACATACTGTATGGATGGCATTCACAGGGACAGAGGGTTTTAGCGAGGAGGTGGGACCTCCCACCCCTAATGTTTGTGATGTGTTAAAAGGCTGGGTTTGAACCCGCTGAGCTGGGGAAGTGCCTACTAGGGAAGTGAAGAAAACTCCGAAACCTAGTGGGTCCAAATGCCATAAGGAGGAAAAGTGAAATTGAAATCCCTGTGGAGGAAGAACTAGCGAGAGAGAGGGGAAAGAAGAGTGGTGGGAAGGGAGAGAAGAGAGAGGGAAGGGAGGGAGAGAGGAGGAGAGAGAGAGAGAGAGAGTGGTGAGCGGGGAGGAGAGAGGAGGGAGTTTGTCTTTGTTGGTGAGTTCTCAGTGATTACTCAACGCAAATGTCACTTTGTGTCTTTGCAACTGATTAATGGTTATGGGAAAAGAAATTTCCCGGTATCGCCAGAGCTAACTAAATTCTATTTCTGTTGTGTGATTAATGGTTTGTTTTTCCCCTCGTTTTAGGCATTCTCCAAATAAAGTTTTATGTAGCTTCAAAAGTTGATTTTATTTGTACGGCTGCACCGTTTTTATGTAAATTCTAACAACGCAGAAAACGTAAACGTAACTAATGTAATGTTATTACTGTATATTAGATTTAAACGCGGTCATTCCCCATCCATATCAGTTTTACGATTTTTAAAAAGCTCTAAATAACTTTCTCACAGAAGGGAAGCCCTAAGTCAACAAGTTATCGTCTGCACATAATAAAAGTCAAGTATATATTTCTTCCTGGACTGTTTTTCTTGTACAAAAGCCCTGTCGTTGTTGCATTATCACTGCGCTTGTTGATGTGGATGGTCGTGACGCAAGTAGATTGAAACTGCTATATGCAATTACACCCACACAGGGCTCCAGCAATGAATGGAACTGCTGTTAAGTTATTTATCAAATCAAAACTAATCTCGCTTGCAAGCCAAGCAGAATGAAAACTGTTCAACATCGCAAACATAAATTATGAAGCTGATAAATAATGAAGCTGGAAGAATCAGCACGGGACAGAAAAGAAATGGTGGGCAAACAAGCATTGTGCTGCTTTTTCTTTGAAGGTGTAGCAGGGGTTCTCATGCTTGAGGCTCGTGTGCCACCCCGGGGTAAATGTTGAAGCTTGTCAAAGAGGATTCGGGGGATATTTGATAACTAACTATATTATTCAATTGAAATATACCAAACGTTTCAGTGTTAGTGTCACGTGCAGATCACATGGTCTCTATTGAGGCAAATAAAGATAGGACGATTAAACCCGCAGGTACGTCTTTGTCACTGATTGCCTCCCCTGCTTTGCAGTAGTGGTTTCCAACAAGTGGCCAAAACTCAAGAGTATCTAAACGGGTCGTCAAAGGTGATTTACCTTCCGCACAAGATTGCTCTTGGCAGAGTTGTAAATAGAAGGGTAATGACGCTTCCAATCTCAACGTAGTTTCACATGATAATTCAGAAGTAAAAAACAATGCGACATAAGGGCAGAGAAATTGTTAACTTATATCTGATCCGTCGCCTTTTGAGAAGAAATAAAGCAATGGTCTATAGCCCAACTCAAGCCCCCAGGCTGGTGTGAAAAATCCAACGAAATTTCCTTATACAAGAGAAGTAGATCTATATATATATATATATATATATATATAAATATATATATATATATATAATATATATAAAAATAAATCTATATCATTATATATATATTACTATATATTATTATATTATATAAATATTAATCTATAAATAGATACCGCTCTCTCGCTCGCGCAATGTGTCTTTATATATATTATTTATAGTATGAGTAAACGTTCTTGGTTACTCTGGCCAACATCCCCTAGGGGTAAAACTGGTAGACGCAAAGCACCCAGCCATTCCACCTCGAAATCTTTAATATCACCACCAAGGCAGAGTAAGACATTGTTTATAATTACTCTGTTTGATTTTACACAACGATGCTCTTAACAAAGATAATCTTCTTGAAATTTCATTTAGATTATGGCGGTCATCATCTACAGTCCTTTAGTATAGCTCCAGTAACCGTCCTGATAGATTAGAAACCTCTGTACTCCGACAGATTTACCTCATTTTTTATTTAGGTTCAACTCACGTTTCTATTCACAGAAATCCACTAATTTCCTGACTCAAATAATACTAGCATCCATCATCTCTCGGTGGTATTAGGAACGATATAGTGATGGAAACTCGCATAGGAAAAATATGGCAATGAAATCATTTAATTCTCAAGGAGCATCAGAGACAAGAACGTCCACTTGCCACTATGGAAAACACACTGAAGACCCTTGCCAGACGATCGCCCCCACTTTTGGGGGGATTGCCCGACTGTTAACTTCTGCTAACTGAAACCTCAAAGGTAGTGACGTTACTTCCGGTTAAAACAATGACTACCGATAATAATCAAACATAAATCCTGATGTCCGAACCATTTTGCCTCACTATTCCACTGATTAACCTGTGGATGTTGAGTATCGTTTCTGCAACTCAAGTCTGCCTTTCTCAAGTCTTGAGCATAGGCCCTAATTTCTTCTCCTCAAGAGCCAATTCATCTTGTCTCCTCCTCTCAGCTAATTCTTCCTCTCTCCTTTTTTCAGCTAATTGCAATTCTTCTTCTCTCTATTTTCTCCTTCCCTATCTAATTTTTCTATTGAATCTCTGAAGTTCATTTGTCCTTCTAGCCTTTTTAATTCTTTTGTATACTCAGTGGATGTATATGACCTCTGTTATTAAATGAATTGTCATTATTTCATGTAAATATGACCTTTGTCCTCTGTCTGATTCTGAAATTATATCCACCTCTTGTTATGATATTCATTTAGATCTGAAGGATGCATTGTGGAGGAAAAAACTCCCTCCAATCTTATGACGTTATAATTTCTTTGAGGCTGTTTTGTGATTTTTCATTAAATTATATATATTTCCCCCTGTAATTGCCATTATTATATATTTCGGTTTTACACGAAAGTTTTTTCTCTATCCATATCTGATTTGATCTATATCTAGGTGAATTTAAACATTACATTCACCAAGCAGATGCCACTGGGCAAAAGAATCCTTAATGTTATTTTTGCTAAGATTCCTACCCGGATGTATAATTTTGATATTGAACGACCAAGATTTTCCATAGCAGATAATGTTTCAAGGCTTTTCTTTCCTGTAGGAATGACACAAAATCACCCACTGATTGGAGACAACACTTTGTACTCTTAGAATCAAAACAGCCACCCTCAAAGGTTTTTTCAATTTTTGACAAATCAACCATCTAGAAAAGTAAAGCTTAATAGATGAGACAACAATTCAGTAAAATCTTTAGCTGAATCTGTAAAAATCGAATTTAAACTTCACCTATAGCCATTTTTTTCATCTAATTGATACTTCTCTTTAGCAACAAGGCTTTTTACAGCCTCATAGTCCATTTCTAGGCTGATGCATCCATTGTGCAGACTGCATTAAGCAGCCTCACCCACCAATAAAGTCATCAACCTACTAGGCTATGTAGCTTTATCAATTTTAAACTCTTTGGCAATAAGATTCAATACCTATTAAGAAGCACGAAATATCGTCTGTATAGTGAGTTAAATTTTGGCAAATTGAGCTTAAAAGTGGAAGCTATGGTCTTTTTTTTCCCAGACTCACCTATTCACTGGGTTAGCCCTGTGGAAGTTGAAGTCTCAACTTTTCCATACTCAATGTTCTGACCCATTTCTCAAGTTCTGAGCTATAGGCATTATTTTTTTCTCCGCTCATGGCTATTAGTGCTTTCGTATTTTCCAGTCTGTGCTTGTTGATGATTCTTATTTCAGCCTGCCCGCCATTGTGCCAAATTATAATTTTTCCTCAAGAGCCAATTTATCTAGTCTCCTATTTTTTCAGACCAATTCTTCTTCTCCTCACTTTTTCCAGACAATTTCTCTCTTCTCTCCTTTTTTTCAGCCAATTGCAATTCCTCCACTCTTCTTGTCTCATTTAATTCTTCAGCTTTATCCTCTCTATCTAATTTTCTTTGATTTCTGAGTTCCATTGTCTGCCATCAGTCCTCAATAGCTTATCACCCTCCATCCAAATTCTTTTCCAATCTTCATAAAATACTCCAAGGTAGCCATAATCACCAATTATTGTGGACTCCAAATGGTCCAATAACAGGTCATAATATTATATATTGGAGGATGTGAACCATATTAGCAACTATATTTTCAACCACCCAAAATCACAACCAACTGCATGTAATATTAGATGTATTAATAGGAGCAAAAAAAATAGTACAACCAGATGACAGAATACAGTACAAGACTAAAATCAAGATAATACTAGCTGAAGGAAACAAGGCGAAAATGTATGAACTGTAGAACAAATTGAAAAAAAATCCGCTCTATCACACATAAGACAGACAAGCACTATGTGACAACAATATACATCTATAACTGAAGGATATTAAGGTAAGGGGGCCACATTATCACTAACATAATGCGAAAAACTGAAACAAAAAATTACAAATTACCTTTAAAACAATAACGAACTTGCAAAATAACAGGACCTTCACAAATAGACAGATATGGGATCTGGTTTTAATTCTATTAGCAGTACACTCACTTTGTTCGCCGGGCCCTAATTTGAAGAAATCAATAAAAAAAACTAAAGAACGCCCATGATTTTTCTCGACCATACAATGAGGTATTGAAAAAAATCGATGATCCCATCATCTCCCATCTTAAAACAGAAACATATAAGAGTAAAATACATAAACTCAGAATAATAACTCTGGCAACAAGATTCCTCAGCATCACACGCTGTATGCAACTAGAAATATACGTATCTGAATCCAAAATAAAGAACCTCCTGGTTTTATCGCCTCCTTCGCCTAGGAAAGATGAAAACAGACTCCCGGAGAACCAGGTTAGGTTAGAATTCGCCATCTGCGCAATCTACATAGGACTGCCATTTTGCCGTCGTCCTTCTTGATATACTTGGTAATTAATCTTGATTGAAGCCAACATCAGGAATAAACACAAGTTGACAAGTAAATTTCTTAGGAAGTCTTTCCCTTCAATAACTTCAGCGTTTTGAAGTCGATACTTGAAAGTAGGGCAATAATTAATGTTCTTTCAACCCCACACAGGTCCAGCAGACAACACACACAACACTGTCCACCCACCGCCATTTTGAAAATTTTTTTGAATTTTATTTCAGAACTCGAAAGTCCTAAAACGTCTTGAAAAACTGTTCCTCATGACATCAGTATTTTATATGTGATACAGATCCCAGCTTGAGGCTTCCCATTTTAGGCTGTTGTGTGTCATTATATTATTATTTATAGTAATGAAGTATACACTGGTTACTCTGGCCAATATCCACTTAGGGGTAAAACAAAGAACCCAGCCATTCACACTCGAAATCTTAATATCAACCACAAAGGCCAGAGTGACAATCAATACACTGTTTATTTTACATCAACGATTGCTACCACAAGTATATCTTGAAATTCATATATATTATGGCGTCACGTCTATCAGTCTTTAGTATAGGCATATGGTAATATTCTTTTCTCTATTACCTGATGTAAACAAACGACACTTCCTACTGACGTTCAGGAAATAAGTTCAAGCTGGACTAATTAGGAATGAATACCTTTATTTAGTGTCTGCACACTCTGACAACTTCATAATAGTTCATAAATACATGTGCTTCTGTGGTATACAAACCAGTCATCCCAAGAAATATTACACAGCCCTCCAACTTACAAGATGGTCCAAACCCAAAAATCACTGCCTAGCTCGTCTCGTGCCCAAAACAACTCACTTAACCCCCTTCTTTCAAACCATCACTTCCGTCCTAACTACTGGGCAGTTCTACCCCAAGTTCGATGACTTCATTTCTGAACACTTTAATTAAATCACTCATAGGATTTGTGACAAGTGTTATTACGCTAACTAGACACGCTCAAATACTTAGTGTTAAAATCTTGCTTAAGTATTTTACTATAACTCTAATAAGTGGCAGCACCTTATTGCTAATCCGACGTAGTAGTCCG
>JAMPIV010003346.1:47500-50000 GCA_024509875.1 Oreohelix idahoensis
AAAAAAAAAAAAAAAAAAAAAAAAAAAAAAAAAAAAAAAAAAAAAAAAAAAAAAAAAAAAAAAAAAAAAAAAAAAAAAAAAAAAAAAAAAAAAAAAAAAAAAAAAAAAAAAAAAAAAAAAAAAAAAAAAAAAAAAAAAAAAAAAAAAAAAAAAAAAAAAAAAAAAAAAAAAAAAAAAAAAAAAAAAAAAAAAAAAAAAAAAAAAAAAAAAAAAAAAAAAAAAAAAAAAAAAAAAAAAAAAAAAAAAAAAAAAAAAAAAAAAAAAAAAAAAAAAAAAAAAAAAAAAAAAAAAAAAAAAAAAAAAAAAAAAAAAAAAAAAAAAAAAAAAAAAAAAAAAAAAAAAAAAAAAAAAAAAAAAAAAAAAAAAAAAAAAAAAAAAAAAAAATAAAAAAAAAAAAAAAAAAAAAAAAAAAAAAAAAAAAAAAAAAAAAAAAAAAAAAAAAAAAAAAAAAAAAAAAAAAAAAAAAAAAAAAAAAAAAAAAAAAAAAAAAAAAAAAAAAAAAAAAAAAAAAAAAAAAAAAAAAAAAAAAAAAAAAAAAAAAAAAAAAAAAAAAAAAAAAAAAAAAAAAAAAAAAAAAAAAATAAAAAAAAAAAAAAAAAAAAAAAAAAAAAAAAAAAAAAAAAAAAAAAAAAAAAAAAAAAAAAAAAAAAAAAAAAAAAAAAAAAAAAAAAAAAAAAAAAAAAAAAAAAAAAAAAAAAAAAAAAAAAAAAAAAAAAAAAAAAAAAAAAAAAAAAAAAAAAAAAAAAAAAAAAAAAAAAAAAAAAAAAAAAAAAAAAAAAAAAAAAAAAAAAAAAAAAAAAAAAAAAAAAAAAAAAAAAAAAAAAAAAAAAAAAAAAAAAAAAAAAAAAAAAAAAAAAAAAAAAAAAAAAAAAAAAAAAAAAAAAAAAAAAAAAAAAAAAAAAAAAAAAAAAAAAAAAAAAAAAAAAAAAAAAAAAAAAAAAAAAAAAAAAAAAAAAAAAAAAAAAAAAAAAAAAAAAAAAAAAAAAAAAAAAAAAAAAAAAAAAAAAAAAAAAAAAAAAAAAAAAAAAAAAAAAAAAAAAAAAAAAAAAAAAAAAAAAAAAAAAAAAAAAAAAAAAAAAAAAAAAAAAAAAAAAAAAAAAAAAAAAAAAAAAAAAAAAAAAAAAAAAAAAAAAAAAAAAAAAAAAAAAAAAAAAAAAAAAAAAAAAAAAAAAAAAAAAAAAAAAAAAAAAAAAAAAAAAAAAAAAAAAAAAAAAAAAAAAAAAAAAAAAAAAAAAAAAAAAAAAAAAAAAAAAAAAAAAAAAAAAAAAAAAAAAAAAAAAAAAAAAAAAAAAAAAAAAAAAAAAAAAAAAAAAAAAAAAAAAAAAAAAAAAAAAAAAAAAAAAAAAAAAAAAAAAAAAAAAAAAAAAAAAAAAAAAAAAAAAAAAAAAAAAAAAAAAAAAAAAAAAAAAAAAAAAAAAAAAAAAAAAAAAAAAAAAAAAAAAAAAAAAAAAAAAAAAAAAAAAAAAAAAAAAAAAAAAAAAAAAAAAAAAAAAAAAAAAAAAAAAAAAAAAAAAAAAAAAAAAAAAAAAAAAAAAAAAAAAAAAAAAAAAAAAAAAAAAAAAAAAAAAAAAAAAAAAAAAAAAAAAAAAAAAAAAAAAAAAAAAAAAAAAAAAAAAAAAAAAAAAAAAAAAAAAAAAAAAAAAAAAAAAAAAAAAAAAAAAAAAAAAAAAAAAAAAAAAAAAAAAAAAAAAAAAAAAAAAAAAAAAAAAAAAAAAAAAAAAAAAAAAAAAAAAAAAAAAAAAAAAAAAAAAAAAAAAAAAAAAAAAAAAAAAAAAAAAAAAAAAAAAAAAAAAAAAAAAAAAAAAAAAAAAAAAAAAAAAAAAAAAAAAAAAAAAAAAAAAAAAAAAAAAAAAAAAAAAAAAAAAAAAAAAAAAAAAAAAAAAAAAAAAAAAAAAAAAAAAAAAAAAAAAAAAATAAAAAAAAAAAAAAAAAAAAAAAAAAAAAAAAAAAAAAAAAAAAAAAAAAAAAAAAAAAAAAAAAAAAAAAAAAAAAAAAAAAAAAAAAAAAAAAAAAAAAAAAAAAAAAAAAAAAAAAAAAAAAAAAAAAAAAAAAAAAAAAAAAAAAAAAAAAAAAAAAAAAAAAAAAAAAAAAAAAAAAAAAAAAAAAAAAAAAAAAAAAAAAAAAAAAAAAAAAAAAAAAAAAAAAAAAAAAAAAAAAAAAAAAAAAAAAAAAAAAAAAAAAAAAAAAAAAAAAAAAAAAAAAAAAAAAAAAAAAAAAAAAAAAAAAAAAAAAAAAAAAAAAAAAAAAAAAAAAAAAAAAAAAAAAAAAAAAAAAAAAAAAAAAAAAAAAAAAAAAAAAAAAAAAAAAAAAAAAAAAAAAAAAAAAAAAAAAAAAAAAAAAAAAAAAAAAAAAAAAAAAAAAAAAAAAAAAAAAAAAAAAAAAAAAAAAAAAAAAAAAAAAAAAAAAAAAAAAAAAAAAAAAAAAAAAAAAAAAAAAAAAAAAAAAAAAAAAAAAAAAAAAAAAAAAAAAAAAAAAAAAAAAAAAAAAAAAAAAAAAAAAA
>JAMPIV010003346.1:55000-160839 GCA_024509875.1 Oreohelix idahoensis
CAACCCGTTTGGATGATTTTTCAGGCACATCCTTTTTTATGCGAGGAGTCTGATTTATGAATACATTCAAAGTGCAATAATCGTGGGGGAATGTAATATACTGAAAGATTCTTGAAATGTACTTTATGATCGGAAAAAAAATTGTCGTCTCTTAAACTGAAGGCCATGCTTTTAGATTTTCCGAGATCTGATGGATTGTTGTAAAGCATTGGTGTAGACACGAAATGTCCAAAACTTTGGCTCTCATACGTAAAATTGGTTTCACGTTAGCTTGAGGACCAAAACCTACCTGACGTAGGCTGCATCTTGTTTCTAGTCCGTTTGACTTGAATGAAGGCTGTTTCAGACACATGATACACAGTGATGCCACCAGCTGGGGTATTTCTTACTAGATCTGGGTTTTTTGGGCTTCCGTCTGGGTATCTGGTCCAATTTTTTTTTCAAAATCTGCATTAATCTAGGTATATTTGACAATTGGCATTTACAATGTATGTTTTCTGTGCACTGAGCATTATACATTATATTTATATTATAATTAAATGTAAAAAATTATGTGCTATATATTTTTTTATTCCACTTAAATTTAATTCTTGTTTTTAACCACATCAATGACGTTGTTTTTTTTTTACTCATTTACATCAACTATCTATTTCTTGTTATTCTGTTAATGGCTGTCATCTACAATACTCAGTCATTTTCACGATGTGTTTTAAAGTATTCTTTTTAAATTTTACACTTATGCCGATAAACAGCATATTGTTGTTGTTGTTGTTGTTTTTTATTTTTGTTGTTGTTGTTGTTGTTATTATAAGATTATAAAATGAGCGATGATGAAGGTACGCTAGGAAGTTGTAGAAGCATGACGACACACACGCCACCGAGTAAAAAAGTGAAATCCATGTTCCATAATCAGCAGACTTTTTTTGTGCGGAATGGCTAACAGACAGCGAACTGAAGGATTGGATAAAGCCGGACTCTGGCAATCGCTATGCTGCGATTTGTACAGGGTCTGTTCCTGTACATTAACTAATGCCAACAAAACAGCTTTATTGACACATAAAAGCACACAGAAGCACATGAAAAAAACTTCGAAGCCAAAAGCAAAACTTCTGAACATTAACAAGTTTTTTCATCAAACCAAAAGAGCCCTGTCCTCCAAGACAAAATTGCTAAAGCGGAGATAGTGTTTGTTTGGCTTTCATGCTGAACATAATACTCCGTTTTCGCAAGCTGATCACTTGATTGAATGTTGCAAGCAGATATTCCAGACAGCACAATTGCTATAAAAAAATGTCACTGAAGCGCACCAAGGCTGCCCTAATGTGATGCCATAACGGCCATTATTCCAATTTTGAGCGGCTTGAAGTTATAAAACATTTGCAGATAATCAGAAAATTTCTTCTATTCTCGCTTCTGATGAGAGGTACAAACGATATTTCTACGAAACATATGTTTGGCATTCGTTGTGCGATTCTGTGGACATAAAAACATTTTACAACAAAAACAGTCTAGTTGAATTCACTGTTAGACGGTCATTGAGGGTGGAGGATGAGACCGGTCTTGGCATGTTTACAGCGTGTTAAGAAATTGTTGAGCTAACGCATAAAAATGCGCCCTGCTTAGTAACGTCTTTGGTTTAGCTGCAGACAACTGTGCCACTTTGAAGGGGACTCTAGTTTCGTTTACAGGCACATCTGAAGAAGAATTCCACGTGCCTTTGTTATCGGCCTGTGTTTTGTCATTCATATTGCACTTTGTGCAAATGCGGCCAGCAGTTACCACCTATCATCTTGGTGACTTTGAAAATTTCATAAAGAATGTCTGCCTTCTATTTTTTCGCCCGTAGTAGTAAAATGAAATCTCCAGTTGCCAGTTAATACAGAAGCCCCCTGTAGTTTCAGACCCAGAAACATAATTTGAAGCTACTGTGAAAACGACGCTGAGTGTAGCCCGTGAACCTAAGTGACTATGGGCATACGCCCCTGAGCAATGGAATGCTCCCTTCAGTATATCCAACTCGAAGCTTCAGTGGACAACGCAACGGTGCGGGGGCGAAATCCTGCCAGACGGATGAACATGTGTTGGGGCACGAAACCACATGCTTCTAATTTGTTCGATTACATACTTGTTAAGTTAACGTTTCTTTGCAACATCGAATTGCCAGTCCGAGAGTTTCTTCTGCGTCCTTCACAAAGTGTACACTGAGTGCAACAACAAGAGAATATCGATTTCTTCTCAGTATGTTTACTTATTACTCGGAAGTAAGGCAAGCCTGGAGCATACACCAATCATACTTGCGACTATTGATCTAGGGGGAGCGTCGAGTAGCAAAGTGTCACAAAGCAACTCCGAGGAAAAGTTACTAAGGTTCGAACTGGCAGCCCTTCACAAACACAGGTCCTTCTGTCTTTCTTCCATCCTTAAGCCACCAAGAAGGCAAAGCATTATGTGGCAGTACGCCTGTGTGTCGTCCTTAGGGGCAAACAATGAACCAGAGTTGATCAATGGTATCGCTGTTTCCACCACGCCTAGTGGCGTCTTTGTGGAACAAAAACAGACCCAACAATCTATCATTGTTTTCCAGTAATCAGATTGGCTTTGGCAAATCAGGTGATCAGCCCAGAAGTGCGAAGTTTTTTGCGGGATGGGGTTAAACAGCCCCATGCCCCAACCCCTCTTAGTCGCTTTTTACGACTATGCGTGGTATAAGCGGTGGCAGTGTTACTATTCTTTGCTTCCCTTTCGGGCCCCCCGGCAATTACATTGAGCTGAGGTGTACGATTGTGAAGCGCAGTTAATAGCGACATCCGTCCCGAGAGAACAGAAGGTCCATTTGTTTCGCCAAAGATAGTGATTGGGCATACCCTAGGGATTTAAACTGTGTACTCAAATACGACGCAGATCTCCCACTTGGACTAAACAGTGGTTCTGGCGCAAATGCAAGCTGTTGATCCAAAGCAAGTGCCGTTTTCACATAGGTAATGGTATGTTAGGGTAAAACTGGTGTTGGGGTTCTATTTTTCATTTAAATTTAACATTCTTCTATATAAATGAAATAACCGTCGGAAATTATTAAAGCAGGTCAGAATAGCTCGATAGGTATATATGATATAAAGCGAGAATGCATGTGTATACATTGGCAATCCAACACCACAGACGCAACTAAGAAGCAGGTATTTCGTGCACCAATTTATTAAATTGTGACCCATTTAATTAAGGAACAATTCTCCTGTTGAATGAATTAGAGTAGACAGCAAAGGAAGCAATCCGAAGGTAGTCTAATCTATTTAAGTTACATAACACATAAAATAATTGACTAGTCGAGTTCCACAGTATATAATATTTATTGTAAAGTATGGCAGTATCATATAGATTTAAGGTTGCATTGGTGTCCCAGTTTAGAGTATATACATGATGATCCTCCGAGAGGTAATTTGTTTAATACTGATCCAAAGGTACGGATCCAGGTTCGTATTCAGATTTTGATAGTTGGAATAATCACAATGTAATATAAAAGGCAGAAACGGTCCATTTTTTCCCTATAAGTTCCTAAACAATGTGCGAGTCAAACGCAACAACTTCCAACAGCATTTTAAGCAAATTCCGACGTTTGTAACCTGAGGAAGTTTATTTTGGTTTTGTCCATGTAATGGCGTGGGCTATAGGGTTCAGGTACTTACGTTTCCCATACGAATTCTCTAAATCCATAGTGCATTTTGATGTGCCCATTGTATAGCTATTTCATCCTGTCTAATTATGCGTGGCGGTCAGCAAATGTTGTCATAGGGCTAGGAACCATTAGAGTGCTTCTTAAAGTGCGGACTAATCCCTGAATTAGGACCTGGGCTTGTTGACTTGACTTGGCTTTTACTCCGTTCGTTTGACTCTCTTGGCAGAGAGGTTTTGTGGGCCGTCAATATATAACAAAACTTGGTTCTTGGTTTGGACCTAAGACTTGAATACCAAATAGGGGAATGTGGTTTTTACTAATTTGATTTGATCAGTTTCATACGGATAATCCATAGAGATGAATCAATTATCCATTGGCGAAGGCCATTAGTACGAATAAGATGGGATATTCCACTAGTTTGTGTCGATGTCATATTTTACGGTCACAAGTTTCGACACATAAGATTCTATGATAAGCAAATGAAATAAACCTTTAATAGATTTGAGTGTATGTTTAGTTTTGTTTGAGAAGATTTTATTCAGGTCTCGAATTATGTCCTGCCTGTAACTGTGCTGGAATGTATTTATTTTAAAATTTGTCGTATAAGAGAGGCTATGTGACAGAATTAACGTCATCAATAACTTGATGTACTAAAATTAGTTTAGAATGAAAATTAGCTAAACAACTAATTGTCCGATATCATGTCCCGTTACATGTACGTCCCCTTGAGCTACTAGCAAAAAGTGTAATCTGCAAAGACGAGTCAGTATTTGCTAAGCTCTAAGCAGTACCGAGTCTAACTAAGCTAACCCTACAAACTGCAAATCTAGTGAATACAATGGGTCTAGCACTCAATATAGTACATTAAGAAGTACATAGAGGGACAGCCTGAGAAAACGGGGAAACGGTTTGACTATGAAGGTGAAAAGTTCTGCCAGAACCGAAGATCATCAGTATAAGTGTTGTTATTCGAAAGACATCGAAGGAAAGTGTCCGCGAACCAATTTAGAATTTGAACAGAAACAAATTAAACCTAATCATCGAAAGGGTAACGCGTATATGTGGGGAAATGAGGTTACTCAACACGGAATGCTGGGGCAAAAAAAAAAAAAAAAAAATGCTTTAATGTGTGTCATCTGATTGCCTGGCAAGTGGGAGTCAAAATGCATATTTAAGAATTGAAAACAATCGGGGATAACACTGTGGTGCAAGGAAATTCATTAACTAATAAACAGGAAATTTGGAAAATGTCTAAATCATTTAAACTAATCAAATCTTATCATCTGATAATTAGCGAGCCAAGCTCCGCAGTAAAGTCACGTATAATATCGATACCAGGTTTGAATACTAAAAGGTCAAGACACCTATGGGTTTGTGATCTGTTTACAGTTATTTTTTTATTTTTGGTTTTTGGGCGGACCTGTGGGTACTAGGGGTGGGGGGGGATTGGGGGGGGGGGCAATGGGGTGTGGGGTGGGTGGGGGGGTGGGGGGGTATAAGGTGGGGGGGGGGGGGGGGGGGTGGGGGTGTGGGTGGGGTGGGTGGTGGGGGTGTTGTTGTTGTTGTTGCGGAATAAGTACTATTAAAACCGGCACGACTTATTCACAACTGTCTTATAATCTGTTGGGACTTACGATAGTGGTTTGTACTTAGAGATCTTGCATAGAAAGCTCGTGTGTAGTCCCGGAACAGACCGACTAGTGATCCAATGATCGGGTACGCTCTCTGCCTCTCTGCGTCTGGTGTGAGTAAAGAGAAAGACGTGAAGGTCGCTAAATGGAAAACATCCCTCACTTGATATAAATCCAGACAGGGATTTGGTAAGTCAATAGAGGTAGCGGGATGGGGGACCGAATTTTTGGCTTCAAATTTCAGAAATGTACCATGTTTTAGATGTACAAATCGTGATCTTTGATTGTTCTTGACGACGAAGAGTCAGATACTAGTCCTTTGCACAACAATCGTATATAGTTGAAATCTACATCGAAGAGCCTATTTAAAACGGTATCTCACATGTACAGCCGAATACGCTATAAGGGTTCTTACACTGTAAGAGTCCAACGCCAGCAGAGAAAAGTGTGGGAGACAAGACCCGGAATCTTCCATCGAAAATTCACCAGTCACAGCTGTTAGTGAGCTAAGATAACGACATCACCATATTTTGGGACAGAACGCATTGCATTTATCCATGGCGAGGTGAAACATTTGGTAAATTATTAACCCGTAGGAGGGAGTGGAAATATCGTCGTTAACCATGTCGACACGTGTGAAAAGCTTTGGGGATTAGTACTATCGTCGTTTGCTTCGTAGGTTTAATAAAAATTTGGCTCTTGCGGCAATCTCGGTAGTGTTTTTTTTTTTTGGGGGGGGCTAGAGGGGTGGAATCTGAAAGAGGAAGGCTCGTATTTCCGTTTATCAGGTGTCCTTCTTGATTCGTCCATACCGCACAAAGTAGAGTTAGATGCACTGGTAATCGAATCCCGTGACTGGGTAAAAGAATCATGCTTGTGTTTCATCATCATTACAATGTGGAGCGGCCATTTATGATATGATTGATAATGAATGGCATGTCGATCGGTGGGTTCATGATTGCTGAAAATTTTGTAACGTATGGAATACGCTCTGTCTTTGTACTGCTGGGTTACGACTGTCGTAGATTCTCGTCAAAGGTTATACCTCTCTTTAATGGAAGACGCATGAACGCTCTCTCTTGTCGTTGAAATAAGGGCGTTTGTCTTAGGCTCGCAGCAGAGGGAGATTGTTGGACACTAGAATATGATATCTCTTTATCTCTAATTACTTTTGGACGAACGTTTCCAAATTCTGTGAAGGGAATAACGAGTCATGGAGGAGGATAGCTGAGTTGGGTAATTTCATCATCAGGTGGAAGATTAGTGGAGGTTTGCGCTAATGGTAGACAATCTCGTGGGTCGTATTCATCTGGTTTTTCGTTCGGACAGTGAGTGTCCTGTTGGTCACGTCTAGAACGCATCTGGGACACATGAGCTTTTCGTTTGTGTATCTATTGATCTTTCAGATCCACAGGTATCCAGGTAATTCAGTGAGGTGAGTGTCGATATTTTTTCCGTTCACAAAACACTCTTGAAAACAAACACCAGGAACCTAAGATGTGTTTATAACAATATTGTGTTTAACTATATGTTCCCAACATTTTTGCCGAAATATAAACCAAATAAAATCCTCCAGGCTTAAACTCGTTGGAGTTTTTGGCTTGATTTGTTCTTAAATTCGTGCATTTTTTTCGAAGCTTTTCTACTTTCCGATGGGCTATTACATGACTCTATGCTTCTGTTGGTACGCGTAATTTGGAAGGACATTCGCCAAAATAGTTTTTCTCTGTGGCGCCAAGATATCTAGTGGAAAAGTTTGGTTCGCTTCCGTAAAGCAGTAGAAAGGTGAAAACTAGTAGTATCATTGATATTAATTCGAATTTGCTTCTAAAGCTTGGATTGATAAATAGGTCCCAGTATTGACCCTGTCCGCAATAAACTTGGCTATTATATCGTGCAGTGGTGGCATGCATTCGCTCAGTTCTCACATTTGACTGCGGATGGTAGTATGCAGTCGTAGTATGTTGATATTTTTAAACCTTTGGAAGAGTTGAAGCAAAGGGATCTCCCACGATTGTTTTCCCGTTATCATGAGTACACGCTTGGGACATCCATGTCGTGGTAAAAATTGTTTAGGAAAAAACATCAGTGAATGAGGGTTGATGTGGCATTTTCTAAGGGGAAACATTCTGGCCATACCGGTATTGGTCCATCGATGTGTAAAATGTATCTGTGTCCTCCTAAATTGTGGTGTAAGGTCCAGATAAATCCAAGCTAATAACGTTCCATTTGGGTAGTGCGGATAAAGACATTTTCTTGGATAGGGGCTCGAATTGTTCCTCATATTTCTTAGCTTGCAAACTCCTACAATGTCCCAACATGACTCTATGATATATTTATTCATCGGGGCCAGTAATAACGTTTAGATCACATCTAGAGTCTTGTCTCTTCCAAAATGCCCTTTTCGTCATGAAACTGTGTAATACTTTTGGAACTAGCGATTTGGGTATAACATTTTTTGTAGAGTACCATTGTCTCTAGAGCCCAATATGATACAAGATATTATCTTCCGAAAGGATGATGGTAAGTCTTTCTTCTCTTTTGGATTTGTACGATACCTGTTTAATTGATCCTTAACTAATGTTTCATCTTTCAATGTTCTTTCTAAAGTCGATATTCTGTTCAAACCGTTTCCTGTTCCTTGGTTTCTGATGGTAAATCCAAAAATGTGGTTCCATGTTGTAGTTTTCAGGTTCTTGGGTTGTCACCTCTTCATCGGTTTGTCTTGAGTTTTGAGAGTCTACTGGCAAGAATTTTCCTTTGTGTGTTTATCATCGATTGTCCGATGTAGATTCAAGAGTGGGGAGTCTGTTCATTGGTGTCGAATATGGAATTCGGGACAACCAAAAGATCAGCCACACTTATTCAATTTCCAGGAATAACTCTATGGTTTATTGTAACTTGAGATTTATCGCCCAGGCCTGAGTTTCTTGGGTTGCTTCGGCAGTCTTAGTTAGCCAGCTTAACAAGTGGTTGGTGATCTGTTTCTGATGATAACCTGGGTCTTCCGCGATATAAAAATCGAATTTCTGGAGGCGTAATGGATTGCATAGGCCTTCCTTCCTCTGTCGTAGTCCATCTCCTTCTGTGTTCGGCTTTAATGTGTGGGAAAGGAAGGCTATCGGTTTTTCGTTTGGAACATTTTTTATCACGTTGCGGTTCGTCTGGTGAGATTCTGTCTTGTAACAATGCACGCGCCTACTGCTGTGTTGAGATGCGTCCGTGATATATATTCACTAGGGGCTTTGTTTCAAGGGTCTGGATGGGCTAGAAAAGGGTACGTGGGGTTCAAGGCTGTCCCTCAGGTACACATTCAAATGCTTTTGTTGGCAATCGTCAGTCCAGGCGAATTTGGCATACTTCCTGTTTAGGTTTTCAGTAATGGTTCATATGCTACGTTAGGAAAAAAATTGATAATGTGCTTTCGGATAATACGCCACAACACCCAAAGAATCCCTCTTAATTGACGTACTGAGGTAGGTGGAGGATATCTTTTGGATAGCTTCAATCTTTTCACTGTCCCGGTCTGAATTCCGTTGTAGGTTGACAATAAAGCCCCAAAAATATTTTATTTCCTTCTGTACGGAAAACGGCATTTGCTGATTTTCAACTTTACTTTGTGCAATCTCATTCTGTCGAAAACAGTCTCGACATGTTTTCAAGGTGTTCTTCCCATATGTTCCCCTTTTGTGTGGATCAAGACATCATCTATATATGCTGATGCAAATGAATTCAGGTCCTTGCACACACTTCATCCATTAAATTACGTAAGTTAGCCGGGCTATTTTTTTCAGTCCAAAAGGTAAATACATTCCAACTATATGATTCCCATGTGTGTACAAAAGTAGATTTCTTCTTTGCATCTTCAGACAATGGTATTGTCCAGAATCCGGAGCGTGCATCTAGTAGAGTATTTACCAGGTCTGAGTTACCCAAAGTGTGCCAAAATATCATCAATTCTAGGTATGAAGGGTATGGATATCGTTTTGGTATTGATTTTATTTAACGCTCTGTAGTCACAGCAAAAAGCGAGACTAGCTACCGTCTTTCTTTGTTACTATCACAATGGGTGAAGACCATGATGATCTGGATCGAGTACAATTATCCCTCAGCTGCTAGCATGTCGCTAATGGCTTTTACTCCACTATCCCTTGATTCTTTAGTGGGTGTCTGGTACGGTTTTGAGGTTTATGGGTTCTTTCAGTTGTAGTTTTTCTATTTCCATCGGTAACGGTTGTAAGTCCTTTCTAACTCTAATGTCAGATAAACGCAAATACATCTTGATGTTTCACGTTATGAATTTTTCATGTCCTGGCGTTTTTAGTTCATTCTGTTGTCTGTAATGTTGCCTAGCAATTCTTTCGTTTCTATCAAGAATGAAATTTTTTCGTCATTTGCCTTCTTTCTCTGCTGGGTGGCAAAAGCGGTATTCTCTTTTCTGTGTCTCGTTCGTCGGTGTACCTTACGCTTCGGAGTCTCTTGGCAATTTATCATAGAAGTCACTGGCGATTCTTTGAAATCTGTGTCCGGTTTCTTCCGGGTCATCATAAGATGTAACTGATTCCCACAATATTCTCTCTGTTCCATGAAGTATTTTGCGGTATATTATTTTTTCTTTCATACCTTCCTTTGTATGATTTCCCTCTATCCAAATCGTCAGCGAATCAGCAAGTCAGGTTTTACAATATTTCTTTCCCGTTCTTTGTGCTCCTTCGGTCCTGAGTTCATTTTTTTCATTTTCAGACTCTCTTGTATTTGGAATGTTTCTTCTTGTATGACTCTATAGGATCTAGAGAGTTTTGTAAGGATGGGGATGGGACTGAAGATCTTAATTTGTTCATCTGGGATTTTGGATACGACGCTCTTTGGCCTTGAATAGTTTGGTCAAATATAATCTTTCTTTTCCGTCTGGATCTTTGCTATTACTGTACCTCTGGGAAATAGTGGTGGTTGTACCTGACGTATTTAGTATACCATTATTGGAAAAATCTCTTCGTATATTTATTTTCCACGATGCCATCTTGTACTTCTATAGGTGTGGGATCTACCTCTATTTCTCTTTCATTTTCAATTTGTGATTATGTATACAGCCTGTCCTATGCTCAAAAGTATGGAGATCTTTTTATTTTAGCCCTGGTTAGAGTTACGAAATTCGGTTTCAGAGTAACCGGGTGTCGTTAGTTCTCGAACCAGGGGTTGCGATATGGATATCGTCCTGAAATGGTACATATGTATTGTTCACTTTTAGTTGTTTTAAATCAAAGTATTATCCTCACATTATTTTTTGATGAGGAATAGTCTCCTTCCTATTATGAAGTGTTTCTTGATAGTCCTCTCATTATAATGAAGTTATGGCGTAGAATTTTCTCGTCCCATTTTTAAATGTCAAAAAATAAGCCGTTCTTCCCACTGCTTTTAGTGCTTGACCTGTTACTGATTTCCATTTGTACTGTTCTTCTGGAATAAATTTTGGTGCCATGTGTTGAAATTTGATAATACAGCTTCTCCCGGAAAGACTTACAGTTGCTCCTGTGTCTATTAAACGCTCTAAATTTGTTGTTTTGGGTCCTATTTCTATTATACATAAACTGGGGTCTGGACAAAATGTTGAGATTTGCTTGTTCGTTTCTGTCTTTCATTTTTTCATTCAGAGATTCTCTTTTTTCGGCCGTCACATCCGATCTCTGCTAATGTGGAGCCGGTCCCGTTTTTCCCGACCTTCTTGTTGCTTGGGAAAAAGTTGTTTCTCTATTTTTGTTGGGGTCTTCTTGGGTAGTTTTTCTGGATAGTGGACTTGGCGTTGATATTCACCGTTGTAATTGTTTTTGGGGTAAGGTAGTGGTTTCTCGAACTCATAGATTGGTACTGGGGTTTTCTAGATGTCATTGAACCATGACCCACGGATCCACAGTTGTAGCAGGTTGGTGGTTGCATCAAGGGTTCTATATGGTGTATCTTATGCTCTCTTTCATTTGGTTGTGGTAAGGAGTGTCTTAGTTCTCTGTGTATGTTATTTGATCTTCTGTGATATTCTTGATTTTTCGATTCCAACGCAAAAAGGTCTAGCATGGTCTTACTTCCATAGGTTGATGAGGCGAATGGTCTCATATTTGTTGATGCTGAAAATAGTGGTTCATTTTGCCGCGTACGTTGGTTAGAATTGGTTCAGGTTGAGGATGCCTGGCGAATCATGGCTTTTTAGCAATGGCCAATTCGTTCCTATCCTCCTGCTGAAATCCTTTTGTTGACCATTTTCCTCATTAACTGCATATCTGGGATGGGCACAGTCGTAATTGACTGAGGATCTCTTTTACTTAACCATGTGCATTTTTCAGAGAATCTGAATAGCGAGCGCAGCGACAAAAAAAGTCCCAACTATAGTGTTTCTCGTGCTCGCGGTTGTTGGTAGGCTACCTCCCACGGAATGCCATTCTGTCAGCTAAGTTTTAAAAGACGTCTCGGTCGCCATTACATATGCACCGATTTTCCATTTTCTCTTGCCTTATTCATTCTCACATAAGTGTCCAAGCGTGCCTCGGCGTTCCGTTTATTGTTTAGAATATCGTCCAGACACTAGCAACTCCTTTTCAATTCTCTCCAATAGGTTTCACTTGGGTACGGGCTTCGCTCTTCTTTCTCACAAAATCAGTTTTCCAATCCTTGCAGAGATAAATAAACACACTATTTTCTTTTTTTCCAAATCTGTTGTGGAGTCGTCAATAAGGTAACGCATAAATTATCCATATCCTCACCATCCATTGTCGAAATTTCATGGGGTCACCACTAAATAATGGAAGATTATGGAAATTTTGTAAGGGTTCTCTAAATTTGTGCAATGTTGATCGACATGTTGTAACGTGTCAGTCATGGTGTTTGTGTAACACCATCAAAATTTATAATATTCCTTGCTCTGGTGGGGATAGCGGGTACTTTGTTGTGGAGTGCATTTGGGCGTGTTGCATTTGCAATAGCCTGTTGGATTTTGTTGTTCTCTCCAGTATTTCTTTCTGGCATAATTCCCTCCATGTTCTGAGTTAGGTGAGAAAAAATTGATTCTTGTTGTTGTCTCTTTGCTTGACTTTTTTCACCTATTCCATATCAAATCCTGGTCCATAAGGCTACCATATATTAAACACAATCCCTATGGTTGACCGTATGTCTCACATTAAGGTTAGTATTTTAGGGGTTCAAAACTCGTTTGGGGTTCTATTTCATTTATATTTAATCATTACTTCTATATAAATGAATAATCCGTTCTGAAAATTATTTCAATGCAGGTCAGGGAATAGCTCGATAGGTATATATGTTAATAGCGAGATTTGCGTGGTGCCTTGGCACATCCAACCAATAAGCAGGTATTGTGCCAATGTATTAATTTGTGAACCAGTTTATTAAGAGCTAATTCTCCGTTGAAGGGAATTATAAGGACAGCAAAAGGAAACGACATTCCGACGACGTATTTCCGATTCGTTTTAGTTACATAAAACCTATAATTGGACCAAGTTTCGAGTTTCACTAGTAATAAAATATTAGTTAAGTTGGCGGCATCATTATATATTTAAGGTTGCTGTGTCAAGTTTTGAGTTAAAACTGAATGATCCTCCAGATGTATTGTTTAATCTTGAAATCATAGGGTTACGGGAATCCAGGTGTCGTATTCAGATTTTTGTTAGTTGGAAGTAATCACAATGTAATAGCAAAGGCAGTAAGGTTCCAGTTTTTTCCCTATAGAGTTCCTAAACTATTGTGCAAGTCTAAACTCAAACAACTTCCAACAGCATTTTTAAGCAAAGTTCCGAGTCGTTTGTATAGATGAAAGTTTTATTTTGGTTTCTTCTTTCAGTTGTGTATGGGGCGGTAAATTACAAGTTGATCCTATTCACAGTTCAGTAACATTGCGTTTTCCTCATTACGAAATCATTCTCATTTACAAATCCCATTTAGTTGCATTTTGATGAGCTTAATGTATATATCTATTTCATTACCTGTCTATTATGCGTAAGATCTAAGTCGAGAACCTTTTTACCCAACCTGAAAGTATATGGTTGTCCATAGGGCATAGGGGTTCAGGTTAGCACAGTATATTATTCTCTTGCCAAGATACAGTGGCGATCAGCAAATCTGCTAGGATCCTAAGGCTCTTGGGGTATCATCCGGAAATGACCTGGCTTTGACCTCTTTGTTTGGCTCTCCATTGCTAAGGGTTTTTGGGCCCTGTCAATCATACTACAAAACTTGGTTTCCTAAGACTTGTTTGGGGGGAAGTTACTCTTCTATTTGTCAGTCAATTCGGATATGTTTTGAGATGAACTATTTCATTTGGGGCACCGAAGCCAGTTGTTTAAGATGGATATTTCTCAAAGTTTTGTCGTTGTCAGAGTTTACGTCACAAGTTTCTTACCACTAGTTTCCAATGAGAGCGATTGGTAAAGCTATTTAATTCGAGGGTATTTTTTAATTCTGTTTAGTAGGTTTTCAGGTCTCGTATCATTTCCTGTAATCTGTCTAGAAGTCTTATTTGTTTTAAAATGTCCGATTATGAGGCTATGTGAAAATTACTGACGTCAATCAATAACTTGCGTACTGGATATATTATTTAATGGATAATTACTAAAACTACTAAGGTGTTCATCATTCCGGTTTTACACAAGGCTCGTCGCGATATCAACCAATACCTTCCTGTCATTCCCATTAGCAGCAGCAGTTTCCCAAACATGGTTTTCAGAAAGAGAGCCTTGATCGTCTGTCTGATAAATGGCGGAGGGAATAACTGGCCATACGTACCCGAAAAGAATCTTGGACATTCTAGTGGACTTGAGGATCCGCCCGCATTCTGGCTGGGCAATGCAAACAAGTAATCAGATGCTAATAACCATAAGAAATTTTGAATGTTTTGGCTGACCTCATATGTGCACGCTTATGGCACATATCTCCCATCCTCAGCATGCGTCGAAAGATTGTTTTCGAGGGTTAACTTAGTTAAAACTAAACAAAACAACAAGCTTTTGTGTGAAACAGTTTTCAAATTGAATAACTAGCCAAGCAAGCATACAGTTTCGACGATGGAGTTGTACATAAGTTTAATACTAGTAAATGCGTGGTTTGAAGTATGTGCTTGTGAAGGACGTTGTACGGCAGAGATATGCAAAAGATTTTGGAACTTCCACTAATCAAGTTTCTCACGTTGTGCAATTCATGCCATAATGATCTTGACGAACAGGAGAAGTGTGTCGACGTGGATGCATCGTGTCTCTGACAAGTTACAATTTTCAAACAGTAACAAGTTTTTAAAACTAAACAATTTTTATATTTAATTTGAGGAACTTTTTGTTTAAGGGGAGGTTTAACCCACCCAAAAATTGAAGGAAGTTCATTGAAAATATCCAAATTTTAGTTACATATGGTCACTGGAATAGTACATTCATTTTGTTTGCCACATTTCTGTATGTGTATTTGCACTAAAAAACCTTTGTGGATGATTTTATATATACATTTTTAAAGTTATGTCATGGTAAAGTGTATTTTTACCTGAATTATATATGTAAAATATACATTATTGGTATATTTGGGATGCTATAGTGCTTCTAATGGATGGATTTTTTTTTATATTTTCGCGGGACCGTATTATTTTGTCCCCTTAAGGGCATAACAGATTTTAAAGTTTTTTCAAACATAGTTTCATCAGTTTTGCAAAAAGTAATTTTGACTGGCTGATTTTTATTAACCATAGGGGTCCTTGATAGGGTTCTTTCGAAATAATAACGTGGCTGGAAGGTATTCCAGTACAGTGGTAAGGGTACCTCATCTATACGCAAATAAAGCTGCATGTAATGAACGAATCACTTGAGGATTCTGGTTATTCCTGTGCGAGCTTAAGTAAAATTGTAAAGTAGAAGTTCCCTTATAATCTACCCTCCAACCTTGTTTCAATCGATTTGGGGATGATGGTAAATGGGGCGGGACGAGAATATTTTGAATAAATCCTAAAAAACTTTTTCTCCATCAGTTTCCCTCTGAACTGTGAACCATGTCAGTTAATATCTGAGGGTCTAAGGGTATCCAATCTTGAATATATTGAGAGCAAAGCCTCTCTACATATACTGAGGTCTGCAGAGGGTAGAGCAAATCGCTTTTTCCCCCCCGCCTCACCCCCCCCCCCCACATAGTACATGTCTACCAGAGAAAGGGATGGTATTTTTTCGGAAACTGATTGAAAAGCGCAATACAGTCTGCTGAAATGAAGGGAATCTTAATGAAAAAGTTAAGCTGCAAAGTAATGGACACGGAACTCATGGAATCAAATTAAAAGGATAATACAGAGATGATTCCTACATAGCAGGGGGGAGACCATGTGAGTTAAATTTTGTGTAAAAGTATAATTCCTCCCTTTTTTCTTAATTTTTCTTAAAATCTCATTTTTCACACAAATGTGGGCACGGTTGCCCATGATTTTTCCAAAAACTATTAGTTGATATACAGCATCTGGTAAAATTTTGGGCCACATGCTGTACACATAGTGCTCATTACAATAAACTAAGAATAAAGGATATATGTTAACAAACTACAAAACTGTTAAGAAAACTGCTAAGTGAATACCCCCCTTAAAAAATTCAACTACTATTTTTCGATTGGTATGGTTATTGTTTTTAAAATCCAAAAAAATGTAAGTATATTACTGTTAAAATATCTCATTTTCAAGAGTTCATATATTGGGTTGTTATTAAAATCATTTTTATTTAATTGTGAATTTTTGGTAATTAAAAAAAATGAAGAAATACATAAAAATTGGTAGCACACAGATTATTTGTGCTAAAGATGCACATAAAAGATTATGTAAGCATCGTCTATCCCGTGTATTTGAGGCATAAAATAATCTGGGTATTTCTGGTTTTTTTTTAGAAGAACATCTGGTTTTATCTCTAGAACTTGAGTGGCAACGCTGTGGTAGACCTCATGTTTGAAAATGACATCAGGGCAGGAAATGTCAACAGGACAGGAGTTGGCATCTGGAGGTAAGTACAGTTCAATTCGTAAATAACTTCGCTAAAATGTTCATTGCTTCCAATCTTAAAATGGCTTGCAATGACAGACGAGGACCGTACTGTGTAGGTTGGGAGGTAGGAACAATGGCATGGACTACGGGAGTGGACGGAACACAACGGGAGGGTCGGGGTGGAAGCTGCGGTCTGGTAAAACGATAACTGAGGGGACTACGCAATCTACGGTGCGGAGGTGTGACAGGGGGAGGGAGAGGCGGAGGAGAGGGACTACGGTGAGGAGAATGAACAGAACCACGGGAGTAACGAAAACGGGTACGTACATGGGCGGCCCGCTGGTGAAGTTGCTTAGGAATTGGAGCAGAATCGCTAGATGAGGTCGAATAACGACGTTTAGAGAGAAAACGAGCTGGGGGAAGAGGAACATCAGATTCAATATCAGAAGAAGAATAATCGGGGGAAGAGTCAAGATCAGAGGGAGGGGGAGGAAAATAACCGGAGGAAGGGGGAGGAAAATAACCATAAGGAGGAAGAGAAGGTTCAACATCTGAAGAGTCAGACTCAGGTTCTGTATCAAGGTCGGAGGGAGGCGGAGGAAAATAACCAGGGGGAGGAAAAGCAGGGTCAGAAGAGAGGTGAACAGAGGGAGGAAAATCGGGGTCTGAAGAGAGGTGAACATAGGAAGGAAAAGCGGGGTCAGAAGAGAGGTGAACAGGGGGAGGAAGGGAGGTATGGACAAGAGTTGCGGCAGTAATAGGAGGTACAATAATATCATGCTGAGGCGAAGCATGAGAGGGGCCTGGAGTAACGGAGGGTAACTCAGCCAAGCGAGCATCACAGGAGATGATACGTGAGTACAGCTCAGGTGGAGGGATATGAACCTCAGCGATGGAACAGGAATGATAACGTCTGTTAAAGGTTTTTCTCCACTGTGTTACTGGCTTTATATATGCTCTTAGTCCATTTTCTGTCGTTATCATACATCTTTGTTTGTCACTCGTAACATTATTTATTTCAATTATCTTTCCTTGTTTTATTATATTGATAACGTTTCTCACTGTAATGCGACAGTGTCTTTTATTGAGACTGTTCCAGTGTGCCCTTCCAGCAGCTGTTTGTTGCTGTGACAATTGTTGTTGAAGCAGGTGGTTTTTCTTTTGCAACAAAAATACTTGATGCTCTAGCTGTTGAATGGGTGAATCCATCATAAAAAACAGTTACGATCCTGGTCACGGCACCAAATCAAGTTATGTGGCAGGGAGAGTGGACGGGAACGGCACCAAATCAAGTTAGATTTGACCGGGCTAGGTCACGGCGACAAATCAAGTTTAGTGTGACAGGGTGAGAAATGGGTGGAATCTTTTATCAGTGTTCATCTGTTGTTTTACTGGCGACTGCCAGAGATGGTGATTACAGAATAGGAATTGGAACATAACCCAGGTGATTCTTTTGGAGACTCGTAACTGTGTTTATGTTTTAGGCTGTTAGATCGTCGAAAATATGGTAATATTATTTTCTCTATTACCTGATGTAAACAAACGACACTTCCTACTGACGTTCAGGAAATAAGTTCAAGCTGGACTAATTAGGAATGAATACCTTTATTTAGTGTCTGCACACTCTGACAACTTCATAATAGTTCATAAATACATGTGCTTCTGTGGTATACAAGCACGTCATCCCATGAAATATTACACAGCCCTCCAACTTACAAGATGGTCCAAAAACCCAAAAATCACTGCCTCTCTCGTCTCGTGCCCAAAACAACTCACTTAACCCCCTTCTTTCAAACCGTCACTTCCGTCCTAACTACTGGGCAATTCTACCCCAAGTTCGATGACGTCATTTCTGAACACTTTAATTAAATCACTCATAGGATTTGTGACTAGTGTTATTACGCTAACTAGACACGCTCAAATACTTAGTGTTAAAATCTTTTTACTCTAACTCTAATACAAGTAAGTGGCAGCACCTTAGTGCTAATCCGACGTAGTAGTCCGTACTGTCACAGTTATGATGTTATACCTAAAAGGAAAGAAATCGGTGTCTGTGTTAACCGTGTGAGGTCAAGCACATGTAGGCCCCTGACTCTAATAGATGATAATGATGTATTTGCAGGGAACCTAACGCTACCTCCCTAGATCTCACACGGTCACTATTTTGGATCTAGTGTCTAGTGTATGATGTACCTAATGTCTAGGGGAGAAATGAAAATGATGGTACATAAACACAAAACACTTTAACTCACTGTAAGGAACTGAAGAAAACAGTGGTTAAGTTTTTCTTTAAAATTAAATACTTTCTTTTTACAATTTAATTTGCCTGTCCCGCCATCTGTTTTAGACAGGTCTTTGAAAATGAGGAAAAGATAGTTTACATAAAAAGGATTAACTAAAATGTGTGGACACTTTGTCCAATAAGTATAAAGTCACTCTATCTCTCCTGTTGGTGCATTCACAGATTACAACTTTATTATCTAATAGTGTGTGTCATTTGTTAGGAGGGGCTGTAGTTTCATCACGCCCCATAACATCCTGGGTATGATTGAAAATATTAAAGTTTATTATAACTGAAGTGTCAGATATACCCAGATGCTATCACATCACCTGGGATTCTTTGTAGAAGGATAATTCAGTATGTAGTTGCAGAAAATATAGATATATCAACACGCACAAGCTCCTCCAGCTATCTGCTGACAGCATAAACGTTTTACCGGAGACTTGTTGGCGTTACACTCACTCATCAGGTTTCCTGTCACCGGCTGGTAACAGAAAATAAAACCTCTGCAATGAAAAGACACCCTGGCCTTTTTATATCTGATCACACTTTATTATTATTATTTACATATGGTGGTATAGGGTCAGCCTCGCGTGCATACAGGTGCACTCGCCCCTAGTTTTATATGACTCACACCTTTCTGTGACCACACCTCAGGTCTCTATGGCAGATACGCCACTGTACTTTTACATAGTTTTCCTCAATACAATAACGTGGAGTAACCACATTTCCTTTTGTATGATTTGCTCTCCTTTTGTTTTAAATTATAAACGCTCCATGCATGTTGAACAGTGTTTATGGAACACGGAGGCTTACTAACATATTCTAATACAATAATATTAAAACAAAATCATGACAATATACAACATTTAGATACAGTTCAATGTGAGGACTCAACAATGTCTGCTCCCGGCATGTCCTTCACTTTTCCCAATAGCAGTATCTAGCTTTGGCAGTTGTAATAAACATATTAATACATAAAGCATTCTTACCACAATTTCAAGAAATAGTAACAAATAACGCTGACTTGCAAAGAATGGCCTCAGTTTTCCTCTGCACTGCCCAGACTGCGAATTAATTCTTTATTTTATAAATTAACACAGCTGATCTCAGCGTATTTGATAGAAAAAGTTTTTGTCAACTGGCGATGAGCATTGAAAGCTTTTTGCTAATATCTATTAGTACTGGCCAATGGAAAACTTGCGACTATCAGAATTCAAATGTAGTTTTTGAAAACCAAAAAAAAATGTCCAAACAAACTCTGTGGCATTTATGGTTTAGATTTTCAATTTTGTCACTGTCAATCGTCAAATAAAAATTTTTTTACACAAGTCGGCCATCTTCCCCCTTCATCATCTCTCTCTAGCATTTTTTTTTTTCCAAATAACAAACTTGTTTGAGTGACGCCAGAAAAACATTATTTGGCGGGAATTTAAACTTTCTGTGGGTATATTTCTTCGGGCCAATCCCACCGCGTGTTCAAGCGAAGCTATGTGTTTTGCGCGGCGGCTGTTAGAATTGGCGTTAATTATTACTGTTGTCTCGTGTTACACTACTGAAAAATGTACGGATTACTACTATTAGAGGCGTTAAAGTTGAAGTATTACGTTAATTCAGACAGTAACTTGGCGGCACACTTCTGGAAGATCGTTAATTATAAGTCTTGCCGCAGTCTCTATCAGATCGGGCAAAATGTTAAAAATGTTTAAAGTACGTCACAAGGAAAGCGAGTAGGTTTATACGGCGGGATCGTTTCTAAGCATTACCATGGCACAAAATTCAGCGCGATGCGGGCGTGTGAGATGCTCATAGTCAGACCAATACGGGCGGGGTTTATTTATTATCATAGGACTAAAATCTTACTGAAATGAGCGATTATCTCGCTGATTTTACTACAATCTTCACGGAGGTATAAGGACGATCTAGTGATGGAACATCATAGAATTATGTCATTGAAAATCATATAATTCTCAGGACGTTTCAGAGACATACGTCCACTTGCCACAATGGAACCCATAAAAGACCCTTGCAGGGACGAATCGCCCCTCTTTTGGGGATCCCAACTTTAACTTCTGCTAACTGAACTTCCAGGCAGTGACGTAACTTCCTGTTACCAAGGACTACCGATAATAAACAAACATAAATCCTTTGTCGAACCATTTTGATATCGACAGACATGTTACGAGTTCTACTCATAACAAATTTATATATTTATATATAGAAATATTAAAGAGTCCTTGCTCATTACGTTTGCTTTCACACGTATAATAACCGAACCAACTATGATTGTTTGTGTTCTAAAATAACATGTAGCACATTTAATAATCAATTAGTTTTTTTTAACAGGTTAAAATAAATAGAATGACGGTGAATTTTACATGAAAAAATTAAAGTTATACTTTACGGAGAACTGTAAATAAATCTATATGTATATAGATGTATGTTTTAAAGAGATCCTTCCTCAAACGTTCGCTTTCATACATCAAAAAAAACTGAATCGACTATGATTGTTTAGTTTTAAAACAACATGTAAACAAATTTAATAATGAAATTAGTCCTTTAACATTAAAATAAGGAGGAAATTATGAATTTTGCTGTAAATACAAGTTTTCGTCACGGAGTCGTAGGTGAGGATTTATCAAAGTCCGTTTGCTTTCGCCTTTTTTTACAAGAAAACTTAACTCTTAGGTGAGTCATGTCGCCGTGGTTTTCGTCACTTCTTAGTGATGAGTGTACATCTCTCACACGAGTTGGCGTAGTAACGTCAGGTACTTCGAACTGTCTGATAGCTGGTAACCAAAAGTAGTCTTGTCCCACGAACGTTTTTAAGACAAAATAGAAAAACAAATGCGTCTGCTAAGTTACATTTATGGGGCTGCCAATTAGCAGGCGCATTCTCGATGTCCATCCCACCAATGTTAATCTCTCAGAAAGAATTAAATTTTCCCGAGTACACGGTTTTAGTTCAGGGAAGATGAATTAAAATTCACCACATTCCTCTGTATATTAACTGGAAAATGTGTCTGGACGGCGCGAATAATGAGATTGCCTGGAAGTTACAATTAACAAAGTGCATATATCTCACATAAATATTATACACTTTTAGGCACATGTAATGTTAATCATCAGTCATCCACTGCTCCATTCGGAGTCTGGGCTCACATCTGCTGTCTCTGTTTTCCGCACGACTAGCTTGAGAAGAAATCATTCAGCACTTGCTGTAGTGGTTTATGAATATTACTAGTTTCATATGTTGAGGTTTGCCAGCCTCATATATATACCACTTAGCACGAACACATGCCAAATTTACATTTGTAAGATAATGTTATACCCTACCTCACATTTTTGGGAATACACAATTTCCTCGCGCAGGGTAAGATGGACATGAGCAATTTAGGTTATATGCTTCTCAAACCACTTGGTCTGGAAATTTTAAATCCCTAGTATGATGGGTGAATCTGCGAAACACTTGATCTGGGCAAGTTTCTCTTATAACGGGGTGATCCAATTCCCTAGGTTTCCAGTCTTCGTATTTTAAGTCCTGGTCCCTTAAGTTTTTTTTCAGTTTCTAATACTTTATAAAGGCGGCTTTACTTTTAAAGGTTTTAAATTTCCCAAATACTTCGATCTGTCACTTATAAGTATGGAAATTCTAGGTCCGATCTTCTCGTTTCTGGCTTTTTTGGGATTTGCTCGTTTGAAGTTGCGAAGCTGTCTGTTTAATGTCTCTGAGTTTCTGCCTAGATTTATATTTCCCCCTTCTTCTCAGTATTGAAATCACAGATGGTGCTTTCGGTCGGATGTTCCTATAGCATCATAGTTTATTTCAGCTTCTTATTCCCAAGCAATCGTAAGCCCCCTTTTGCACTATGTGGGTTGGGGTGTTTCATTCATAATCTCCCCCACGTGCTTTTTAAAATATTACATTTAAATATTCCTACGCGTGATCCTCTTTAATAATAAGAACGTAATATTTCCGGAGACATCTTGTGCACTCTCACAAACAACATGTGACTGTTACGTGCAGTCTTTGGTATGCTTTACAATATAATACATTTGTTATGCTTGTTATAGTTCGCAAATATTTTGTAAACAAAATAGATACTTTTTAGTGCTTAAGGAAAAGTCATTATTGAGTTTTACTTCCCTTTGAAAGGAGTGTCGTCATTTTTTGATCGAACTCCGCGGATGAATCCAGTTTTACTGCGATTTATTCTTTGTTTGGGTAGAAATAGGTTGTTCTTGCTTCAGTGTATCTATGGCCTGAATTTATGGGTATTGTTTGTCTGGGTAGGACGAGTCTGTCTTATATCTGTATATCTTTACATATCTAAGTCGAACTATATGGGCTTTTGTCGTTAGAAAGGTCAAAGGGCTGTTCGGCGGATGTGTCGCTAGAGAGGTGTGATTTGGCTTCGCCCTGATGGGTGCTGTGATTTTTCTCTGTCGGCTTGTCGCCGGAAAAAAGTGATCTCAATATTTGTGGGAAAGTGATAGTCGTCCTAGACCTATCGTGTATGCTTTACCCCAGTGTTTATTCTTATTGCCAAGGAATGGCAGAATCATATTTCTGATACCAAGGTAACAAAAGATTCTCCTTATGAACTCTCTTACGAAGCCACCGTTTTTTCGATAGGCACGATTTGTACGTCTGAGAGAATATATTTAACTAGATGAAGATGACATTCATTCCTAGCAGCACTATATCTTGTAAGATGAAGTCAATTGTATCATGATAGAATCTACAGAGCAATGATAACATTTAATGGATGACTAACTTAATACAGATTCATTATCTGTATCCAAACGTGAGTGACAGCTCACGAGAGAAGCCATCTTGTATCCAAATATTTTGTGACTTTCAAGAAGAGAAAGGGATACCCCGTATTATCGCTTGATGAGTCCAGAGATCACTGCTACACATGAGAACCCAGTACTAGCGGTTCAATATGATTATATGAAAAATATGTGCGTAGCTGAACATTATGTTAAGGAATCTTCGCTAGACGATGTTAGGTCTAGAAAGCCATCTTGAATGTTGTTTATAATCTGACGTGCTTTGTCAGTAAACTCAGATGATATATATATATATGGGCAATACTGAGTGCTTGTCTACTGACAGTCCATTATGCTATTATTCTACATGAGTGCCCATGTATCATTGCAAGACCATTTATCCACTGTACTATGATGTATTATGCCAACCTGTGATTTGTCACTATTCGTGCTGTCGAGTGTGTACGTCCAATTAAACTTTAGAAAAGGTACACAGTCGTTGGTGTCGATGACTTCCAGCCATACATGATGTGAGAAAAAGACCATTTGTCAACACCACGAACTCTTCTTATCATTCGCGTATTATACTACCACAATCTATGTCTACACACCACTGCGTAGGTCGAGTTGACATTCCATACTCAAACCACAAGCAACACAAACAACACACAGCATGTAGTCTCTGGTGATGTTCTATGTGAGCTTATATTTATCAACTGATGATGAGCAAAGAAAATAGAGTTATCAACTAAAAGAGACTTTATCAACTGGTGGACCAGCTTTCTGGGTTTGACCTCGCAGAAGTTAAGAAGTCAACAGTCTACCGATACCAGACCGTTTCCTGTGGCTGATACGACACACTTGCAGTATAGGTTTGCTCTTTGTCAACACTTCGTCACGTGACCTGTCAAGTGAATGCAGTATGTAGGTCAGCGTTGTTGACATTTTTACATTAGACATTACAGAGTTTCACAGAACAGTTGGATCAATTCTTGTCAATATTAACAGGAAGACAGTATAATTGAACTAAGAAGTCCTATTTTCATCGATGGATCTTCTTGTTTTCTATATATGAACTTTAATATTTAAGGCCAGAATTTGTAATTCAATAAAGTGGCAGTTTATTTATTTTTACAAGAATAACTTTGCCATTACTGTAAAACTGAGCCTATTTTGCAACACATACTATCATACACATAATTTATATATTTATGTTTACATGTTATTTGTTTTTATAGTATGTTAGTTTATATGTCAGCGGGTTGTGTTTAGGTTGGGCGGTGTCCTCACAACAGAATATCCCACGTCATAGAGGGTCCGTTGTGGGCGTTTTCTTTAGGTGCAATTTCCTTAATTGGAAATTTGCTTGCAACAACTAGTTGCTATTTGTGTTAGCTGTGAAGACTGTAATTATTGTTATTTTTGTAATATTTCTTTGTTCTTTAGTTTTGTTTTGATTTGTTTGTAATTTGTTGGTCTACCCTTTTCTATCTTTCAGTTCTATTCACAATTTATATTCATATACTGTGACGTCATTTGTGTTGTTATTCCTTGCAGATTCAGTGATTACTTTCATTGATTTCCCTATTTGATTTATTTGATTTCTGCAAACGTTTTCGTATTGTCAGTCTTATTTGTACTTTATGTATTCTGTTGGTTGACATATGTTTTATATAGGTATATTTCATAAGACACTATTGCTTGTGCACTGCACTTGGATTATGGTATAAACCAGTACTTGATTATTATTACTGTTATACAAGACCTTATTAAGGCTTGTGACCCACAGATATTGGGATAGTGTGCTGATTAATCAAGTCATTAAGAACTTGTGGTATTATTATTATTTCAGGTGATTAGTATTATTGTTAGACATCATGTCTACATTAGAATACTTCATTATACAAGGGAAAGCCCTTGATAAGACTGGTCAACAATTAGAAGAATGAGCTGTTGCTCAATATGACAAAGCATTAGCTGCAGAAGAGAGAAAAGCTCTGGCTGAAGAGAAAAGATTAGAAAAAGAAGCTGATGCTGCTGCTGAACTAAAGAAATTGCAGATGCAGGTGGAGGAAAGGAGATTTGAAGCTGAACAAAAAAAATTAGAAAGAGAAGCTGCTGCTGAACAAAAAAGATTAGACAGTGAAGCTGAACAAAAAAATTAGAAAGAGAAGCTGCTGCTGAACAAAAAAGATTAGACAGGGAAGCTGAACAAAAAAGATTAGACAGAGAGGCTGAAGAAAAAAAAGCAATAAGAGAACATGAATTTGAGTTAGAGAAATTGAGATTGACAAGTATGAGTAATGTTAATCAGGCATCTAGTGGTAATGGTAAACCTTCTACTTACAAGGTTAAGGTTCCACCGTTCAATCAGTCCAGTGACGATATTACATTCTGGCTGGATAGATTTGAACGTTCTTGTCGTACACATAATGTGGATAAATCACAATATGCTAACCAATTAGCAGAAAACTTGAAAGGTGAATCTCTGACTAGGTTATGCCTTGTAGGAGAAGCAGATAAGGATAATTATGATGTCATTAGGGCGGCTTTGATAAAAAAAAATACCAGCTAAGTGAGGAAGGCTATCGCCTTTTGTTTAAGACGATGGTGCCTGAGACAGGTGTAGAATTCTCAGAATTCATTGCAAAGGCACGTCTCACAGTTGATCGTTGGATTGAGCTTTCCAAAACAGAAAAAAACGTATGAAGGACTTATGGATTTGTTGCTCAGAGATAAGATTATGTCATGTGTTAACAAACCATTCCTTGAATTTATACATGAGCGTAAACCCAAATCTCTAAAGGAAATGGAAGAATATTGTTCCCAATATGTCACTGCACACCCCGACGTGACTTTTGGCAACACTAAGATTAAGGAGAGTATGCCAGTTGCTTCAGCAACACCATACAATCCCAATTATTCACACAGATTTCAGGGACCTCAAAACAGATTTGATAAAAAAGGTAACCATAATAGTTATCAAAACCAAGGTAACCAATCATTTCAGGGTTCTTCTTCAAAGAACTGGAGACGAGCTGATAGCTCTCGACACAGGGGTGGTCACAATTATAGTAATTTCCATAGAGGAAGTAATTATAGAAACTATCCGAGGTATCCGTCTTGGAGTCAACAAGATCGCAATTACAGAGATACTCATTATAATGAATATGATAATGGTAACCAAGAGAACTATGACTCAAACCCAAATAGGGGTTACAATAGAGGTAACAATAACTACAGAGGTAATAATAACCGAGGTAGATCTCAAAACAGAAGACATAAACCACATTTTCAGGCAAACTCTGCACAACAAGAGTCCCATGAAGCCTATAAACAGAGTAAAGACAATAATGACGCTAATAATATGGCATGTGCCGCTTTTGATTTTGGGAGAGCATCTCAGTGCCCCCAATGCAAAACATTATTTGAGCCAACCACAGTGTCTACTTTAAGCTGCGGCCATCCTCTTCCTGCTCTTCCTGCATCAGTCGCGCATGATGGAAGAGGTTCTCTTGTCTTACATAAGGGTTTAGTAAATAACAATCCAGTCTCCGTGCTATTTGATTCTGGATGCACCACAATTGGTGTTAGGCAGTCACTCGTAGATCCTTCCCGTGCCACTGGACAAGTAGTCAAATGTGTAACATTTGGCGGCACATTAGAGAAATACTCTACTGCTATCATTAGGATTGCTACTCCTTTCTTTACAGGAGATGTACACGCATGTCTTCTTCCGAATCCGATCGCTGACCTCATCATCGGTCGCATTCATGGAGTCAAAGAATGCACTCCGCAACAAATTTCCGCGTGGGAAAGGCAAAACATGCAGATTGCTAACGCTGTAGTCACTAGAGCTCAGGCTCTTAATATGCCTCAAACTTCATCTACTGAAGATAATGAAGTGCATAACCAAGATGATCCCTTGGTAATTTCTCGTGACTCGTTTATAAAACAGCAAGAAGATGACCCCACTCTGAAGAAATTCTTCATTCTTGCAACTAAAGGTGATCCGAATAAAGACACAAGTCGTAAATCGTGGATTACAAAGAAGAATGGCGTACTTGTACGTATGGTTCAAGACTCCATTACGTCAAGTCATTCTCAAATCCTGGTTCCCAAGAATTTGAGAGTTAAAATTTTGCAGCACGCTCACGACTCTCAGTGTGCTGGACACATGGGTTTTTCCCGTACTAAGTCAAGAGTCCTTGCGGCTTTCTTTTGGCCATTGGTAAACAAGGACATACGGATTTATTGTCGATCTTGTAAAGTATGTCAGGAAGTTAAATCCAAAGGTCCACGGCATGCTGCACCCATTCAGGCGGCAGACATTCCTATTCGGCCGTTTCAAAAAATGGCCATAGACATTATTGGTCCATTTAAGATCAAGTCTGCCAGAGGACATCAGTTTATCTTGACGTGTGTTGATATGTGCACACGTTGGCCAGAGGCTATTCCTCTGAAGAGCATTACTACTGCTGATATTGCAGATGCTCTTTGGCTTATATTTTCTCGTCTGGGGTTCCCCGGAGAGATATTGTCAGACCATGGCACCCAACTAATATCAGATACCATGTCTCAAGTAATGTCTACTCTGCAGATAGATAGATCTTTAAGTAGTATCTATCATCCAATGTCTAATGGGATGGTCGAACGCCTTAATAGAACACTTAAAAACTTACTAGGGAAGATAACTGAGGATCATCCTCAAGACTGGGACAGAGTTTTACCTGCGGCCCTCTTCGCTTACAGAGAGGTCCCCAATGAACATACAGGATTTTCCCCTTTGAACTCGTCTTTGGCGCGCGTCCGCGTGGCCCTATGTCGTTGCTTCATGATCTCATAACAGCTGACAATATTGACGATGACACAAAGTCATCCTACGAATATGTCATCGCGTTGAGACAAAAGATTATCGAAGCATGCAAATTAGCAACTTCTTCTTCTGAATTTGCGAAACAGAAGGCAAGGCAATTTGCCAATAAGAAGAGATGCTTACGACAACTTTGTCCTGGGGACAAAGCATTTGTATTACTACCTTGTAGGGAAAACAGACTACTTATTTCTTGGAAAGGTCCGTACGATATAATATCGAAAATTTCCGATGTCGACTATATTGTCGATATTGATGGGAAGCATAAAACCTTCCACATCAATATGCTTACTGAATTCCATGAACGTCCGGATTATTTGCAACCCATTTTCCAAGCAACGGACAATTCTCCAGTACAACATGGTCATTACTCATCACTGTCCGTGATACAGGATGAGGAAACAAGTTTTTCAGATGTAAATCTTCCTCTTCCAATGATCCCACTTCATTCTAGTGAATCATGGAAGAACGTTACTGTCTCTCCTGATTTGTCTCTAGGAGAACAGCGACAAGTTTCAACTATGTTGCAAACATTTCAGGATGTACTCACTGACATCCCTGGACAAACTCATGTCATTGAACATGACATTGCTCTAACTGACCATACTCCTATTAGGGTTAGACCTTATCCTATACCTATACATTTTCAAGCACAGGTCGAGAAAGAGTTGGATGAGATGATAGATTTGAAAATAATCGAACCATCCACCTCTGCATATTCTTCGCCGATGGTTATTGTTCGGAAAAAAGACAATAACATACGTCTTTGCGAAAGGGGGGTTGGGTTGGTTCGACTATCGCAAATTGAATCAAGTAACGAAGTTCGATGCCGAACCTATGCCTTTACTGGAAGAGCTACTTACTCGACTCTCCAAATCTCATTTTTTTCACTAAACTTGATTTGTCTAAAGGATATTGGCAAGTTCCTTTATCTGAACGCGCCAAACCTCTCACGGCTTTTTCAACACCTAGAGGTTTGTTCCAATGGAATTTTATGCCTTTCGGTCTTATGAACGCACCAGCTACATTCGTACGCATGATGCGCCGAATCCTATCTTATCGGTCAGATGTCATTGCATATCTAGACGACATCTGTCTTTTCAGCGATACTTGGGAAGATCACTATTCAGGGTTAGATGAATTGCTGTCTACTTTGCGCGAGCACAACCTGACAGCGAAACCCTCTAAAGCCTATATTGGTTTTAGCGAAATTTCTTTCCTAGGCCACCGAGTTGGTCATGGTTTCCTAAAGACAGAGGACCATAATACTAGTAAGATACTTAACATCTCTATCCCTAAGACTAAAAAACAGGTGAGAAGTCTGTTAGGTCTTATTCAATTTTATGGCAGATTCATTCAGAATCTATCCTCTATCATGGCACCTCTTTCTACACTTTTAAAGAAAGGTTCGCCTAATATGGTCCACTGGTCTCAGGAATGCCAATGCTCTTTGGATAAGATTAAAACATTGTTTTCAACACCACCTATCTTTAGTGCTACCTCCTAAAGATAAGACATTCGTTCTTCGTAGTGATGCTTCATCCACTGGGATTGGAGCAGCACTAATGCAAGAGTACTCTGGAACTCTGCATCCTGTAATGTATATTTCCAGAAAACTTAATGCGGCAGAAAGGAATTATTCGGTTTTAGACCGTGAGCTATTAGCTATGGTTTGGTCGATCCTCAAACTACAGAGATTCCTTCTAGGCGCACATTTCATAGTAGAAACCGACCAAAAAGCTCTTACTGCTATACAGAGTAAGAATTTGAAGAGCTCGAGGTCTACTCGATATGCAATTGCTCTTCAACCTTTTCATTTCTCTGTGCGAGCTATTCGTGGATCAGATAATGTGATGGCAGACATTCTGTCAAGATGCCCACATGATTCCACATAACTATTAGGTCTTAGACTTCTTGATATGTCTAGTTTATAATAGTTCCTTTCTATATCAAGATAGATACACATTTGTAATTTAATAATATAATGATTGTATCACTACATAGCGGTTCATTGATGTTTATTCACCGCTGTGCTTTGATGAATTTTTCTTCATAAATCATAAATTTAAGATATCTAATACGAAATGATGATATGAATTTTTTAGGCATTGTGTAATTGCCAGAATTGTATTATACTTTGATGACACCTTCCTGGAAAAATATACTTGTAGAGAAATAATTTCTCTCAATTTATGAGACACATTCTCACCAGTCGCTCCATAAGTCGACTTAGCCTCATATTAGGCGTTATATTTTATTCCTGATATATTTCATCTGCGCATATTCCATGCGTTGTGAGGGCCTATTGTACGTTGCTCCTAGTGTATTTTCAAAAAAAAAAAAAAAATGTTTAATTTTTTTTTTCCCGGGAGGTGATGGTCAAGACTGTTACGTTGCAGTCCTTTGATATCTTACAACTATAACGAAACAGTTGTAATGCTTGTTATGTTTTCGCAAATATTTTGTAAACAAAATAGGATACTTGTTTTAGTGCTTAAGGAAAAGTCATTATTGAGTTACTTCCCTTGAAAGGAGTGTCGGCTCTTTCGGATCGAACTCCGCGGATAAACCCAGTTTTCTGCGATTTATTCTTTGTTTGGGTAGTAATAGATTGTTCTTGCTTCAGAATATCTATGGCCTGAATTTATGTGTGTTGTTTGTCTGAGTAGGACGAGTCTGTCTTATATCTGTATATCTTTACATATCTAAAGTCCGAACGATAAGGTTCTTTTGTCGATAGAAAGGTCCAAAAGGGCTGTTGTTCGGCGGATGTGGTCGCTTAGAGAGGATGTGTAGATTTGGCTTCGCCCTTATGAGGGCGTGTGATTTTTCTATGGTCGGCTTGTCGCCGGAAAAAGTGATCTTCAGATATTTGTGGGGAAAGTGAAGTCCGTCTAGACCTATCTGTATGCTTTACCGCCAGTGTCTATACTTATTGCCAAGGAATGGCAGAATCACATTTCTGACACCAAGGGAACAAAAGATACTCTCCTTCATGAACTCTCGTACGAAGCCACCGTTTTTCGATAGGCACGATTTGTACGTCTGAGAGAATATATTAATAACTAGATGAGAAAACGATTCAATACCTAGCAGCACTATATCCTTTGTAATGATGAAGTCAATTGTATCATGATAAAATCTACAGAGCAATGAGAACATTTAATGAATGACTAACTTTAATACAGATTCATGATATGCTGTATCCAAACGTGAGTGACAGCTCACGAGAGAAAGACCATACATGTATCCAAATATTTTGTGACTTTCAAGAAGAGAAAAGGGATAACCCCGTATTATCGCTTGATGAGTCCAGAGATCACTGCTACACATGAGAACCCATTGCTAGCGGTTCAATATGGATTATATGAAAAAATATGTGCTGAACATTATGTTGAAGAATCGTCGCTAGACGAGATTAGGTTTAGAAGCCATCTGAAATATTGTTTATAAGCTGACGTGCTCAGTCAGTGAAGTCAGATGATATATATATATGGGTAATACTGAGTGCTTGTCTACTGACATTCCTTTATACTACTATTCTACATGAGTGCCCATGTAACATTGCAAGACCATTTGTCCACTGTACTATGATGTATTATGGCAACCTGTGATTTGTCACTATCTGTGCTGTCGAGTGTGTACGTCCAATTAAACTTTAGAAAAGGTACACAGTCGTTGGTGTCGATGACTGCCAGTCATACATGAGTGTGAGAAAAGAACATTTGTCAACAACACGAACTATTTCTTATCATCTCGCATTATTATACTACACAATCTATTGTCCTACACACCACTGCGTAGGTCGAGTTGAACATTTCATACTCTCCAAACCACAAGCAACACAAACAACACAGCATGTAGCTCTGGTGATGTTCTAAGTGAGCTTATATTTATCAACTAGATGATGAGCAAAGAAAATAGAGTTATCAACTAAAAAGAGACGTTATCAGTGACCATGTTTTTGCCTGGAGTAATGTCTTGTCTTTTCCGCCACGGATTACTACCCAAACAGATTAGCTGTAATAATACTCACCAGAAATTGCACGGCGAAAAAGCTATATCCTTATATCACCTGTGTTTTCGTGCCTTCTTCAGACAGTCAAACAAAAGGGTCCGCCGCCACTCAGGCAAACAATATGGTTGTCCAACGAGGATCGTCTATTATCAAAGGTTGGCTAGGCGACTCAAAGAAATAAACGTATTTCCAATGACCGGTGGATAATGACTAGGTATTGTTTTACGATAATACCACAGTTCACTTAGCGGAACGTAAATAAGTCCCTGAGGAGTGGTCACAGTAAAAGAATGTAAGGGCAATAAATATGCCAAATAATAGGACGAACGAATGAGAAAAATCAAGAAATGAAGAGATACTGCCGGAATGACTGAGAGTTAGAAAAAAAAGCACGACTGAATTCGTCGTCACACAGGCTTCATGCAATGGGCCAGCTGCAGTGGCGGGTCCCTATGATCCCTGGGGAGCGAACGGGAAAATAATGATGATGATGATGATTAGTGTTAGTGAGAAACAATTGTGGACTGAAGAGAGAACGTTGAGTTCTGTTCTCAGTCAAATCCAAAACAAGAAACAAACCGGGGAGGCTGAACACGAAATGTGAGTATCTCTTTCAAGAATAAAATTGTTGGCTAACAAGAACAGAAGTAGGGTGTCACTAATTTATTTAACTGAGTTCTGATAACGTTAACCAACTTTACAGCAATAAAAGTGTTATGTACTGAATACACATTTCTTTGTGAAAAATTAATTGATCCATTTACTAATTTTCTTATACGCATATTACAATCTACACTGTATTTCCTCGCAAACTGAATAGTCTGAGAGTGCTAGTGGAATAAGAGATGAGAAAGAAAACGCTGGAGATTAATAAGACACACATTGAGGATATATTTTGATAGCATTACAAGGCAGTGCTCTGTTTTGGAATTCCCCAGGATGGAGAGGAAGAGGGAGTCCATGGAACACATGTGAGAAGAGAACTGGAGACAGACATGAAGGGGTCAAGAAGACCTTGAGCTGATGGCACGTGACAGGAAGACTTCAATGTATAAATAGTTTTTGTTGAAGACCTAATATTCCTTGAACGTTGAAGGGGTGATGATGGTGATGATGGTGATGATGATGATGGTGATGATGGTGATGATGGTGATGATGATGATGATGATGATGATGATGATGATGATGATGATGATGATGATGATGGTGATGATGATGGTGATGATGGTGATGATGGTGATGATGGTGATGATGGTGATGATGGTGATGATGGTGATGATGGTGATGATGGTGATCTCGTCATGAAGAAAGCACGAGAAGGTTGACTAGTAGCCACAAGTGGGGTACAGGGAATCAGAAAAAGATAAGACCCTCTGCCGTTAATAGTGACAACTCTCGGTTTAATCAAGCTGGGGGGCCTTGTTTTCACAGATGGAGGATTTCCTTTTTTTTCAATTCTTCAGTGTTTACAATTTTGAGGAGGGGTAGCTCTGACAAAAGAGGTTGTCCCAAGACAGCGAGTTTATTCTGATCGTTTCGTGCCAGTTTTCTGCCAGAACAAAAACAGTCAAATTCATAAATGTAAAACCATTGCGCTCGCAATCGCAGCGTGACGTACCTGCTGGGTCCGAACAATGACACCGATTCTTTCTGACGTTCCTAATTTTAGCCAATTCTGATTGTTAGATCTTTAACAGATTTCGTAAGCCCGGTGGTAGCCAGTGTCCGCAGCCTCTATGCAGGAAGCATGTACTGGAGATCACCCACATAATTCAGTACGAGAGCACACGGCTTTTTTTATATATCTGGACGATGTGTCCTAATTAAACCGACATACATTGTGGTCTAGGTTTGAACGGAGTGCGCTTCGCTAAAAATGAGGCAAAACTGAAAATTTACAATTTTTTAAATCGCACATAGGTGCTTCGTCGTTCTGTATCAATTTGGTTTTACATGGGGGATTTTGCCAACCTCATCGGAGTCCTCCTCTACGACATGCTTATTGTTTGGAACAGGGTTCCTAACTTTCTATTTGTTTAATCAGGCGCTAAAAAACCCAGGAACCACATGTTACAAAACAATTAACTTCACGTGAGAGAAAGAAAACAAACAAACAACTTTCACGTTAGAGAAATCAACAACAACAACAACAATTTAAAAACGTGGGGGGGGAATTAAAGGGGGATGAATATACAGGGACAGAAATAATCCACACATATAAATAAACCAGCTCGTAAGATGGTTTCCCTTGAATAATAGAAAAATGGATAGATCAATATAAAGCCTTTTGTCATGCTCTAATTTTTTTTTTTTACTTTTTCGCAGCTATACTTTCCTTTTTGTGTCCTGAAAAAATTGTTTTTTTAAATTGTTTTATCCCTATATATTTTTTTTCAGCAAACCATTATGCATAATTTTGAAACTTTCGGATTAACATCTCAAGACCAAAACCAGATGTTATCTCTTGTCTCGGAAGCGTTGTGACCGCGTCATTAATGCAACGTTAACCAATCACATTGTCGTTTACACCTCTGAAATAAACGGTTGAGGATTATGTGGGGATTAACTCTTCCTGCCCAGTCCGGACAGAAAACTGACTTCTGCTGATGGTTACGACAGTCCTTGCAATTATTGGCCTTGAAAAATCGTGACACCCGCCAGAACTTAGCCGTCTTCCGTGTCCTTCCAGGCTCGAAGAGCATATGTTTATAGTGTCCCTGATTTCTCGATCTAATGATAAAGCCTGTCTCTGAAAAAATATGGCAGATCAAATGTTCACAAATGGGTTTTCTGGTTCTGGCAAGTAAAAAACAGCAAAATCAAAGTCTATTAGTTTAATTTGGAAATCAATCTTTTAAAACAGTGGTAGGCACCCCAGCAGCTTTTGAGTTTCTACTTTACAAATATGACATACTTACTCACTCTACAGTTGTGAGGTGTAGAGGTTTGTGTGAAAGAAGAGAGCGCCCATATACATTATCAGGCTTGTCTTCCTCCTGACCTGGTTTCCATTCTAGTCCTCGGTTTCCTTCAGAGATTGTCTAATGTTTGTCCTCTCAGCGGACTCCGGGATTTCGTCCCTGGAGGTCTGGATCACTGGCTCTTAGCCATCCCATACCTGCCGGTGACATGCCGATCTTTCCCATTCTGCAGACTGGCCCAACCATCTTGCTTGGGACTGTTCTACTTAGGTTTTGCAGGGTTGGGTCTTAGGCCTTGCTGTAGCGTCTGTGTGCGGACCATGGTCTTTGTCTTGCTACGTCAACAACCTTCTCAGATACCTCATTTCTTTTCTGAGCGTGGATCTGACTTTTGTGGGTTGTGTCAGTCCCATGACTCGCATCCATACGTCAATACTGGGACATTGATGAGCGGTAGCATCCAACTTTGTTACTTGCCACTTCTCTTTTGCTGAGGAATCCTGATTTAATGGCTGATAATCTCCCAGCTGCTGCTCTTCGAGTAGCCAAATCTTCTTTGATGCCTCCCCCACCCCCCCCCCCCCCCCCCCCCCCCACCCCCCCCCCCGCTATTGAGACACCTCTCCGAGGTATTTTAAAGTGGTTGAACCTGCTCCAGGACTGTTCTCCACCAACATAAATCGGATGCCTTCTTTCCTCTCGTTAATCACAATGGATTTTGTTTTTGGAGCTGATGATAACCATCCTCTCTTCCCAACTATTATTTCCAGAATTGCAGCTCTCCTTAAGAGCTAAATCAATAATCAGCATAGTTATGTTTTTAGTTACAGAGTAATCGGAATAAATGTATGTAACTGTTTATCTCTGTAGCACGATTAGCTTCCGCTATTCCCATAAACCTTGCCTCCCTTTTTTTCAGAACCGTGTCCTAATGATGTCATTCCCACCCCCCCCCCCCCCCGGTCCTCCTTGGTATGAGATTCAGATGCCTGCCTTCTTGGATTAGGTGAAGAAATAAAGGCCCCCGAGTGCAAGTTGCGCACGTTTAAAAATCCACGGCAGTTGAAATCATAAAGATAGGCCGTAATCAGGCCGCTGCCCTGGCAAAATTTAAAAATTAGAAATAACCCTACCCACCCACAAACATTATTTATAGGAATATATGAGTCCTATATACACACATTGGGATATCCTCGCCGGTGCTAGGAGTTCGTGCACTGTGCTGAGGATCCTCCTTGTGTTGATCTAAAGGTGGAGATCGAAGCACTGATGAAGAATTCCATGTGCAATGTAGAATCGTTCTTAAAACCAAACCAAACAATCAACTTAACGGAGGAGAAATTCAACACTAAAGGATATTTTTACCCAGTGTTGAAACTAACTTCAAAGTCACACGATCTCTTTCTTATTACGTAACGGTTGATACAATAAAGTGAATTGTAGTTAAGGTAGCTAGCGGGTTTTACCTGGGAATGTTGGTCAGAAAAAACCTGTCATCACTGAGGACACTGCGCATGTCTGTGCCTGCAGGAGTCGGCTAATCCGAATTTAATACGAAATATATAGTAGTCCTATAGCAGTTACTTTCTAGTGGAGTGAAGTGTTAGAGACCTTCACTATACTAAGTCCCAGCCATTGAGAGGTCCTTTTCCCTTGTCCATCTTTTATTCCCCATAAATGTCTTTTCTCCAGTTCTCTTCTCTCTTCGTGTGTTCTTTGGCCTTTCCTCTACCTCTCTTACCTTGGGTATTCCAGAACAGGAACATGCATGGTAATGATATTATCTAACAGGTGTTCTGAACAATGTCTCTTATATATTTATATACATATCTTCGTTCATTTGCATGTCCTTGAGAGACCAATTACAACACCCACGGCATAATGTAAGCAGTCTGGGGCGCCGTAAACGAGGATACAATTTATTTATGTATAGAAATACTTAAAGCATATATAATAAACATCTTTCCACCCCACTGACGCCAAGCCCACTCCCTACCAACCACCCCCCCATCCTGTCCTACCCCCCACCGTTACATACCACACAAAGAAACCCTCACCCCCCACCACTATAACCCCAACCACACCTGACTCCTAACAAAGCAGGCCCCCCAAAAATAAGAGCCCTGATCGATTCAAATAAACTCCCACCTCCAGAATGTCCCAGCACCCCCCCCCAGAAAAATGTTCCCCCCCCAAACGTTTCAAAACCCCATGAATATGATTCTCACCGTATAGTTCCCCATAACCCTTCATGCCGTGACCGCAAACAGGTTCAATTAAAACAGGATTCATGAAGGAAAACTCGTATGAGATCAAAAGATTTGTCCATGCGCCCTTAAAGAACGTCAATGTGCAAATGCATAAAAACACTGGGAAGTGACTACGAGTCGCCAACCCTGAAATGTCAAAACTGGCCCGCTCGCTCGGTTCTAAGTCCAATGAGAGGAATTAAGACGCGTTCTCCCTATTTACTGTATACTGCCAGTGATTAATTTTTCAGCATCGAATGTCAGATGCAAGAACAAAGCTCGTTTTGGCCGCCAGCATATTCAGTGTTGATCCATAATGAATAAGTCTAGCAATAACTTTTTAAATTAATATTTTGTCTTGAAGAAACAATCAATAAAGCTTACAATTTTTAAAGGTTATTTTTTAAAAAAATGATGAGTTAAATCCGTTTTCTGGAATTAAACTGGGTTTCTACACCTAGCGACCAATTCTTCTTTGAGTGTTACCTATATTCGGGAGAGTACATATAAGCGATACAAAACAATTAATGTCTAACGTTTCAACCACTAGTTGCATCCCTTAGAATTGTACGTGACGTACAAACGGCGGAGAATTATGGATGTTGGATTTGTATCGATTTTATGCGTCATATCCTCATTGTTATCATCAAATGTCCATCATCATCATCATCATCACTGTCCTTTTACCTCTCCCTAGGGAGCGTAGAGCCCCTTCTACAGCTGGGCCCCTTGCAGGGCCCCTTCACAAACTCTTGTAGTCGGTGGTTTCTGCAACAATATGTTTTACATAATGATGTTTCATCCTCTTGAACAACTTACCTAGTAGTCGCCTTGTACGATTTAATGCGTTCGTATAAAAGTAAGATCCATAGCAGATACTGGACGTAGGGGATAGAAGTTTTCCACTAATACCTAGTTCCATCTTCCGTGACGTAGGGTAACCAGGTTCCCTTCCTCGTCGTCCCTTGCCTTTCTTAAACTTAATAGCAACAAGCAGGTACACATTTACTGCAGTGTAAATGTTTTCGAACCCAGTTACCGTTTGCAGAGAGATGCCATCGGCGCGAAACCACTCTGCCATTAGGAATGCGGTCGTATTAATTAAATGTTATGCGTAGGTCGGTTTAACACACATCATATTTTAACCAGTTTAACCACAAAGTTGTCTGGACAAGAACGCACTGCACAAACATTTAATATTTTTGTTTTAAATTACACAAAAAAAAAGCGCTTTCAGGCACGTTCAGGTCTAGGTATCGTTGTCCACATGTGGACGTGTACGAGCGTTTGATTGTATACGGATTGGTCCCGATTTACAGTGTCCGATAAGTTTGGTCTACCGATTTGTCACTCGTGAACATGTCTTGGCAACAAAATCCATTGTCCATACGAAGATCGTGAATACGGAATACTTCTGTTCTGGCGCGTATCAGTTAGCAAATCTGAACGAATCAGTGAAGTGAACCACGGAATGTGCTTGAAAAACCATATTGTCGTTTTACTGATCGGGGTATACAATTTAATGACGGTCACCTTTCGTAACATAACCGTTAATCAGATGCAAGACAAAATTAAAATACCTGATAAAAGATCATAGTGTAGTGTGTCTGAAAATACATAGGTTGGACACAAAGATAGGATGAAGATAATGAGAAAAATGCAGGAAACGTTAACAAGGTTGTACTGATAGAAACATTATTACAAAGATGTATAGAATCATACATTTATTAACTTGGCATCAATATAGACACAGTTTAAGGGACAGAAAATAATATCAAAATAAGAATACAAAGAGGCTTAGAAGAGCTTTCATTGTGTATTGGAAATAAATGGAAGATCAACAGAAATCAAGTCCAAAACACAAAAATCAGAATTCTAAATTTAAATATCAAGTAAGGTCTTTTTGTGTGGTTCTGAAACCACAAAGCAACATACTTCTATAAATGGACGCTTGCATGGGATAGAAATATTGAAGTGGCTTGCCAAGATCACTAACGTAGAACTGATGAGAAGAAGTGGACAAGCACCAGTGGAACAAGAGATGACAAGAAAGTGGACAGCAACCAGTGGTAACAAGAGATGAGAAGAAGGACGCTGGGCCGATGGATAAGACACACATTCAGAAAAACCTGTTGAGAGAGCATTAGAAGGCAGTCCTTGTTCCTGGTAACCTCAGTAGGAGAGGAAGAGGAAGATCAAAGATCACGCGGTGAAGAGAACTGGAGATAGACATAATGGGGATTAAGAAGACAGAAAGATCTTATTAGTGATGGCACGAGACCCAAAAAACTTGGCGTACGTTTATTGAAGGCATTTGTTCCATGGAGAGATGAAAATTGAAAGAAGAAGACTACCTAACATAGAACAATCAAGCAAAAGAAAAAAATGTATTAAACTAGAAGCAATACAAGAATTGGTTTGAAACACACTGCTAGAAAAAAAAACAAAGATTATGAGAATAAATTAATGTCGCAAATGATGGTGGGCCCTAAGATGCAGCAATAGAGAATGCAGTCAGCGACCCATAGCTTGACTGCTTGCATCAGGACCAGCGAACCAGAGCTGACCAAGACCGTACTCCACCTCCACGTGGTGGTCCTGGAAACAGTCTGCAGCAGTGCAGTCTGGCTGAGCGAGTAGGGATCGCAGTGGGAAGGCAAACCCGGTCCCAAAAAATGCCGTGCAGAAGTCGGATGTGTCGACCGAAAGGTGCAGATATCACAGCTTAGGCGGTAAACAGACACAACGCAACCACCGTCCTTTTCAGGGGCGAAACGAAGAAGAAGAAGATATCTAGGATTACACCTGAAGAAATACTCCTACAAGACGTAGACTCAAATATTTATCTTGGCAGCAACAAAGACACAGTTGAAGGAAGAAACAATCGATTACCATAAAATAAGAAAACGGAAGACTTGATGAACTTTTCATTGCACTGAGAAAATATGTTTTTAAAATCATAATCACTTCTGTCATCAGTTCCCTTCTCCGTGGGGGGGGGGGGAGTTGTCCAGATCTCTGATTACTTGGGAATTACAGAATAAGGGGACTGCCTTGTAACGCTATTAACATGTTTCTTAAATGTGTGTTTTATCAAAAGTCCCAGCGCCTTCACATCTCTTGTTCTAAATGGCACTGGGTTCTGTGCCATCAGCTCCACATTGGGCGATTCTTTATCATACCAGTTCAATCCTTCTATCTTACACAAGTACCCATTCCCTTGAAAGTCTGTAACCACTTAGAAATTTGTGTTTTCGATGTTTCACAGCCATACAATAAGACTGGCTTGACATTTTGAGTTGAAGATTTCTGATTTTGTGCTGGACTTAGATGTAGCTGCTGATTCCATTTTTACTTTTTTATTATGCACCAGATTCATTTTTTACTTTTATTATTACACACACCCCCTAACCGATACCCACCTTTCTACCCCCCCCCTTCTCCCCCCCCCCCCCCATCCCCCTCATGTGAGAGAATTTTTAAAAATGGTAAAGATAAAAGTAATCTCATAGCAGATACTGCACTAGGGATGTGAAGTGTTAGGAGGACGGTCCACTATATTAGGCTCCAGCATCAAGAGCTTTGGTAACCTTCCATTCCCTAGCTATCGTTTACTACTGTAGCTCAAGAGCAAAGTCAGGTACCTATATACAGCTGGGGAGACTGGAGCGTGACCTACACCGTGAATGGAACCCGGCACCCTCTGCAGTTAGAGACCTAGCGCCTTATTGATCGTCGTGCAAATGAAGAAATGGACAGATCGTGCATGCACGTAATCAGAAAACAAACGTTAAGCTTAAAAAAAAATTCACGCTTAACCGTTCTGTTTTCGATATTCGTGCACGATCTGTCCGATTTCTTCATTGCAACGACATCATAAGGAGCAAGGTCTCTAACTGCAGAGGTGCCCTGTTCCTTTCACGGTGTGGTCACGCTCCAGTCTCCCCCAGCTGTAAATAGGTACCTGACTTTGCTCTTGAGCTACAGAAGTAAACGATAGCTAGGAATGGAACTGGTTACCAAAGCTCTTGATGCTGGACCTAATAGGTGACGTCTCTTCTAACTTCACTTCCCTAGTGCAGTATCTGCTATGAGATTACTTTTATCTTTACCTTTTTTAAAAATTCTCTCACATGAAGGGGGGGGGGGGGGGAGAAAGGGGGGGGGGGGTGTCGTGTTAATAATAAAAGTAAAAATGAATCTGTGCATAGCAGCAACATCTAAGTCCAGCACAAAATCAGAATCTTCAAACTCAAATGCCAAGCCAGTCCTATTGTATGGCTGTGAAACATCGAAAAACACAAATACTAAGAGGTTACAGACTTTCAAGATGGGTACTTGTGTAGATAGAAGGATTGAATCTGGTATGATAAGATCGCAATGTGGAGCTGATGGCAAGAACCCAAGTGCCATTAGAACAAGAGATGTGAAGGCGCTGGCCTTTGATAAAACACACATTTAAGAAACATGTTAATAGCGTTACAAGGCAGTCCCTTATTCTGTAATTCCCAAGTAACAGAGACTGGACAACTCACGGAGAAGGGAACTGATGACAGAAGTGATTATGATTTTAAAAACATATTTCTCAGTGCAATGAAAGTTCATCAAGTCTTCCGTTTTCTTATTTTGGTATCATTGTTTCTTCCTTCAACTGTGTCTTTGTTGCTGCCAAGATAAATATTTGAGTCTACGTCTTGTAGGAGTATTTCTTCAGGTGTAATCTAGATATCTTCTTCTTCTTCGTTCGCCCTGAAAAGGACGGTGGTTGCGTTGTGTCTGTTTACGCCTAAGCTGTGATATCTGCACCTTTCGGTCGACACATCCGACTTCAGCACGGCATTTTTTAGGGACCGGGTTTGCCTTCCCATTGCGATCCGCACTCGCTCAGCCAGACTGCACTGCTGCAGACTGTTTCCAGGAACACCACGTGGAGGTGGAGTGCGGTCTTGACCAGCTCTGGTTCGCTGGTCCTGATGCAAGCAGTACAGCTATGGGTCGCTGACTGCATTCACTATTGCTGCATCTTAGGGCCCACCATCATTTGCGACATTAATTTATTCTCATAATCTTTGTTTTTTTTTCTCTCTGTGTGTTTCAAAACAATTCAAATATTGCTTGTAATTAAATACATTTATTTATGTTGCTTGATTGCGCCATGTTAGGTAGTCTCCTTCTTTCAATTTTCATCTCTCCAAGGAACAAATGCCTTCAATAAACGTACGCCAAGTTTTTGGGTCTCGTGCCATCACTAATAAGATCTTTCTGTCTTCTTAATCCCCATTATGTCTATCTCCAGTTCTCTTCACCGCGTGATCTTTGATCTTCCTCTTCCTCTCCTACCCTGAGGATTCCAGAACAAGGACTGCCTTCTAATGCTCTCAACAGGTTTTCTGAATGTGTGTCTTATCCATCGGCAGCGTCTTCTTCTCATCTCTTGTTCCACTGGTGCTTGTCCACTTCTTGTCATCTCTTGTTCCACTGGTGCTTGTCCACTTCTTCTCATCAGTTCTACGTTAGTGATCTTGGCATGCCACTTCAATATTTCTATCCCATGCAAGCGTCCATTTATAGAAGTATGTAGCTTTGTGGTTTCAGAACCACACAAAAAGACTTACTTGATATTTAAATTTAGAATTCTGATTTTTGTGTTGGACTTGATTTCTGTTGATCTCCATTTATTTCCAATACAATGAAAGCTCTTCTAGCCTCTTTGTATTCTTATTTTGATATTATTTTCTGTCCCTTAAACTGTGTCTATATTGATGCCAAGTTATATGTATGATTCTACATCTTGTAATAATGTTTCTATAGTACAACCTTGTTAACGTTTCCTGCATTTATTCTCATTATCTTTGTGTCCTACCTATGTATTTTCAGACACACTACCTATGATCTTTTATCAGGTATTTTAATTTTGTCTTGCATCTGATTACGGTTATGTTACGAAGTGACCGTCATTAAATTGTATACCCCGATCAGTAAAACGACAATATGGTTCAGCACATTCCGTGGTTCACTTCACTGATCGTTCAGATTTGCTAACTGATACGCGCCAGAAGTATTCCGTATTCACGATCTTCGTATGGACAATGGATTTGTTGCCAAGACATGTCACGAGTGACAAATCGGGAGACCAACTTATCGACACTGTAAATCGGACCAATCCGTTACAATCAAACGCTCGTCACGTCCACATGTGACAACGATACCTAGACCTAACGTGCCTGAAAGCGCTTTTTTTTTGTGTAATTTAAAACAAAAAATAAATGTTTGTGCAGTGCGTTCTTGTCAGACAACTTAGTGGTTAACTGGTTAAATATGTGGTTAAACCGACCTACGCATAACATTTAATAATACGACGCATTCCGATTGGCAGAGTGGTTTGAGCGATGGCCTCTCACTGCAACGGTACTGGGTTCGAAACATTTACCCAGCCGTAAATGTGTACCTGCTGTTGCTATTAAGTAAAGAAAGGCAAGGACGACGAGGAAGGGAACTGGTTACCCTACGTCACGAAGATGGAACTAGTATAGTGAAAACTTCTATCCCCTACGTCAGTATCTGCTATGGACTACCTTTTATACGACGCATAAATCGTACAAGGCGACTACTAGGAAGTTGTTCAAGAGGCTGGAAACATCATTATGTAAAACATATTGTTGCAGAAACCACCGCTACAAGAGTTTGTGAAGGGGCCCTGCAAGGGGCCCAGCTGTAGAAGGGGCTCTACGCTCCCTAGGGAGAGAAAAGGACAGTGATGATGATGATGATGATGACATTGATGATAACAATGAGGATATGACGCATAAAATCGATACAAATCCACATCCATAATTCTCGCCGTTTGTACGTCACGTCCCATCTAAGGGATGCAACTGTGGTTGAAAGTTAGACATTAATTGTATTGTATCGCTTATATGTACTCTCCCGAAAATAGTAACACTCAACGAAGAATAGTCGGTGTAGAACCCAGTTTCATTCCAGAAACGGATTTAACTCATCATTTTGTTAAAAATAACCTTAAAATGTAAGTTTTTGATTGTTTCTTCAAGACAAAATTTTAATTTAAAGTATTGCAGACTTATTATTATGGATCAAACTGATATGATGGCTGCAAAACGAGCTGTCTTGCATCGGAATTCGATGCAGAAATTATCACTGGCAGTAATAAGGGAGAACGAGTCTTAATTCCTCGCATTGACTTAGAACCGAGCGAGCGCAGTTTGCCATTTAGGATGCGACGTAGTCAATTCCCAGTGATTTTAGCATTTGCAATGACGATCAATAAGGCGCAAGGACAATCTTTTGATCACATACGAGTTTTCCTTCCTGAACCTGTTTTCCTGAACCTGTTTTCGGACACGGCCAGCTTTATGTGGCCCTCACCTGAGGAACAAATCATGAAAACTTGAAAGTTTTTGTCAAAAACATTTTTTATCAGGGAACATTCTTTGAAACAAATCCACGCACTTTCACAAAAAAATGTTGTCATCAAAGAACTTTTATATTGAATTTAAAAATATTTTAAAAATATATTACAGATTTTGATTTACTTCCGTCATTATTGACGGGTTATTGCTAGTCTATATAATAATTGTACATCGTTACGGCGCCAGAACTGCTTACATTATGCCGTGGTGTTGTAATTGTCTCAAGACATGCAAATGAACGAAGATATGTATATAAATATATAAGAGACATTGTTCAGAACACCTGTAGATATCATTACCATGCAGTCCTTGTTCTGGAATACCCAAGGTAAGAGAGGTAGAGGAAAGGCCAAAGAACACACGGAGAAGAGAACTGGAGAAAGACATTAAGGGGATAAAGATGACAAGGAAAGACCTCTCAATGCTGGACTTAGTATAGTGAAGTCTCTAACACTTCACTCCACTAAGAAAGTATCTGCTATAGGACTACTATTTCCGTATTAAAATCCGGATTAGCCGACTCCTGCAGGCACAGACATGCGCAGTGACCTCAGTGATGACAGGTTTTCTGACCACATTCCCAGTAAAACCCCGCTAGCTACCTTACTACAATTCACTTTATTGTATCAACGTTACGTAATAAGAAAGAGATCGTGTCTTTGAAGTTAGGTCAACACTGGGTAAAATATCCTTTAGTTTGAATTCTCCTCCGTTCTGTTGATGGTTTGGTTTGGTTTTAAGAACTATCTACATTGCACATGGACTACTTCATCAGTGCTTCGATCTCCTCCTTTAGATCACACAAGGAGGATCTCAGCACAGTGCACGAACTCCCTAGCACCGGCGAGAATCCCAATGTGTGTATATAGGAATCATATATTCTATAAATAATGTTTGTGGTGGGTAGGTTTCTAATTTTTAAATTTTGCCAGGGCAGCGGCCTGATAGGCCTACTCTTTATGATTTCAAACTGCCGTGGGATTTTTAACGTGCGCAACTTGCACACGGGGCCTTCTATTTTTTCACCCTAATCCAAGAAGGCTAGGCATCTGATCTCACTACCAAGGAGACCCGGGGGGGGGGGGGGGGGGGGGAATGACATCATTAGGACCACGGGTTCTGAAAAAAAGGGAAGGCAAGGGTTGATGGAATAGCAGGAAGCTAATCGTGCTACAGAGATAAAAGTTACATACATTTATTCCAGATACTCTGAAACTAAACATAAACTATGCTATTATTGAGTTAGATCTTAAGAGAGCTGCAAGTCTGGAAATAATAGTTGGAGAAGAGAGGGATGGTTATCATCAGCTCCAAAACAAAATCCATTGTGATATAACGAGAGGAAAGAAGGCATCAGATTTAGGTTGGGAGAACAGGTCCTGGAGCAGGTCAACCACTTTAAATACCTCGGAGCTGTCAAAGACTGAAAGGGAGGCATCAAAGAAGATTTGGCTACTCGAAGAGCAGCAGCTGGGAGATTTTTCAGGCCATAAATCGAGGATTCCTCAGCAAAAGAGAAGTGGCAAGAAAACAAAGTTGGCTGTATACCGCTCAATCAATGTCCCAGTCTTGACGTATGGATGCGAGTCATGGGCAATGACCACAACCCACAAAAGTCAGATCCAAGCCTCAGAAATGAGGTATCTGAGAAAGGTTGTTGAAGTAGCAAGAAAAGCCATGGTCCGCAACCAGACGATACAGCAAGGCCTAAGTCCCAACCCCTGCAAACCTAAGTAGAACAGTCCCAAGCAAGATGGTTTGGCCATGTCTGCAGAATGGGAAAAGATCGGCTGTCACGGCAGGTATGGGAGGCTAAGAGCCAGTGATTCAGACCTCCAGGACGACCCAGAGTCCGCTGAGAGGACAACATTAGACAATCTCTGAAGGACCGAGGACTAGAATGGAACCAGGTCAGGAGGAAGACAGCCGATAGGATAATATGACGCTCTCTCTTTCAAACCTCTACACCTCACAACTGTAGAGTGAGTAAGTATGTAATATTTGTAAAGTAGAACTCAAAAGCTGCTGGGGTGCCTACCACTGTTTTAAAAGATGATTTCCAAATAAAATAATAGACATTATTTTGTGATTTTTACTTGCCAGAACCAGAAACCCATTTGTTGAACATTTGATCTGCCACTATTTTTTCAGAGACTGGCTTTATAATTAGATCGAGAAATCAGACACTATAAACATATGCTTTCGAGCCTGGAAGGACACCGAAGACGGCTAAGCTTCTGGCGGTGTCACGCATTTTCAAGGCCAATAATTGGCAAGAGCTGTCGTCACCATCAGCAGAAGTCATTTTTCTGTCCGGATTGGGCAGGAAGAGTTAATCCCCACATAATCCTCAACCGTTTATTTCAGAGGTGTAACGACAATGCTGATTGGTTAACGTTGCATTAATGACGCGGTCACAACGCTTCCGAGACAAGATAACATCTGGTTTTGGTCTTGAGTGTTAATCCGAAAGTTTCAAATTATGCATAATGTTTGCTGAAAAAAAATATATAGGGATAAAACAATTTTAAAAAAATATTTTCAGGACACAAAGGAAAGTATAGCTGCGAAAAAGTAAAAAAAAAAATAAGAGCAAGACAAAGGCTTTATATTGATCTCCATTTTATTATTCAAGGGCAACCATCTTACGAGCTGGTTTATTTATATGTGTGGATTATTTCTCCTGTATATTCATCCCGTTAAAATGTTGTTGTTGTTGTTGATTTCTCTAACGTGAAGTTGTTTGTTTTGTTTTCTTTCTCTCACGTGAAGTTAATTGTTTTGTAACATGTGGTTCCCTGGGGCGCCTGATTAAACAAATAGAAAGTTTAGGACCCCTGTTCCAACTAAGCATGTCGTAAGAGGAGACTACGATGAGGCTGGCAAATCCCCCATGTAAAACCAATTGATACAGAACCGACGAGCACATGAGCGATTTAAAAAATTGTAAATTTCAGTTTTGCCTCATTTTAGCGAAGCGCACTCCGTTCAACCTAGACCACAATGTATGTCGGTTATATTAGGACACATGTCCAGATATAAAAAAAGCCGTGTGCTCTCGTACTGAATATGTGGGTGACTCAGTACATGCTTCCTGCATAGAGGCTGCGACACTGCTACCCCGCTTACGAAATCTGTTAAAGATCTAACATCAGAATTGGCTAAAATTAGGAACGTCAGAAACGGTGTCATGTTCGGACCCAGCAGGTACGTCACGCTGCGATGCGAGCGCAATGGTTTTACATTTATGAATTTGACTGTTTTTGTTCCCTGGCAGAAACTGGCACGAAACGATCAGAATAAACTCCGCTGTCTTGGGACAACCTCTTTTGTCAGAGCTACCCCTCCTCAAAATTGTAACACTGAAGAATTGAAAAAAAAGGAATCCTCCATCTGTGAATAACAAGGCCCCAGCTTGATTAAACCGAGAGTTGTCACTATAACGGCAGAGGGTCTTATCTTTTCTGATCCCTGTACCCACTTGTGGCTACTAGTCAACCTTCTCGTGCTTTCTTCATGACGATCACCATCATCACCATCATCACCATCATCATCATCATCACCATCATCACCATCATCACCATCATCACCATCATCACCATCATCACCATCATCATCACCATCATCATCATCATCATCATAATCACCATCATCATCATCATCAACACCATCATCATCACCATCATCACCATCATCACCATCATCATCATCATCATCACCATCATCACCCTTCAACGTCTCAAGGAATATAGGTCTTCAACAAACTTATACCAAGTCTTCCTGTCACGTGCCATCAGCTCAAGGTCTTCTTGACCCCCTTCATGTCTGTCTCCAGTTCTCTTCTCCATGTGTTCCATGGACTCCCTCTACCTCTCCATCCCTGGGAATTCCAAAACAAGCACTGCCTTGTAATGCTATCAAAATATATCCTCAATGTGTGTCTTATTAATCTCCAGCGTTTTCTTCTCATCTCTTATTCCACTAGCACTCTCAGACTATTCAGTTTGAGAGGAAATACAGTGTAGATTGTAATATGCGTATAAGAAAATTAGTAAATGGATCAATTAATTTTTCACAAAGAAATGTGTATTCAGTACATAACACTTTTATTGCTGTAAAGTTGGTTAACGTTATCAGAACTCAGTTAAATAAATTAGTGACACCCTACTTCTGTTCTTGTTAGCCAACAATTTTATTCTTGAAAGAGATACTCACATTTCGTGTTCAGCCTCCCCGGTTTGTTTCTTGTTTTGGATTTGACTGAGAACAGAACTCAACGTTCTCTCTTCAGTCCACAATTGTTTCTCACTAACACTAATCATCATCATCATCATTATTTTCCCGTTCGCTCCCCAGGGATCATAGACCCGCCACTGCAGCTGGCCCCATTGCATGAAGCCTGTGTGACGAAATCAGTCGTGCTTTTTTCTAACTCTCAGTCATTCCGGCAGTATCTCTTCATTTCTTGATTTTTCTCATTCGTCGTCCTATTATTTGGCATATTTATTGCCCTTACATTCTTTTACTGTGACCACTCCTCAGACTTATTTACGTTCCGCTAAGTGAACTGTGGTATTATCGTAACAATACCTAGTCATTATCACCGGTCATTGGAAATACGTTTATTTCTTTGAGTCGCCTAGCCAACCTTTGATAATAGACGATCCTCGTTGGACAACCATATTGTTTGCCTGAGTGGCCGGCGACCCTTTTGTTTGACTGTCTGAAGAAGGCACGAAAACACAGGTGATATAAGATAATAGCTTTCGCCGTGCAATTTCTGTGAGATTATTACAGATAATCTGTTTGGGTAGACATCGTGGCGGAAGACATTACGCCAGGCAAACATGGTCACTGATAAAGTCTCTTTTTAGTTGATAACTCTATTTTCTTTGCTCATCATCAGTTGATAAATATAAGCTCACTAGAACATCACCAGAGCTACATGCTGTGTTGTTGTGTTGCTTGTGGTTTGAGTATGGAATGTCAACTCGACCTACGCAGTGGTGTGTAGACATAGATTGTGAGTATAATACGCGAATGATAAGAAGAGTTCGTGGTGTTGACAAATGGTCTTTTTCTCACAGTCATGTATGGCTGGAAGTCATCGACACCAACGACTGTGTACCTTTGCTACAGTTTAATTGGACGTACACACTCGACAGCACGAATAGTGACAAATCACAGGTTGGCATAATACATCATAGTACAGTGGATAAATGGTCTTGCAATGATACATGGGCACTCATGTAGAATAATAGCATAATGGACTGTCAGTAGACAAGCACTCAGTATTGCCCATATATATATATATATATATATATATATATATCATCTGAGTTTACTGACAAAGCACGTCAGATTATAAACAACATTCAAGATGGCTTCTAGACCTAACCTCGTCTAGCGAAGATTCCTTACAATAATGTTCAGCACATATTTTCCATATAATCATATCGAACCGCTAGTACTGGGTTCTCATGTGTAGCAGTGATCTCTGGACTCATCAAGCGATAATACGGGGTATCCCTTTCTCTTCTTGAAAGTCACAAAATATTTGGATACAAGATGGCTTCTCTCGTGAGCTGTCACTCACGTTTGGATACAGATAATGAATCTGTATTAAAGTTAGTCATTCATTAAATGTTCTCATAGCTCTGTAGATTCTATCATGATACAATTGACTTCATCATACAAGATATAGTGCTGCTAGGAGTGAATGTCATCTTCATCTAGTTAAATATATTCTCTCAGACGTACAAATCGTGCCTATCGAAAAACGGTGGCTTCGTAAGAGAGTTCATAAGGAGAATCTTTTGTTACCTTGGTATCAGAAATATGATTCTGCCATTCCTTGGCAATAAGAATAAACACTGGGGTAAAGCATACACGATAGGTCTAGACGACTATCACTTTCCCCACAAATATTGAGATCACTTTTTCCGGCGACAAGCCGACATAGAAAAATCACAGCCCTCATCAGGGCGAAGCCAAATCACACCTCTCTAGCGACACATCCGCCGAACAACTCTTTGACCTTTCTATCGACCAAAGACCATATAGTTCGACTTAGATATGTAAAGATATACAGATTTAAGACAGACTCGTCCTACCCAGACAAACAACACACATAAATTCAGGCCATAGATACACCGAAGCAAGAACAACCTATTTCTACCCAAACAAAGAATAAATCGCAGTAAAACTGGATTCATCCGCGGAGTTCGATCAAAAATGACGACACTCCTTTCAAGGGAAGTAACTCAATAATGACTTTTCCTTAAGCACTAAAAAGTATCTATTTTGTTTACAAAATATTTGCGAACATAACAAGCATACAAATGTATTATATTGTAAGATATCAAAGACTGCACGTAACAGTCTTACCACACCTCCCGGGAAAAAAAATGGAACATTTTTTTTTTTTGGAAATACATCTAGGAGCAACGTACAATAGGCTCACAACGCATGAATAATGCGCAGATGAAAATATCAGGAATAAATATAACGCCTAATATGAGGCTAAGTCGACTTATGGAGCGACTGGTGAGAATGTATCTCATAAACTGAGAGAAATTATTTCTCTACAAGTAAATTTTTCCAGGAAGGTGTCATCAAAGTATAATACAATTCTGGCAATTACACAATGCCTAAAAAATTTCATACCATAATTTCGTATTAGATATCTTAAATTTATGATTTATGAAGAAAAATCATCAAAGCATAGCGGTGAATAAACATCAATGAACCGCTAAGTAGTGATACAATCATTATATTATTAAATTACAAATGTGTATCTATCTTGATATAGAAAGGAACTATTATAAACTAGACATATCAAGAAGTCTAAGATCTAATAGTTATGTGGAATCATGTGGGCATCTTGACAGAATGTCTGCCATCACATTATCTGATCCACGAATAGCTCGCACAGAGAAATGAAAAGGTTGAAGAGCAATTGCATATCGAGTAGACCTCGAGCTCTTCAAATTCTTACTCTGTATAGCAGTAAGGGCTTTTTGGTCGGTTTCTACTATGAAATGTGCGCCTAGAAGGAATCTCTGTAGTTTGAGGATCGACCAAACCATAGCTAATAGCTCACGGTCTAAAACCGAATAATTCCTTTCTGCCGCATTAAGTTTTCTGGAAATATACATTACAGGATGCAGAGTTCCAGAGTACTCTTGCATTAGTGCCGCTCCAATCCCAGTGGATGAAGCATCACTACGAAGAACAAATGTCTTATCTTTAGTAGGTAACACTAAAATAGGTGGTGTTGAAAACAATGTTTTAATCTTATCCAAAGAGCATTGGCATTCCTGAGACCAGTGGACCATATTAGGCGAACCTTTCTTTAAAAGTGTAGAAAGAGGTGCCATGATAGAGGATAGATTCTGAATGAATCTGCCATAAAATTGAATAAGACCTAACAGACTTCTCACCTGTTTTTTAGTCTTAGGGATAGAGATGTTAAGTATCTTACTAGTATTATGGTCCTCTGTCTTTAGGAAACCATGACCAACTCGGTGGCCTAGGAAAGAAATTTCGCTAAAACCAATATAGGCTTTAGAGGGTTTCACTGTCAGGTTGTGCTCGCGCAAAGTAGACAGCAATTCATCTAACCCTGAATAGTGATCTTCCCAAGTATCGCTGAAAAAACAGATGTCATCTAGATATGCAATGACATCTGACCGATAAGATAGGATTCGGCGCATCATGCGTACGAATGTAGCTGGTGCGTTCATAAGACCGAAAGGCATAAAATTCCATTGGAACAAACCTCTAGGTGTTGAAAAAGCCGTGAGAGGTTTGGCGCGCTCAGATAAAGGAACTTGCCAATATCCTTTAGACAAATCAAGTTTAGTGAAAAAATGGGATTTGGAGAGTCGAGTAAGTAGCTCTTCCAGTAAAGGCATAGGTTCGGCATCGAACTTCGTTACTTGATTCAATTTGCCATAGTCGACGCAAAGACGTATGTTATTGTCTTTTTTACGCACAATAACCATCGGCGAAGAATATGCAGAGGTGGATGGTTCGATTATTTTCAAATCTATCATCTCATCCAACTCTTTCTCGACCTGTGCTTGAAAATGTATAGGTATAGGATAAGGTCTAACCCTAATAGGAGTATGGTCAGTTAGAACAATGTCATGTTCAATGACATGAGTTTGTCCAGGGATGTCAGTGAGTACATCATGAAATGTTTGCAACATAGTTGAAACTTGTCGCTGTTCTCCTAGAGACAAATCAGGAGAGACAGTAACGTTCTTCCATGATTCACTAGAATGAAGTGGGATCATTGGAAGAGGAAGATTTACATCTGAAAAACTTGTTTCCTCATCCTGTATCACGGACAGTGATGAGTAATGACCATGTTGTACTGGAGAATTGTCCGTTGCTTGGAAAATGGGTTGCAAATAATCCGGACGTTCATGGAATTCAGTAAGCATATTGATGTGGAAGGTTTTATGCTTCCCATCAATATCGACAATATAGTCGACATCGGAAATTTTCGATATTATATCGTACGGACCTTTCCAAGAAATAAGTAGTCTGTTTTCCCTACAAGGTAGTAATACAAATGCTTTGTCACCAGGACAAAGTTGTCGTAAGCATCTCTTCTTATTGGCAAATTGCCTTGCCTTCTGTTTCGCAAATTCAGAAGAAGAAGTTGCTAATTTGCATGCTTCGATAATCTTTTGTCTCAACGCGATGACATATTCGTAGGATGACTTTGTGTCATCGTCAATATTGTCAGCTGTTATGAGATCATGAAGCAACGACATAGGGCCACGCGGACGCGCGCCAAAGACGAGTTCACAGGGAGAAAATCCTGTATGTTCATTGGGGACCTCTCTGTAAGCGAAGAGGGCCGCAGGTAAAACTCTGTCCCAGTCTTGAGGATGATCCTCAGTTATCTTCCCTAGTAAGTTTTTAAGTGTTCTATTAAGGCGTTCGACCATCCCATTAGACATTGGATGATAGATACTACTTAAAGATCTATCTATCTGCAGAGTAGACATTACTTGAGACATGGTATCTGATATTAGTTGGGTGCCATGGTCTGACAATATCTCTCCGGGGAACCCCAGACGAGAAAATATAAGCCAAAGAGCATCTGCAATATCAGCAGTAGTAATGCTCTTCAGAGGAATAGCCTCTGGCCAACGTGTGCACATATCAACACACGTCAAGACAAACTGATGTCCTCTGGCAGACTTGATCTTAAATGGACCAATAATGTCTATGGCCATTTTTTGAAACGGCCGAATAGGAATGTCCGCCGCCTGAATGGGTGCAGCATGCCGTGGACCTTTGGATTTAACTTCCTGACATACTTTACAAGATCGACAATAAATCCGTATGTCCTTGTTTACCAATGGCCAAAAGAAAGCCGCAAGGACTCTTGACTTAGTACGGGAAAAACCCATGTGTCCAGCACACTGAGAGTCGTGAGCGTGCTGCAAAATTTTTAACTCTCAAATTCTTGGGAACCAGGATTTGAGAATGACTTGACGTAATGGAGTCTTGAACCATACGTACAAGTACGCCATTCTTCTTTGTAATCCACGATTTACGACTTGTGTCTTTATTCGGATCACCTTTAGTTGCAAGAATGAAGAATTTCTTCAGAGTGGGGTCATCTTCTTGCTGTTTTATAAACGAGTCACGAGAAATTACCAAGGGATCATCTTGGTTATGCACTTCATTATCTTCAGTAGATGAAGTTTGAGGCATATTAAGAGCCTGAGCTCTAGTGACTACAGCGTTAGCAATCTGCATGTTTTGCCTTTCCCATGCGGAAATTTGTTGCGGAGTGCATTCTTTGACTCCATGAATGCGACCGATGATGAGATCAGCGATCGGATTCGGAAGAAGACATGCGTGTACATCTCCTGTAAAGAAAGGAGTAGCAATCCTAATGATAGCAGTAGAGTATTTCTCTAATGTGCCGCCAAATGTTACACATTTGACTACTTGTCCAGTGGCACGGGAAGGATCTACGAGTGACTGCCTAACACCAATTGTGGTGCATCCAGAATCAAATAGCACGGAGACTGGATTGTTATTTACTAAACCCTTATGTAAGACAAGAGAACCTCTTCCATCATGCGCGACTGATGCAGGAAGAGCAGGAAGAGGATGGCCGCAGCTTAAAGTAGACACTGTGGTTGGCTCAAATAATGTTTTGCATTGGGGGCACTGAGATGCTCTCCCAAAATCAAAAGCGGCACATGCCATATTATTAGCGTCATTATTGTCTTTACTCTGTTTATAGGCTTCATGGGACTCTTGTTGTGCAGAGTTTGCCTGAAAATGTGGTTTATGTCTTCTGTTTTGAGATCTACCTCGGTTATTATTACCTCTGTAGTTATTGTTACCTCTATTGTAACCCCTATTTGGGTTTGAGTCATAGTTCTCTTGGTTACCATTATCATATTCATTATAATGAGTATCTCTGTAATTGCGATCTTGTTGACTCCAAGACGGATACCTCGGATAGTTTCTATAATTACTTCCTCTATGGAAATTACTATAATTGTGACCACCCCTGTGTCGAGAGCTATCAGCTCGTCTCCAGTTCTTTGAAGAGGAACCCTGAAATGATTGGTTACCTTGGTTTTGATAACTATTATGGTTACCTTTTTTATCAAATCTGTTTTGAGGTCCCTGAAATCTGTGTGAATAATTGGGATTGTATGGTGTTGCTGAAGCAACTGGCATACTCTCCTTAATCTTAGTGTTGCCAAAAGTCACGTCGGGGTGTGCAGTGACATATTGGGAACAATATTCTTCCATTTCCTTTAGAGATTTGGGTTTACGCTCATGTATAAATTCCAGGAATGGTTTGTTAACACATGACATAATCTTATCTCTGAGCAACAAATCCATAAGTCCTTCATACGTTTTTACTGTTTTGGAAAGCTCAATCCAACGATCAACTGTGAGACGTGCCTTTGCAATGAATTCTGAGAATTCTACACCTGTCTCAGGCACCATCGTCTTAAACAAAAGGCGATAGCCTTCCTCACTTAGCTGGTATTTTTTTTATCAAAGCCGCCCTAATGACATCATAATTATCCTTATCTGCTTCTCCTACAAGGCATAACCTAGTCAGAGATTCACCTTTCATGTTTTCTGCTAATTGGTTAGCATATTGTGATTTATCCACATTATGTGTACGACAAGAACGTTCAAATCTATCCAGCCAGAATGTAATATCGTCACTGGACTGATTGAACAGTGGAACCTTAACCTTGTAAGTAGAAGGTTTACCATTACTACTAAATGCCTGATTAACATTACTCATACTTGTCAATCTCAATTTCTCTAACTCAAATTCATGTTCTCTTATTGCTTTTTTTTCAGCTTCTCTGTCTAATCTTTTTAGTTCAGCTTCCCTGTCTAATCTTTTTTGTTCAGCAACAGCTTCTCTTTCTAATTTCTTTTGTTCAGCTTCCCTGTCTAATCTTTTTTGTTCAGCAGCAGCTTCTCTTTCTAATTTTTTTTTTGTTCAGCTTCAAATCTCCTTTCCTCCACCTGCATCTGCAATTTCTTTAGTTCAGCAGCAGCATCAGCTTCTTTTTCTAATCTTTTCTCTTCAGCCAGAGCTTTTCTCTCTTCTGCAGCAGCAGCTTTTTTCTCTTCAGCAGCTAATGCTTTGTCATATTGAGCAACTGCCCATTCTTCTAATTGTTGACCAGTCTTATCAAGGGCTTTCCCTTGTATAATGAAGTATTCTAATGTAGACATGATGTCTAACAATAATACTAATCACCTGAAATAATAATAATACCACAAGTTCTTAATGACTTGATTAATCAGCACACTATCCCAATATCTGTGGGTCACAAGCCTTAATAAGGTCTTGTATAACAGTAATAATAATCAAGTACTGGTTTATACCATAATCCAAGTGCAGTGCACAAGCAATAGTGTCTTATGAAATATACCTATATAAAACATATGTCAACCAACAGAATACATAAAGTACAAATAAGACTGACAATACGAAAACGTTTGCAGAAATCAAATAAATCAAATAGGGAAATCAATGAAAGTAATCACTGAATCTGCAAGGAATAACAACACAAATGACGTCACAGTATATGAATATAAATTGCGAATAGAACTGAAAGATAGAAAAGGGTAGACCAACAAACTACAAACAATTCAAAACAAAACTAAAGAACAAAGAAATATTACAAAAATAACAATAATTACAGTCTTCACAGCTAACACAAATAGCAACTAGTTGTTGCAAGCAAATTTCCAATTAAGGAAATTGCACCTAAAGAAAACGCCCACAACGGACCCTCTATGACGTGGGATATTCTGTTGTGAGGACACCGCCCAACCTAAACACAACCCGCTGACATATAAACTAACATACTATAAAAACAAATAACATGTAAACATAAATATATAAATTATGTGTATGATAGTATGTGTTGCAAAATAGGCTCAGTTTTACAGTAATGGCAAAGTTATTCTTGTAAAAATAAATAAACTGCCACTTTATTGAATTACAAATTCTGGCCTTAAATATTAAAGTTCATATATAGAAAACAAGAAGATCCATCGATGAAAATAGGACTTCTTAGTTCATTAATACTGTCTTCCTGTTAATATTGACAAGAATTGATCCAACTCTTCTGTTAAACTCTGTAATGTCTAATGTAAAAATGTCAACAACGCTGACCTACATACTGCATTCACTTGACAGGTCACGTGACGAAGTGTTGACAAAGCGCAAACTAATACTGCAAGTGTGTCGTATCAGCCACAGGAAACGGTCTGGTATCGGTAGTCTGTTGACTTCTTAACTTCTGCGAGGTCAAACCCAGAAAGCTGGTCCACCAGTTGATAAAGTCTCTTTTTAGTTGATAACTCTATTTTCTTTGCTCATCATCAGTTGATAAATATAAGCTCACTAGAACATCACCAGAGCTACATGCTGTGTTGTTGTGTTGCTTGTGGTTTGAGTATGGAATGTCAACTCGACCTACTCAGTGGTGTGTAGACATAGATTGTGAGTATAATACGCGAATGATAAGAAGAGTTCGTGGTGTTGACAAATGGTCTTTTTCTCACACTCATGTATGGCTGGAAGTCATCGACACCAACGACTGTGTACCTTTGCTACAGTTTAATTGGACGTACACACTCGACAGCCCGAATAGTGACAAATCACAGGTTGGCATAATACATCATAGTACAGTGGATAAATGGTCTTGCAATGATACATGGGCACTCATGTAGAATAATAGCATAATGGACTGTCAGTAGACAAGCACTCAGTATTGCCCATATATATATATCATCTGAGTTTACTGACAAAGCACGTCAGATTATAAACAACATTCAAGATGGCTTCTAGACCTAACCTCGTCTAGCGAAGATTCCTTACAATAATGTTCAGCACATATTTTCCATATAATCATATCGAACCGCTAGTACTGGGTTCTCATGTGTAGCAGTGATCTCTGGACTCATCAAGCGATAATATGGGGTATCCCTTTCTCTTCGTGAAAGTCACAAAATATTTGGATACAAGATGGCTTCTCTCGTGAGCTGTCACTCACGTTTGGATACAGATAATGAATCTGTATTAAAGTTAGTCATTCATTAAATGTTCTCATAGCTCTGTAGATTCTATCATGATACAATTGACTTCATCATACAAGATATAGTGCTGCTAGGAGTGAATGTCATCTTCATCTAGTTAAATATATTCTCTCAGACGTACAAATCGTGCCTATCGAAAAACGGTGGCTTCGTAAGAGAGTTCATAAGGAGAATCTTTTGTTACCTTGGTATCAGAAATATGATTCTGCCATTCCTTGGCAATAAGAATAAACACTGGGGTAAAGCATACACGATAGGTCTAGACGACTATCACTTTCCCCACAAATATTGAGATCACTTTTTCCGGCGACAAGCCGACATAGAAAAATCACAGCCCCCATCAGGGCGAAGCCAAATCACACCTCTCTAGCGACACATCCGCCGAACAGCCCTTTGACCTTTCTATCGACCAAAGACCATATAGTTCGACTTAGATATGTAAAGATATACAGATATAAGACAGACTCGTCCTACCCAGACAAACAACACACATAAATTCAGGCCATAGATACACCGAAGCAAGAACAACCTATTTCTACCCAAACAAAGAATAAATCGCAGTAAAACTGGATTCATCCGCGGAGTTCGATCAAAAATGACGACACTCCTTTCAAGGGAAGTAACTCAATAATGACTTTTCCTTAAGCACTAAAAAGTATCTATTTTGTTTACAAAATATTTGCGAACATAACAAGCATACAAATGTATTATATTGTAAGATACCAAAGACTGCACGTAACAGTCACATGTTGTTTGTGAGAGTGCACAAGATGTCTCCGGAAATATTACGTCTTATTATAAAGAGATCACGCGTAGGAATATTAAATGTAATATTTTAAAGCACGTGGGGGAGATTATGAATTGAAACACCCCAACCCACATAGTGCAAAAGGGCTTACGATTGCTTGGAATAAGAAGCTGAAATAAACTATTGATGCTATAGGAACATCCGACGAAAGCACCATCTGTGATTTAAACTGAGAAGGGGGAAATATAATCTAGCAAACTCAGAGACACTAAACAGACAGCTTCGCAACTTCAAACGAGCAAATCCCAAAAAGCCAGAAAGAGAAGGATCGGACCTAGAATTCCATACTTATAAGTGACAGATCGAAGTATTTGGGAAACTTAAAACCTTAAAAGTAAGCCCGCCTTTATAAATATAGAAACTGAAAAACTTAAGGGACCAGGACTTAAAATACGAAGACTGGAAACCTAGGAATTGGATCACCCGTCATAAGAGAAACTTTCCCAGATCAAGTGTTTCGCAGATTCACCCATCATACTAGGGATTTAAAATTTCCAGACCAAGTGGTTTGAGAGCATATAACCTAAATTGCTCATGTCCATCTTACCCTGCGCGAGGAAATTGTGTATTCCCAAAAATGTGAGGTAAGGGTAACAATTATCTTACAAATGTAAATTTGGCATGTGTTCGTGCTAAGTGGTTATATATGAGGCTGGCAACCTCAACATATGAAACTAGTATATTCATAAACCACTACAGCAAGTGCTGATGATTTCTTCTAGCTAGTCGTGCGGAAAACAGACAGCAGATGTGAGCCCAGACTCCGAATGGAGCAGTGATGACTGATGATTACATTACATGTGCCTAAAGTGTATAATATTTTGTGAGATATATGCACTTTGTTAATTGTAACTCAGGCAACTCATTATTCGCGCCGTCCAGACACATTTTCCCAGTTAATATACAGAGGAATGTGGTGAATTTTATTCATCTTCCCTGAACTAAACCGTGTACTCGGGAATTTAATTCTTCTGAGAGATTAACATTGGTGGGTGGACATCGAGAATGCGCCTGCTAATTGGCAGCCCATAAATGTACTTAGCAGACGCATTTGTTTTCTATTTTGTCTAAAACGTTCGTGGGACAAGACTACTTTTGGTTACCAGCTATCAGACAGTTCGAAGTACTGAAGTTACTACGCCACTCGTGTGAGAGAAGTACACTCATCACTAAGAAGTGACGAAAACCACGGCGACATGACTCACCTAGAGTTAAGTTTTCTTGTAAAAAAAGGCGAAAGCAACGGACTTTGATAAATCCTCACCTACGACTCCGTGACGAAAACTTGTATTTACAGCAAAATTCATAATTTCCTCCTTATTTTAATGTTAAAGACTAATTCATTATTAAATTTGTTACATGTTGTTTTAAAACTAAACAATCATAGTCGATTCAGTTTTTATATGTATGAAAGCGAACGTTTGAGGAAGATTCTTTAAAACATACATCTATATACATATAGATTTATTTACAGTCTCCGTAAAGATAACTTTAATTTTTTCATGTAAAATTCACCGTCATTCTATTTATTTTAACCTGTTAAAACTAATTGATTATTAAATGTGCTACATGTTATTTTAGAACACAACAATCATAGTTGGTTCGGTTATTATACGTGTGAAAGCAAACGTATGAGCAAGACTCTTTTAATATTTCTATATATAAATATATAAATTGTTATGAGTAAAATTCGTAACATGTCTGTCGATATCAAAATGGTTCGACAAAGGATTTATGTTTGTTTATTATCGGTAGTCCTTGGTAACAGGAAGTTACGTCACTACCTGGAAGTTCAGTTAGCAGAAGTTAAAGTTGGGATCCCCAAAAGAGGGCGATCGTCTGCAAGGGTCTTTTATGGGTTCCATTGTGGCAAGTGGACGTATGTCTCTGAACTCCTGAGAATTATATGATTTCATGACATAATTCTATGATGTTCCATCACTAGATCGTCCTTATACCTCCGTGAGATTGTAGTAAAATCTGCGAGATAATCGCTCATTTCAGTAAGATTTTAGTCCTATGATAATAAATAACCCCGCCCGTATGTGTCTGACTATGAGCATCTCACACGCCCGCATCGCGCTGAATTTTGTGCCATGGTAATGCTTAGAAACGATCCCGCCGTATAAACCTACTCGCTTTCCTTGTGACGTACTTTAAACATTTTTAACATTTTGCCCGATCTGATAGAGACTGCCGCAAGACTTATAATTAACGATCTTCCAGAAGTGTACCGCCAAGTTACTGTCTGAATTAACGTAATACTTTAACTTTAACGCCTCTAATAGTAGTAATCCTTACATTTTTCAGTAGTGTAACACGAGACAACAGTAATAATTAACGCCAATTCTAACAGCCGCCGCGCAAAACATAGCTTCGCTTGACACGCGGTGGGATTGGCCCGATGATATATACACACAGACAGTTTAAATTCTCGCCAAGTAATGTTTTTCTGACGTCACTCAAACAAGTTAGTTATTTGGAAAAAAAAAATGCTAGAGAGAGATGAGAGGGGGAAGATGGCCGACTTGTGTAAAAAAATTTTATTTGACGATTGACAGTGACAAAATTGAAAATCTAAACCATAATGAAACGGACCATAAAAATCATATGGTAGTATAGCTTAGAGTCCCCTGAGCAAAAATGTGTTTTAAAAAATATGGTAGTCCAAGTATTAGCCAAGTTATTGAGATAATACTATATGTCTAGTAACACTAAGAGGGACAGACTGTGGTTCCTGCTTGTTTTTTTTCATAACGTTAGTGGGGACGCCAGCTTAGAAAGAGGCATGGTAGTAATTCAAATTCTATTAGTTGGTATAGGAGTGAAAGAGGAGAGATAGGAAAAATGTAACTAAAAACGAAACATCTTTTTCTATTGGGCATAACTAACGCAGACTGACCAATCGACTACCAGACACAGAGTTTGTTTGGACATTTTTTTTTGGTTTTCAAAAACTACATTTGAATTCTGATAGTCGCAAGTTTTCCATTGGCCAGTACTAATAGATATTAGCAAAAAGCTTTCAATGCTCATCGCCAGTTGACAAAAACTTTTTCTATCAAATACGCTGAGATCAGCTGTGTTAATTTATAAAATAAAGAATTAATTCGCAGTCTGGGCAGTGCAGAGGAAAACTGAGGCCATTCTTTGCAAGTCAGCGTTATTTGTTACTATTTCTTGAAATTGTGGTAAGAATGCTTTATGTATTAATATGTTTATTACAACTGCCAAAGCTAGATACTGCTATTGGGAAAAGTGAAGGACATGCCGGGAGCAGACATTGCTGAGTCCTCACATTGAACTGTATCTAAATGTTGTATATTGTCATGATTTTGTTTTAATATTATTGTATTAGAATATGTTAGTAAGCCTCCGTGTTCCATAAACACTGTTCAACATGCATGGAGCGTTTATAATTTAAAACAAAAGGAGAGCAAATCATACAAAAGGAAATGTGGTTACTCCACGTTATTGTATTGAGGAAAACTATGTAAAAGTACAGTGGCGTATCTGCCATAGAGACCTGAGGTGTGGTCACAGAAAGGTGTGAGTCATATAAAACTAGGGGCGAGTGCACCTGTATGCACGCGAGGCTGACCCTATACCACCATATGTAAATAATAATAATAAAGTGTGATCAGATATAAAAAGGCCAGGGTGTCTTTTCATTGCAGAGGTTTTATTTCCTGTTACCAGCCGGTGACAGGAAACCTGATGAGTGAGTGTAACGCCAACAAGTCTCCGGTAAAACGTTTATGCTGTCAGCAGATAGCTGGAGGAGCTTGTGCGTGTTGAGATATCTATATTTTCTGCAACTACATACTGAATTATCCTTCTACAAAGAATCCCAGGTGATGTGATAGCATCTGGGTATATCTGACACTTCAGTTATAATAAACTTTAATATTTTCAATCATACCCAGGATGTTATGGGGCGTGATGAAACTACAGCCCCTCCTAACAAATGACACACACTATTAGATAATAAAGTTGTAATCTGTGAATGCACCAACAGGAGAGATAGAGTGACTTTATACTTATTGGACAAAGTGTCCACACATTTTAGTTAATCCTTTTTATGTAAACTATCTTTTCCTCATTTTCAAAGACCTGTCTAAAACAGATGGCGGGACAGGCAAATTAAATTGTAAAAAGAAAGTATTTAATTTTAAAGAAAAACTTAACCACTGTTTTCTTCAGTTCCTTACAGTGAGTTAAAGTGTTTTGTGTTTATGTATCATCATTTTCATTTCTCCCCTAGACATTAGGTACATCATACACCAGACACTAGATCCAAAATAGTGACCGTGTGAGATCTAGGGAGGTAGCGTTAGGTTCCCTGCAAATACATCATTATCATCTATTAGAGTCAGGGGCCTACATGTGCTTGACCTCACACGGTTAACACAGACACCGATTTCTTTCCTTTTAGGTATAACATCATAACTGTGACAGTACGGACTACTACGTCGGATTAGCACTAAGGTGCTGCCACTTACTTGTATTAGAGTTAGAGTAAAAAGATTTTAACACTAAGTATTTGAGCGTGTCTAGTTAGCGTAATAACACTAGTCACAAATCCTATGAGTGATTTAATTAAAGTGTTCAGAAATGACGTCATCGAACTTGGGGTAGAATTGCCCAGTAGTTAGGACGGAAGTGACGGTTTGAAAGAAGGGGGTTAAGTGAGTTGTTTTGGGCACGAGACGAGAGAGGCAGTGATTTTTGGGTTTTTGGACCATCTTGTAAGTTGGAGGGCTGTGTAATATTTCATGGGATGACGTGCTTGTATACCACAGAAGCACATGTATTTATGAACTATTATGAAGTTGTCAGAGTGTGCAGACACTAAATAAAGGTATTCATTCCTAATTAGTCCAGCTTGAACTTATTTCCTGAACGTCAGTAGGAAGTGTCGTTTGTTTACATCAGGTAATAGAGAAAATAATATTACCATATTTTCGACGATCTAACAGCCTAAAACATAAACACAGTTACGAGTCTCCAAAAGAATCACCTGGGTTATGTTCCAATTCCTATTCTGTAATCACCATCTCTGGCAGTCGCCAGTAAAACAACAGATGAACACTGATAAAAGATTCCACCCATTTCTCACCCTGTCACACTAAACTTGATTTGTCGCCGTGACCTAGCCCGGTCACATCTAACTTGATTTGGTGCCGTTCCCGTCCACTCTCCCGGCCACATAACTTGATTTGGTTCCGTGACCAGGATCGTAACTGTTTTTTTATGATGGATTCATCCATTCAACAACTAGAGCATCAAGTATTTTTGTTGCAAAAGAAAAACCACCTGCTTCAACAACAATTGTCACAGCAACAAACAGCTGCTGGAAGGGCACACTGGAACAGTCTCAATAAAAGACACTGTCGCATTACAGTGAGAAACGTTATCAATATAATAAAACAAGGAAAGATAATTGAAATAAATAATGTTACGAGTGACAAACAAAGATGTATGATAACGACAGAAAATGGACTAAGAGCATATATAAAGCCAGTAACACAGTGGAGAAAAACCTTTAACAGACGTTATCATTCCTGTTCCATCGCTGAGGTTCATATCCCTCCACCTGAGCTGTACTCACGTATCATCTCCTGTGATGCTCGCTTGGCTGAGTTACCCTCCGTTACTCCAGGCCCCTCTCATGCTTCGCCTCAGCATGATATTATTGTACCTCCTATTACTGCCGCAACTCTTGTCCATACCTCCCTTCCTCCCCCTGTTCACCTCTCTTCTGACCCCGCTTTTCCTTCCTATGTTCACCTCTCTTCAGACCCCGATTTTCCTCCCTCTGTTCACCTCTCTTCTGACCCTGCTTTTCCTCCCCCTGGTTATTTTCCTCCGCCTCCCTCCGACCTTGATACAGAACCTGAGTCTGACTCTTCAGATGTTGAACCTTCTCTTCCTCCTTATGGTTATTTTCCTCCCCCTTCCTCCGGTTATTTTCCTCCCCCTCCCTCTGATCTTGACTCTTCCCCCGATTATTCTTCTTCTGATATTGAATCTGATGTTCCTCTTCCCCCAGCTCGTTTTCTCTCTAAACGTCGTTATTCGACCTCATCTAGCGATTCTGCTCCAATTCCTAAGCAACTTCACCAGCGGGCCGCCCATGTACGTACCCGTTTTCGTTACTCCCGTGGTTCTGTTCATTCTCCTCACCGTAGTCCCTCTCCTCCGCCTCTCCCTCCCCCTGTCACACCTCCGCACCGTAGATTGCGTAGTCCCCTCAGTTATCGTTTTACCAGACCGCAGCTTCCACCCCGACCCTCCCGTTGTGTTCCGTCCACTCCCGTAGTCCATGCCATTGTTCCTACCTCCCAACCTACACAGTACGGTCCTCGTCTGTCATTGCAAGCCATTTTAAGATTGGAAGCAATGAACATTTTAGCGAAGTTATTTACGAATTGAACTGTACTTACCTCCAGATGCCAACTCCTGTCCTGTTGACATTTCCTGCCCTGATGTCATTTTCAAACATGAGGTCTACCACAGCGTTGCCACTCAAGTTCTAGAGATAAAACCAGATGTTCTTCTAAAAAAAACCCAGAAATACCCAGATTATTTTATGCCTCAAATACACGGGATAGACGATGCTTACATAATCTTTTATGTGCATCTTTAGCACAAATAATCTGTGTGCTACCAATGTTTATGTATTTCTTCATTTTTTTTTAATTACCAAAAATTCACAATTAAATAAAAATGATTTTAATAACACCCCAATATATGAACTCTTGAAAATGAGATATTTTAACAGTAATATACTTACATCAGTTACATTAAGGGGAGGTTAAACCCCCAAAATGAAAAACACAGAATTATAAGTTAATATCTATATCTGGTCATTTATACAAGCAAAATGACTGAAAAAAATACAAAACATTGAGGTATATGCTAAAAACTTGCAATCTATGGCAGAAAAACAGTGAAAACAAGGCAAATTTTAGCTTTTATGGGTATTTGGCTGTTTCATTTGTTAATAGATGATAATGATCGTATACTAAAATAATCTTGATTGGTTTATATCTGAGTTTTTTTTTGGAACTCGTTTTAACATCAATCGAAAAAAGTTGAAATTTTTTTAAGGGGGGTATATTTCTTAACAGTTTTGTAGTTTGTTACATTATCCTTTATTTTAGTTTAAAATATGTGTCAGCTGTGGCCCAAAATTAAATAGTTTTTGGAAAATCATGGGCAACGTGCCCACAAATGAAAAATGAGTTTTAATAAAAGGGAGGAATTATCCACTTTTACACAAAATTCATACTCACCTTATCTCCCCTGCTATGTGAACTGTATTGAAAAATGAGATTCCATTGTTTCCGTTTCATACTTTGCAGTAATACTTTTCATTAAATTCTTCATTTCAGCAGACTTGAATTATTTGATTCGACTTTTTCATCAGTTTCCGAAAAAATAATCCTTTCTCTGTAACATGTAATGTGGGGGGGGGGGGGAAGCGATTGCTCTACCCTCAGCAGACTCAGTACATGTAGGAGTAGGCTTTGCTCTCAATATATTCAAAGATTAGGATACCCTTATCAGATATTAACTGACAATGGTTCACAGTTCAGAGGGAAACTGATGGAGAAATTTTTTAGGATTTTTTCAAAATATTCTCGTCCGCACATTTCATCATCCACAATCGATTGAATCAAAGTCAACGGGACTCTACTTACTTACGTAAGCTCGCACAGGAAAACCAGAATCCTGTGATTCGTTCTTACCTGCAGCTTTATTTGCGTATAAGGAGGACCATACCTCCCAGCCACGTTATTTATTTCGATGACCCAAAAGGACCCTATGGTTAATAAAAAATCAGCCAGTCAAAATTATTTTTGCACATGAAACTATGTTTGAAAAACTTTAATTCTGTTTGCTTCAGGGAAATGAATACGGTCCCGAAAATTAAAATCCATGCATTAGAAGCAATATAGCATCACAAATATACCAATTTGTATATTTTACATATATAATTAGGTAAAAATACACTTACCTGACATACTTTAAAAATTTATATAAAATCATCCACAAAGGTTTTAGTGAAAATAAACATACAGAAATGTGGGCAAATGAATGTACTTTCCAGTGCAATATGTATCTAAAATTTGATATTTTCAATGAAATTCTTCATTTTTGGGGGTTAAACCTCCCCTTAACAAAATGTTCCTCAAATTAAATATAAAATGTTAGTTTTAACTTGTTACTGTTGAAAAATGTAACTTGTCAGAGACACGGCATCCACGTCGACAACTTCTCCTTCGTCAAGATCATATGCATGAATTGACAACGTGTAATCTTGATTGTGAAGTTCCAAAATCTTTGCATATCTCTGCCGACAACGTCCTTCACGCACATCTTCAACCACGCTTTTACTAGGATTAAACTTATGACAAACTCCATCTTTGGAAACTGCTTGCTTGGCTAGTATTCAATTGGAAACTGTTTCACACAAAAGCTTGTTGGTTTGTTTAGTTTTAACTAAGTTAACCCTCGAAAACAATCTTTCGACGCATGCTGAGGAGTGAGATAGTGCCATAAGCGTGCACATGAGGTCAGCCAAAACATCAAATTTCTTCTGGTTATTAGCATCTATTACTTGTTGCAGTCCCAGCCAGAATGCGGGCGGATCCTCATCCACTAGATGTCCAAGATCTTTTCGGTACGATGCCAGTTCTCGCCATTGATCAGACAGACGATCAAGGCTCTCTTCTGAAACAACTGTTGGGAACTGCGCTGCTAATGGAATGACAGAAGGTTTGTTGATATCGAGAGCTTGTGTAACCGGAATGATGATCACATTAGTAGTTTAGTAATTATCCTTTAAATAATTTCAGTACGCAAGTTATTGATGACGTAATTTTCACATAGCCTCTTATCGACATTTTAAAATAAAGACTTCTAGACAGTTACAGGAAATGATACGAGACCTGAAAACCTCTAAACAGAATTAAAAATACCCTCGAATAAAAGCTTATACCATTCGCTATCATTGAAACTTGTGTAGAAACTTGTGACGTAAATATGACATCGACAAAACTAGTGGAATATCCATCTTAACTAATGGCTTCGCCAATGAAATAGTTCATCTCAAACATATCCGTATTGACTGACAAATCAAAGTAACTTCCCCCCAAACAGTCTTAGGAACCAGTTTGTATATATTGACGGCCCAAAACCCTTAGCAAGGAGAGCCAAACAAGAGTCAAAGCCAGGTCATTCCGGATAGTCCAAGAGCCTTAGGTTCCTAGCAGATTTGCTGACCGCCACTTTATATTGGCAAGAGAATAATGGCTAACCTGACCCCTAGCCCTATGACAACATATACTTCAGGTTGGTAAAAGGTCTCGACTTAGACTTACGCATAATAGACAGGATGAAATAGATATACATAAGCTCATCAAAATGCACTAATGGATTTTATGAGATGATTTCGTATGAGGAAACGAATGTTACTGAACTGAGAATAGGATCATCTTGTAATTTACCGCCATACATCTGAAAGAAACCAAAATAAACTTTTCATATACAACGTCGGACTTTGCTTAAAATGCTGTTGGAAGTTGTTGAGTTTGACTTGCACATTGTTTAGGAACTCTATAGGGAAAAAATGGACCGTACTGCCTTTTATATTACATTGTGATTACTTCCAACTATCAAAATCTGAATACGAACCTGGATCCCGTACCCTTTGATCAAGTTAAACAATACCTCTGGAGGATCATTCAGTTAACTCAAACTTGACACAGCAACCTTAAATATATTGATGCCGCCAACTTAAATATATTTATACTGTGAACTCGAACTTGTCAATTATAGGTTATGTAACTAAAAAGATAGAATACCGTCGGAATGCTTCCTTTGCTGTCCTTTAATTCCTTCAACGGAGAATAGCTCCTTAATTAACTGGTCACAATTAATACATTGGCACAATACCTGCTTCTTAGTTGGTGTGCCAATGCAACACGCATTCTCGCTATAACATATATACCTATCGAGCTATTCTGACCTGCTTTAATAATTTTCCGACGGATTATTCATTTATATAGAAGAATGTTAAATTAAATGAAATAGAACCCCAAACCAGTTTTACCCCTAAAATACTACCTATGTGAATACGGGCACATAGGGATAGTGTTTATTATGGTGCCTTAGGACCAGGATTTTGAATTGGAAGAAAAGGCAAGAAAAGAAACAACAACAAGAATCAATTTTTCTCACCTAAATCAGAACATGGAGAATTATGCAGATGAAATACTGAGACAACAAAATCAACAGGCTATGCAAATGCAACAAGCACAAATGGCTCCACAACAAGTACCGCTTCCACCAGAGCAAGGAGATATAAATTTGATGGTGTTACAAAACATGACTGACACGTTACAACATGTAGATCAACATGCTAAATTTAGAACCATTAAAAATTTCATAACTCCATTTAGTGGTGACCCCATGAAATTTCGACAATGGATGGTGGATATGGATAAGTTTGCTTACCTTATTGACGCCACAACAGATTTGGAAAAAAAGAAAATAGTGTTTTTATCATCGGAAGGATTGATAACTGATTTTGTGAGAAGAAGAGCGAAGGCCTACCCAAGTGAAACCTTTGAGGAATTGAAAAGAGTGCTAGTGTCACGATATTCTAACATAACGGACGCCGAGCACGCTTGGACACTTTTGAGAATGATAAGGCAAGAGAAAATGGAATCGGTGCATATGTATGGCGACCGACTCTTAAACTTAGCTGAAGATGCTTTCGTGGGAGGTAGCATACCAACAACCGAGCTCGAGAAACACTTAGTGGGAATTTTTGTCGATGGCCTCTATTCAGATTCTCTGAAAATGCACATGTTAAGAAAAGATCCTCAGTCAATTACACTGGCCATCCAGATAGCAGTTAATGAGGAAAATGTCAAAAAAAAAGATTTCAGCAGAGGATTGGAAGATTGCCATTGCTAAACCATGAATGCCAGCATCCTCAACCTGAACCATTCTACCAACGTACGCAAAATGAACCACTATTTCAGCATCAACAATATGAACCATCGCCTCATCAACCTATGGAAGTAGACCATGCTAGACCTCGTTGGAATCGAAATCAAGAATATCACAGAAGATCAAATAACACACACAGAGAACTAAGACACTCCTTACCACAACCAAATGAAAGAGAGCATAAGATACACCATATAGAACCCTTGATGCAACCACCAACCTGCTACAACTGTGGATCCGTGGGTCATGGTTCAATGACATGTAGAAAACCCCAGTACCAATCTATGAGTTCGAGAAACCACTACCTACCCCAAAACAATTACAACGGTGAATATCAACGCCAAGTCCACTATTCAGAAAACTACCCAAGAAGACCCCAACAAAATAGAAACAACTTTTCCCAAGCAACAAGAAGGTCGGGAAAACGGGACGGCTCCACATTAGCAGAGATCAGATGTGACGGCCGAAAAAAGAGATCTCTGAATGAAAAAATGAAAGACAGAAACGAACAAGCAAATCTCAACATTTGTCCAGACCCCAGTTTATGTATAATAGAAATAGGAAAACAACAATTTAGAGCGTTAATAGACACAGGAGCAACTGTAAGTCTTATCCGGGAGAAGCTGTATTATCAAATTCAACACATGGCAAATTTTTCCAGAAGAACAGTACAAATGAAATCAGTAACAGGTCAAGCACTAAAAGCAGTGGGAACGGCTTATTTGACATTTAAAATGGGAAGAGAAATTCTACGCCATAACTTCATTATAATGAGAGGATTATCAAGAAACTTCATAATAGGAAGAGACTTCCTCATCAAAAATAATGTGAGGATATACTTTGATTTAAAACAACTAAAAGTGAACAATACATATGTACCATTTCAGGACGATATCCATATCGCAACCCTGGTTCGAACTACGACACCGGTTACTCTGAAACCGAATTCAGTAACTCTAACCAGGGCTAAAATAAAAAGATCTCCATACTTTGACATAGGACAGGCTGTATACATATCACAAATTGAAAATGAAAGAAATAGAGGAGATCCACACATAGAAGTACAAGATGGCATCGTGGAAATAAATATACGAAGAGATTTTCCAATAATGGTACTAAATACGTCAGGTACAACCACCACTATTCCCAGAGGTACAGTAATAGCAAAGATCCAGACGGAAAAGAAAGATATATTGACCAAACTATTCAAGGCCAAGAGCGTCTATCCAAAATCCCAGATGAACAAATTAAGATCTTCATCCCATCCACATCCTTACAAAACTCTAGATCCTATAGAGTCAACAAGAAGAAACATTCCAAATACAAGAGAGTCGAAAGAAAAAATGTCTCTGGACCGAAGGAGCACAAAGAACAGAAAGAAATATGTAAAACCTGACTTGCTATTCGCTGACGATTTGGATAGAGAAATCATACAAGGAAGGTATGAAAGAAAAAATAAGTACCATACTTCATGGAACAGAGAGAATATTGTGGGAACAGTTACATCTTATGCATACCCAAGAAACCGGACATATTCAAAGAATCGCCAGTTCTATGATAAATTGCCAAGAGACTCGAAGAGTAGGTACACCGACGAACAGACACAGAAAAGAGAATACCGCTTTTGTCCAGCAGAAAGGAAAATGACGAAAAAATTTCATTCTGATAGAACGAAAGAATTGCTAGCAACATTACAGACAACAGATGAACTAAAACCCAGACTTGAAAAATTCATAACGAAACATCAAGATGTATTTGCGTTATCTGACATAAAGTTAGAAAGGACTACAACCGTTACCATGGAAATAGAAACTACAACTGAAGAACCCATAACCCTCAAACCGTACCACACCCCACTAAAGAATCAAGGGATAGTGGAGAAAGCCATTAGCGACATGCTAGCAGCTGGGATAATTGAACGATCCAGATCATCATGGTCTTCACCCATTGTGATAGTAACAAAGAAAGACGGTAGCTCTCGCTTTTGCTGTGACTACAGAGCGTTAAATAAAATCACCAAAACGATATCCTACCCTCTACCTAGAATTGATGATATTTTGGCCACCTTGGGTAACTCAGACTGGTATACCTCACTAGATGCACGCTCCGGATTCTGGACAATACCATTGTCTGAAGATGCAAAGAAGAAATCTACTTTCTGTACACACATGGGATCATATAGTTGGAATGTATTACCTTTGGACTGAAAAATAGCCCGGCTACTTACGTAAGTTTAATGGATGAAGTGTTGCAAGGACTGAACTCATTTGCATCAGCATATATAGATGATGTCTTGATCCACACAAAGGGAACAATGGAAGAACACCTGAAACATGTCGAGACTGTTTTCGACAGAATGAGATTGCACAAAGTAAAGTTGAAACTCAGCAAATGCCGTTTCCTACAGAAGGAAATAAAATATTTGGGCTTTATTGTCAACTACAACGGAATCAGACCGGACAGTGAAAAGATTGAAGCTATCCAAAAGATCCCTCCACCTACCACAGTACGTCAATTAAGAGGATTCTTTGGGTGTTGTGCGTATTATCGAAAGCACATTATCAATTTTTCTAAAGTAGCTGAACCATTACTGAAACTAACCAGGAAGTATGCCAAATTCCGCTGGACTGAAGATTGCCAAAAAGCATTTGAGTACCTGAAGACAGCCTTAACCACCGTACCTTTTCTAGCCCATCCAGACTTGAACAAGCCCATGATTATATACACGGACGCATCAAACACAGCAGTAGGCGCGTGCCTTGTACAAGACAGATCACCAGACGAACCGCAAGTGATAAAAAATGTTCCAAACGAAAAACCGATAGCCTTCCTTTCCCACACATTAAGCCGAACACAGAGGAGATGGACTACGACAGAGAAGGAAGCCTATGCAATCCATTACGCCCTCCAGAAATTCGATTTTTATATCCGCGGAACCCAGGTTATCATCAGAACAGATCACCAACCACTTGTAAGCTGGCTAACTAAGACTGCAGAGCAACCCAAGAAACTCCAGGCCTGGGCGATAAATCTCCAAAGTTACAATACAACCATTGAGTATATTCCTGGAAAATTGAATACGTGTGCTGATCTTTTGTCCCGAATTCCATATTCTGACACCAATGAACCAGACTCCCCACTCCTTGAATCTACATCGGACATCGATGATAACACAAAGGAAATTCATGCCATAGACTCTCAAAACTCAAGACAAAACGATGAAGAGGTGACAACCCAAGAACCTGAACTACAACATGGAACCACATTTGATTTACCATCAGACAACCAAGGAACAGAAACGTTTGAACAGAATATCGACTTTAAGAAAGAACAATTGAAAGATGAAACATTAGTTAAGATCATTACACAGGTTCGTACAAATCCAAAAGAGAAGAAAGACTACATCATCCTTTCGGAAGATAATATCTTGTATCATATTGGCTCTAGAGACAATGGTACTCTACAAAAATGTATACCCAAATCGCTAGTTCCAAAAGTATTACAACAGTTTCATGACGAAAACGGGCATTTTGGAAGAGACAAGACTCTAGATGTGATCCTAAAACGTTATTACTGGCCCACGATGATTAAAGATATCATAGAGTATGTTGGGACATGTAGGGTTTGCAAGCTAAGAAATATGAGAACTATTCGAGCCCCTATCCAAGAAATGTCTTATCCGCACTACCCAATGGAAGTTATTAGCTTGGATTTATCTGGACCTTACCCCACAACTTTAGGAGGACACAGATACATTTTACACATCGTGGACCAATACACGGTATGGCCAGAATGTTTCCCCTTAGAAAATGCCACATCAACCCTCATCACTGATGTTTTCCTACAACAATTTTTACCACGACATGGATGTCCCAAGCGTGTAATCACTGATAACGGGAAACAATTCGTAGGAGAGCCCTTTGCTTCAACTCTCAAAAGGTTAAATATCAAACATACTACGACTGCATACTACCATCCGCAGTCAAATGGGAGAAATGAGCGAATGCATGCCACCATGCACGATATAATAGCCAAGTTTATTGCCGGACAGGGTCAATACTGGGACCTATATATCAATCAAGCTTTAGAAGCAATTCGAATTAATATCAATGATACTACTAGATTTTCACCTTTCTACCTGCTTTACGGAAGAGAACCAACTTTTCCACTAGATAATCTTTTGGCGCCACAGAGAAAATATTTTGGCGAATGTCCTATCCAAATTACGCTCCAACAGAAGCATAGAGCTCATGTAATAGCCCATCGGAAAGTAAGAAAAGCCTTCGAAAAAAATGCACGAATTAAGAACAAAACAGCAAAACTCCAAAAATTTTGGCCTGGAGATTTGGTTTATTTTCGGAAACATGTGCGAACGAACAAATTTGATAACCATTGGATTCCTGGTTTTAAAGTGTTGGAACGAAAATCGACAACCAATTACATCCTGTGGAATGAAGAAAGAGATACCACAACGAAAGCTCATGTGTCCCAGATGCGTCTTGACGACCACAGACCACTCACTGTCACGAAAAAACAAGCTGATAGACCCACGAGATTGTCTACCCTAGCGCAACCTCCCTCATCTTCCACTGATGATGAATTACCCAACTCAGATTCCTCCTCCCATGACTCCGATATCCCTTCACAGAATTTGGATACGTTCGTCAAACGTATTAGAGATAACAGAGATTCATCTTCTAGTGAAAACAATATCCCTCTGCAGGAGCTAAGACAACGCCTTATTCAACGTCAAGAGAGAGGTCATGCGTCTTCCAGTAAAGAGAATATACCTTTGCGAGAATTACGACAACGTCCTATACAGCAGAAAGAGAGCTTTCCAGACGTTATAAAATTTCGCAATCCTGAACCCACCGATCGACATTATTATCAATCATCTCAAATGGCTCCATTGTATGATGAAGAAACACCAGATATTCTTCACCCAGACACAGATTCGATGACCAGTGCATCTAACTCTACTTTGTGCGGTATGGACGAATCAAGAAGGACACCTGATAAACGGAAATACGAGCCTTCCTCTTCAGATTCCACCCCTCTAGCCAAACTACCGAGATTGCCGCAAGAGCACATTTTTATTAAACCTACGAAGCAAAGACGTCGTACAAATCCCCAACGCTTCTCACACGATGTCGACATGGTTAACGACGATATTTCACTCCCTACCCCTACGGTTAATATTTTACCAAATGTTTCACCTCGCATGGATAAATGCATGCTTTTGTCCCAAATGATGTCGTTATTAGCTAACAAGCTGTGACTGGAATTTCGAGGAAATGTTTCCACACTTCCTGCTCGTTGGACTTTACATAAACCTTTGCGTTGCTACGGAAACCTTATTACTTCGTGATTCAACTATATACGAGTTTGCAAAGGAAGTATCTGACTCTTCGTCGTCAAGAACAATCAAAATCACGATTTGTATAAAATGACATTTCTGAATTGATGAAGCCAAATTCGGTAGTACCTCTATTGACTTACCACAAATCCCTCGTCTGGATTTATATCAAGTGAGGATGTCCATTAGCGACCTTCACGTCTTCTCTTTACTCCACCAGACGCCAGAGAGCAAACCGCCCGTTCATTGGGATGCCCTAGCGTTTCTATTCCGGACTACAACTGAGTTTTCTATGCTAGATTCTCAGTACAAACACTATCGAGTCCCCAACAGATTATATGACACGTTGTGAATAAGTCGTGCCGGTTTTAATAGTACTTATTCCGCGGTACAAAATACATGTAAACAGATCAAACCCATAGTGTCTTGAACATTAGTATTCACACCTTAACGACTATACGTGACTTTACAGCGGGGTTGGATCGCTATTATCACATGACACGATTGAATAGCTTATATGATTGGACATTTTCAAATTTTCCGTTTATAGTTCAAGATTTTTTTTGACCGGTGTTATAGTTTTTCAATTCTTAAATTGCATTTGATCCTCCCAGCATCAGATGACACACATTAAGGATTTTCGCCGCATTGTGTTGAGTACCCTCATTTCCCCACATACGCGTTTCGATGATTAGTAATTTTGTTTGTTAAAATTTAAATTGTTGCGGACAATTTTGATGTTTGGATGTCTTCATATAGATTGACCGGTATGCATACATTCACCTTATATCGACCGTGCGTTTTCATGATATCCCCTATGTTCCCTCTTATGTACTATAAAGATGTATACCATTGTTTTACTAGATTTGCAAGTTTGTTGGGTTATTAGTTGATAGAACTAGGAAAGTGTCTCTCTTTGAGATACATTTTTGTAGCATGGGGACGTATATGTAACCGGAATGATGATCACATTAGTAGTTTAGTAATTATCCTTTAAATAATTTCAGTACTCAAGTTATTGATGACGTAATTTTCACGTAGCCTCTTATCGACATTTTAAAATAAAGACTTCTAGACAGTTACAGGAAATGATACGAGACCTGAAAACCTCTAAACAGAATTAAAAATACCCTCGAATAAAAGCTTATACCATTCGCTATCATTGAAACTTGTGTAGAAACTTGTGACGTAAATATGACATCGACAAAACTAGTGGAATATCCATCTTAACTAATGGCTTCGCCAATGAAATAGTTCATCTCAAACATAGCCGTATTGACTGACAAATCAAAGTAACTTCCCCCCCAAACAGTCTTAGGAACCAGTTTGTATATATTGACGGCCCAAAACCCTTAGCAAGGAGAGCCAAACAAGAGTCAAAGCCAGGTCATTCCGGATAGTCCAAGAGCCTTAGGTTCCTAGCAGATTTGCTGACCGCCACTTTATATTGGCAAGAGAATAATGGCTAACCTGACCCCTAGCCCTATGACAACATATACTTCAGGTTGGTAAAAGGTCTCGACTTAGACTTACGCATAATAGACAGGATGAAATAGATATACATAAGCTCATCAAAATGCACTAATGGATTTTATGAGATGATTTCGTATGAGGAAACGAATGTTACTGAACTGAGAATAGGATCATCTTGTAATTTACCGCCATACATCTGAAAGAAACCAAAATAAACTTTTCATATACAACGTCGGACTTTGCTTAAAATGCTGTTGGAAGTTGTTGAGTTTGACTTGCACATTGTTTAGGAACTCTATAGGGAAAAAATGGACCGTACTGCCTTTTATATTACATTGTGATTACTTCCAACTATCAAAATCTGAATACGAACCTGGATCCCGTACCCTTTGATCAAGTTAAACAATACCTCTGGAGGATCATCCAGTTAACTCAAACTTGACACAGCAACCTTAAATATATTGATGCCGCCAACTTAAATATATTTATACTGTGAACTCGAACTTGTCAATTATAGGTTATGTAACTAAAAAGATAGAATACCGTCGGAATGCTTCCTTTGCTGTCCTTTAATTCCTTCAACGGAGAATAGTTCCTTAATTAACTGGTCACAATTAATACATTGGCACAATACCTGCTTCTTAGTTGGTGTGCCAATGTAACATGCATTCTCGCTTTAACATATATACCTATCGAGCTATTCTGACCTGCTTTAATAATTTTCCGACGGATTATTCATTTATATAGAAGAATGTTAAATTTAAATGAAATAGAACCCCAAACCAGTTTTACCCCTAAAATACTACCTATGTGAATACGGGCACACTTGCTTTGGATCCAACAGCTGCATTTGCGCCAGAACACTGTTTTGTTCAAGTGGGAACCTGCGTCGTATTTGAGTACAAAGTTCAATCAGGTATGCCAATGCATCCTTGCGAAACTGGACTTCTTTATCTCGGAACGGTTGTCGCATTAACTGCGCTTCACATCGTCCACCCCACCCGTGTGTTGCCGGGGCCCGAAAGGGGAGCAAAGAATAGTAACACTGCACCCTACCACGCATGTCGTAAAAAGCGACTAAGGAGGGTTGGGCATGGGGCTGTTTACCCCATCCCGTAAAAACTTCGCACAGTGGGCTGATCACCTGCTTGCCAACCAATCTGATTACGGAAACAACGATAGATTGTTTGGTCTGTTTCTGTTCCACAAAGACGCCACTAGGCGTGGTGGAAACAGCGATAGATTGATCAATTTGTTGTTGTTGCCCTAAGACGCCACTAGGCGTACTGGCCACATACTGCTTTGCCGGTTGGTGGCTAAGGATGGAAGAAGAAGAAGACATCGTCCACCCAGCTCAATGTAATTCAGTTTCTTGTGCACCTGTACATCCGAAGGATCAATGTCGGCAAGAGTGCGATGCTCAGGCTGCAATACTTCCTGCCTAATAAACATACTGAGAAGAAAACGATACTCTCTTGTTACACTCGTGTACACTTTGTGAAGACGGAAGTTCTCGGACTGGAATTCCATGTTCATGACGTTAACTTAACCAAGTATGTAGCCGACAAATAGAAGCATGTGCTTCGTGCCAACAATGTTCATCGTCTGCAGGATTTGCCCCGCACCGTCGACGTTGTCCACTGAAGCTTCGGATTGGAAATACAAGTGCAGAGCATCCCATTGCTCAAGGATCCTCTCAATGACTGCTTCACGGGACAGTCAGCGTGTTTCACACAGCTTCAACACTTTATGTTTCTGGGTCTGAACTACATCTTGTATTAACTGGAACTGGAGATTTCTTTTACTACTACGCGAAAAATAGAAGCAGACATTCTTTATGAAAATTTCAAGCCAAGATGGTAGGTGGTTGCTGGCAGCATTTGCACAAAGTGCAAATGAATGACAAACACAGCCGATAACAAAGGCACGTGGAATCTCTTTCTTCAGATGTGCCTGTAAACCACTTGCAGTCCCCATCAAAGTGGCACAGTTGTCTGCAGCAAAACCAATGATGTTACTAAGCGGGATTTCATGCGTACTCAACAATTTCTTAACAGCTGTAAACATGCCAAGACCATCTCATCCTCCACCTCAATGAAGTCTAACAGTGAATCAACTACTTTTTTTTTTTGTTTTTATGTCACAGAATCGCACAACGACTGCCAACATCTGGTTCGTAGAAATATCAGTACCCTCATCAACGAGTATAGAAAATTTCTGATTTCTGCAAATGTTTATAACTTCAAGCCGCTCAAAATGAGTAATGCCGTACTGCATCACATAGGCAGCCTTGGTGCGCTTCAGTGACATATTTTGAGCAATTGTGCTGTCTGGAAATATCTGCTTGCAACATTCAATCAAGTGATCAGCTTGCAAAAACGGAGTATTATGTTCTGCCATGAAAGCCGACAACACTATCTCCGCTTTAGCAATTTTGTCTTGGAGACAGGGCTCTTTTGGTTTGATGAAAAACTTATTAATGTTCCGAGTTTTGCTTTTGGCTTCGAAGTTTTTCATGTGCTTCTTTGTGCTTTTAAGTGTCAATAAAGCTGTTTTGTTGGCATTAGTTAATGTACAGGAACAGACCGTACAAATCGCAGCATAGCGATTACCAGAGTCCGGCTTTATCCAATCCTTCAGTTCGCTGTCTGTTAGCCATTCCGCACAAAAAGTCTGCTGATACCATGGCTTCACTTTTTTACGCGGTGACGTGTGTGTCGTCATGCTACCACAACTACCTAGCGTACCTTCATCATCGCTCATTTTATAATCTTATAATAACAACAACAACAACAAACAATATGCTGTTTATCTGCTTAAGTCTAAAATGTAAAAAGAAGACTTTATAACACATCGCAAAAATGACTGAGTATTGCAGATGACAGCCATTAACAGAATAACAGAAAATAGATAGCTGATGTAAACGAGTCAAAAAACAACGTCATTGATGTGGTTAAAAATAAGAATTAAATTTAAGTGGAATAAAAAATATATAGCACATAATGTTTTACATTTAATTATAATATACATATAATGTATAATGCTCAGTGCACAGAATATACATACATTGTAAATGCCAATTGTCAAATATACCCAGATTAATGCAGATTTTGAAAAAAAAATTACCCAGATACCCAGACGGAAGCCCAAAAACCCAGATCTAGTAAGAAATACCCAGCTGTGGCATCACTGGTCTACCATGTTTCTCGTGCCTTCCGAAGCAGTTCGCCTACACAATACCCTACCGCTGAATTGCTTGATCCTCATGCTACCGTGAAGACCAATCGTTACGCATCCCTGGACATCTGGGTTACACACTTTACGCACATTTCCAGTTCAGATAGGAAAGTCCAACAGCCGTTATTTATGGAGAGCTGTTACATTTTTTTCCGCAAGAAAGACATTGCCGAATCTACCAGTACATGAACAGTTCCCTCACGACATCCTTTCGACCACTGCTGTTGGAGATCCACCAACTCAGACGATCTCTGCAGTCCTGATATATTGTAGTTGATGTAGTTCCGTTTTACACGCGTTAGCGTCATTATGTCACATTATTTTTGACTGACGTAATATTTGACCATCTTGTGTACCCCTATGATTTTGTTGTTGTTTTTTTGTGTGTTTTTTTTTTTTGGCCATGTTTTTTGATGTAAGATTTTGCTCAGATTTTTTTGGTGTTTACATTATTCTGTTGTACCAAATAAAAGTGATTAACTAATGTACATCTTCACCCGCCACTAATGTTGGCATCATTCACGATTTATTATGATGATGACACCATATTGCATTATGATTGTTTGAATTTTCAGTTATTGTTACACCGACACTCATACATGTGATTTAACTATTTGCCAATTTATATATTCTATACCATTGTCCGTTGATTACCATCTTTCCATTCCATTCATTGTTTCCGGTTATTGTTACACCGGCAAAGTCATTTTTTTAAATGAGACTTACCCATTTTGCCCATACTATGCCACCAAGTTCTGTGGTTCTACTTTCATTTGTTCCATTCATATTTTTTTCATCACCCACTTCAGTGGAGTGTAGGGTGACAGCCTTTTTGTGCACCCGCCATATATATATATTTTTTTGGTTTTTTTTTTTTTTTGCCAGTGTTTTTTTCCTTGCGACGTTAACTCGCTTGTCATGTTATTTTATGTTTTATGATTCGCACAAGTGTGAGAGATATTGATGACTATAAACACATAAAGCGTTTTGTTAGTTCGTTGATGATTGTTAGTTAATGTTCTATTTTGCCCATATATTTTTTTTTTTGCCACTTATTAGTACTATTTGTAGCTACCATAACCTCCATAGTTTTTTTTTGTTTTTTTTCCATGTGTCCCTCGTTTATGTTATGTCCATCAGTCCCTACCCCTTCATGATCGATTTTTTTTGTGTGAAATGTTAATGGTGTTATTTCATCCATTATTCCCATCTATTGTTTATTGTAGTCCTTCCGACATGATTTATGGTGGGATACATGAATCACAATAATTTTTTTAGAGTTAGTAAATTTTTTTCTAGGGAATAAAGTGTCTCCTACGGGATACACTTCAGTGGCCCTGGGCGTATGTGACAGTACGGACTACTACGTCGGATTAGCACTAAGGTGTTGCCACTTATTAGAGTTAGAGTAAAAATACTTAAGCAAGATTTTAACACTAAGTATTTGAGCGTGTCTAGTTAGCGTAATACCACTAGTCACAAATCCTATGAGTGATTTAATTAAAGTGTTCAGAAATGACGTCATCGAACTTGGGGTAGAATTGCCCAGTAGTTAGGACGGAAGTGATGGTTTGAAAGAAGGGGGTTAAGTGAGTTGTTTTGGGCACGAGACGAGCGAGGCAGTGATTTTTGGGTTTTTGGACCATCTTGTAAGTTGGAGGGCTGTGTAATATTTCATGGGATGACTGGTTTGTATACCACAGAAGCACATGTATTTATGAACTATTATGAAGTTGTCAGAGTGTGCAGACACTAAATAAAGGTATTCATTCCTAATTAGTCCAGCTTGAACTTATTTCCTGAACGTCAGTAGGAAGTGTCGTCTGTTTACATCAGGTAATAGAGAAAAGAATATTACCATATTTTCGACGATCTAACAGCCTAAAACATAAACACAGTTACGAGTCTCCAAAAGAATCACCTGGGTTATGTTCCAATTCCTATTCTGTAATCACCATCTCTGGCAGTCGCCAGTAAAACAACAGATGAACATTGATAAAAGATTCCACCCATTTCTCACCCTGTCACACTAGACTTGATTTGTCGCCGTGACCTAGCCCGGTCACATCTGACTTGATTTGGTGCCGTTCCCGTCCACTCTCCCGGCCACATAACCTCCCCAGCAAAAATTAAACTTGCTACAGAGATAATGTTAGTATATTTGTGAAAGGAATTATGATTTCTGTGAAGAACGTGAGTTGAACTAAATTAAAATGTGTAAATCTGTCGAGGACAGTGTTCTAGCTACAGACGGTACAGAGCTATACTAAAGACTGTAGATGTGACGCCATAATATATATGAATTTCAAGATTATCTATGTGGAGCAACGTTGAGTAAAATAAACAGTGTATTGATTGTCCACTCTGCCTTTGTGGTGATATTAAGATTTCGAGGTGAATGGCTGGGTGCGTTGTTCTACCCCTAAGTGATATTGGCCAGAGTAACCAGACGTTTACTCATACTATAAATAATAATATAAAGACACACAACAGCTAAAATGGGAGCCTCAAGCTGGGATCTGTATCAAATATAAAATACTGATGTCATGAGACATTTTTCAAGTCGTTAGACTTCGAGTTCTGAAATAAAATCAAAAATTTTCAAAATGGCGGTGTGTGTTGTCTGCTGACCTGTGTGGGGTTGAAAGAACATTAATTATTGCCCTACTTTCAAGTATCGACTTCAAAAGCTGAAGTTATTGAAGGGAAAAGACTTTCCTAAGAAATTTACATTGTCAACTTGTAGTTTTATTCCTGATGTTGGCCTTCAATCAAGATTTATTTACCAAGTATATCAAGAAGACGACGGACAAAATGGCAGTCCTGTTCGATTGCGCAGATGGCGAATTCTAAACCTAACCTGGTCTACACGGAGTCTGTTTCATCTTTCCTTGGGAAGGAGGCGATAACCAGGAGGATCTTTATTTTTGGCATTCAGATAAGTATATTTATAGTTGCATACAGCGTGTGATGCTGAGAATCTTGTTTGCCAGAGTTATTATTCTGTGTTCTATGTATTTTCATTTATATATGTTTCTGTTTTAAGTGGGAGATGAGGGACTCATGATTTTTTTCAATACCTCATTTGTATGGTCGAGAAAATTCATGGGCGTTCTTTAGTTTTTTTTATCTGATTTCTTCAAATTAAGGGGCCGGCGAACATAGCTGAGTGTTACTGCCTTAATTGAATTAACCAGATCCAATATCTGTCTAGTTGTGAAGGTCCTGTTATTTTGCAAGTTCGTTATTGTTGTAAAGTTAATTGTAATTTTTGTTCAGTTTTTCGCCATTATTGTTTGTGATATTGTTGGCCTTACCTTACTATCCTTCAGTTATTAGATGTCATATATGTTGTGACATTGTGCTTGTCTTGTCATAAGTGTGATAGAGCTGAATTTTTTTCATTTGTTCTACAGTTCATACATTTCTGCCTTGTTTCATCAGTAGTATTATCTTGATTTAGCTCTTGTCACTGTATTCTGTCATCTTGTTTGTATCTATTTTTTTTGCTCCTATTAATACATCTAATATTACATGCAGTTGGTTGATTTTGGGTGGTGAAATAATTGTTGCTAATATGGTTCACATCTCCAATATATAATATTTGAATTGTTATTGGACCATTTGGAGTCACAATAATTGTGAATTATGGCTACCTTGGAGTATTTTATGAAGATTGGAAAAGAATTTGGTATGGAGGGTGAAGCTTTGAGGACTGATGCAGACAATGAACTCAGAAATCAAAGAAAATTAGATAGAGAGGATAAAGCTGAAGAATTAACTGAGACAAGAAGAGTGGAGGAATTGCAATTGGCTGAAAAAAGGAGAGAAGAAGAATTGGCTGGAAAAAGGAGAGAAGAAGAATTGGCTGAAAAAAGGAGACAAGATAAATTGGCTCTTGAGGAAAATAAATTGGCACATGCGCAGGCTGAATTAAAATCACAACAAGCTCAGACGGAAATAAAAGCACAAGAGCTTGAGGAGAAAAAATTAGCCTATGCTCAGAACTTGAGAATGGCAGAACTTGAGTTGGAAAAGTTGAGACTTCAACTTCCACAGGCTAACCCAGTGAATGGTGAGGCTGGGAAAAAAAGACCATGCTTCCACTTTTAAGCTCAATTTGCCAAAATTTAACTCAAATACAGACGATATTTCGTGCTTCTTAAATAGGTATGAATCTTATTGCCAAGAGTTTAAAATTGATAAAGCTACATAGCCTAGTAGGTTGATGACTTTATTGGTGGGTGAGGCTCTTACTGCAGTCTGCACAATGGATGATCAGACTAGAAATGACTATGAGGCTGTAAAAGCCTTGTTGCTAAAGAAGTATCAATTAGATGAAAATGGCTATAGGTTGAAGTTTAAATCATTATTACCAGATTCAGCTAAAGATTTTACTGAATTTGTCTCATCTATTAAGCTTTACTTTTCTAGATGGGTTGATTTGTCAAAAATTGAAAAAACCTTTGAGGGGCTGGCTGTTTTGATTCTAAGAGACAAAGTGTTGTCTCCAATCAGTGGTGATTTTGTGTCATTCCTACAGGAAAGAAAACCTGAAACATTATCTGCTATGGAAAATCTTGGTCGTCAATATCAAATTACACATCCGGGTAGGAATCTTAGCAAAAATAACATTAAGGATTCTTTGCCAGTGGCATCTGCTTGGAATGTAATGTTTAATTCACCTAGATATAGATCCAATAGTATGGATAGAAACTTTCGTGTAAACCGAAATCATAATAATGGCAATTACAGGGGGAAATATAATTTAATGAAAAATCACAACAGCCTCAAAGAAATTATAACTCATAAGATGAGGGAGTTTTTCCTCCACAATCATCCTTCAGATCTAATGAATATCATAACAGAGGTGGATATAATTTCAGATCAGACAGAGGACAAAGGTCATTTTACAGAAATAATGACAATTCATTTAATAACAGAGGTCATATACATCCACTGAGTATACAAAAGAATTAAAAAGGCTAGAAGACAATGAACTCAGAGATCAAAGAAAATTAGATAGGGAAGAGAAAAAGAGAGAAGAAGAATTGCAATTAGCTGAAAAAAGGAGAGAGGAAGAATTAGCTGAGAGGAGGAGACAAGATGAATTGGCTCTTGAGGAGAAGAAATTAGCCTATGCTCAAGACTTGAGAATGGCAGAACTTGAGTTGCAGAAACGGAAACTTCAACAACCACAGGTTAATCCAGTGAATAGTGAGGCAAAATGGTTCGACAAAGGATTTATGTTTGTTTATTATCGGTAGTCATTGGTAACAGGAAGTTACGTCACTACCTTGAGGTTCAGTTAGCAGAAGTTAAAGTCGGGATCCCCAAAAGTGGGCGATCGTCTGCAAGGGTCTTCTGTGTGTTTCATTGTGGCAAGTGGACGTATGTCTCTGAGCTCCTGAGAATTATATGATTTCATGACATATTCCTATGAGGTTCCATCACTAGATCGTCCTTATACCACCGTGAGATGATGCTAGTATATTTGTGACAGGAATTATGATTTCTGTGAAGAACGTGAGTTGAACTAAATTAAAATGTGTAAATCTGTCGAGGACAGTGTTCTAGCTACAGACGGTACAGAGCTATACTAAAGACTGTAGATGTGACGCCATAATATATATGAATTTCAAGATTATCTATGTAGAGCAACGTTGAGTAAAATAAACAGTGTATTATAAACAATGTCTACTCTGCCTTGGTGGTGATATTAAGATTTCGAGGTGAATGGCTGGGTGCGTTGTCTACCAGTTTTACCCCTAGGTGATGTTGGCCAGAGTAACCAGACGTTTACTCATACTATAAATAATAATATAAAGACACGCAACATATATATATAAACATATATATATATATATATATATATATATATATATATATATATATATATATATATATATATATATATATATATATATATATATATATATATATATATATATATATATATATATATATATATATATATATATAGCTACTTCTTGTATAAGGAAATTTCGTTGGATTTTCACCAGCTGGGGGCTTGAGTGGGCTAAACCATTGCTTAATTCTTCTCAAAAGGCGACGGATCAGATATAAGTTAACAATTTCTCTGCCCTATGTCGCATTGTTTTTTACTTCTGAATTATCATGTGAAACTACGTTGAGATTGAAGCGTCATTACCCTTCTATTTACAACTCTGCCAAGAGCAATCTTGTGCGAAGGTAAACACCTTTGACGACCCGTTTAGATACTCTTGAGTTTTGGCCACTGTTGGACCACTACTGCAAAGCAGGGGAGGCAATCAGTGACAAAGACGTACCTGCGGGTTAAGTAGTCCTATTCTTTATTTGCCTCAATAGAGACCATGTGATCTGCACGTGACACTAACACTGAAACGTTTGGTATATTTCAATTGAATAATATAGTTAGTTATCAAATATCCCCCGAATCCTCTTGACAAGCTTCATTTACCCGCGGGGGCACACGAGCCTCAAGCATGAGAACCCCTGCTCACCTTCAAAGAAAAAAGCAGCACAATGCTTGTTGCCACCATTTCTTTTCTGTCGTGCTGATTCTTCCAGCTTCATTATTTATCAGCTTCATAATTTATGTTTGCGATGTTGAACAGTTTTCATTCATGCTTGGCTTGCAAGCGATTAGTTTTGATTTGATAATAACTTAACAGCAGTTCATGCTGTGCCCTGTGTGGGTGTATTGTTAGCAGTTTCAATCTACTTGCGTCACGACCATCCAACATCAACAACCAGTGATATGCAACAACGACAGGGCTTTTGTACAAGAAAAACAGTCCAGAAGAAATATATACTTGACTTTTATTATGTGCAGACGATAACTTGTTGACTTAGGGCTTCCCTTCTGTGAGAAAGTTATTTAGAGCTTTTAAAAATCGTAAATACTGTATGGATGGGGAATGACGCGTTTAAATCTAATATACAGTAATAACATTACATTAGTTACGTTTCTGGTGTTAGAATTTACATAAACGGGTGCAGCCGTACAAATAAATCAACTTTGAAGCTACATAAAACTTTATTTGGAGAATGCTAAAACGAGGGTGGAGGGGGAGAAATCTTCACACAGGTAAACACATTATTTCATGTGATATGCCTCTTGTTATCATTTCTCGTCTTACTATCTGTATACATTATTTGATAGTGGAAACAACCATATCACACAACAGAAATAGAATTTAGTTAGCTCTGGCGATACCGGGAAATTCTTTCCCATACCATTAATCAGTTGCAAGACACAAAGTGAACATTTGCGTTGAGTAATCACTGAGAACTCACCAACAAAGACAAACTCCCTCTCTCTCTCTCTCTCTCTCTCTCTCTCTCTCTCTCTCTCTCTCTCTCTCTCTCTCTCCTTCTCTTTCTGTGTCTCGCTAGTTCGAACCACAGGGATTTCAATTTCACTTTTACCCTTATGGCATTTGGAGATAGGTTTCGGAGTTTTCTTGCATCCCTAGAGGACTTCCCCAGCTCAGCGGGTTCAACATTAGGGTGGAGGTCATACCAGACTCGCTAACATGTGGGTGATGGAATGCCATCCATATGTATGTAATGAAAACTAAACATTATAAGATGGTGCAACAAGGTCATCAATCTTTGAAGGACCGAGGACTAGAATGGAACCAGGCCAGGAGGAAGACAGCCGATAGAATAGTCTGGCGCTCTCTCTTCCAAAACTCTACACCTCACGGTAGAAGGGAACGACTAAGTAAGCAACAAGGTCATCAATGTGGACCTGATGACATGAGCCCGACCAAAGTCAGTGAAACAAGAGATAAGAAGTAGACACTGTCGATGAGTAAGGCACACATTGAGAAAATCTGTTGATAGAACGACAAGACAGTTCGTCTTCTAGATCACCAGGGTAAGAGAGGCAGAGATGTACCAAAATATACATAATAGAAGAGAACTGGGGAGGAAGTATAATTTGATTCCTAAGGCTGGTATCTCCAACACATGTCTGGTGGGGCAATACTGCCAGCTTTAGCCTCCATGGCAAAAGGCTTACCACTTACAAAAGTCGGGACAATGCATGCCTGAACGCTGTGGAAACCTAACGAAATAAACTATCGATTAAAAAAAAATAATAATAAAGTTTTGCCTCGTTTTGGCGAGGCGCGCCCCGTTCAACCTAGTCGGCTATATTAGGGCGCATGTACAAATATAAAACGCTGATCCGAAATAGAGGATTGAGTGCCGATTGTTCGTTCGTTCGTTTGTCTGCTATGTTGCTGTTATACCCTGTTCAACCTGAAAATTGGTTATAGTTGGGGTATATTGTGCGTTTAGTGTCTTCGGTGCTAGCCGGTTGTTAGTCCTGAAAAGGACTGATCCTAAAAAGGACCACTAGCTGACTGTCTGGATACCTCTTCGTTGCTTGTCTGTTTATGGTGTCGGGGCGCGTTCATTATCCTGCCTCCCTATCTGGCTTGTGTGGTTTTGTTTGTTTTTGCCCTCCTCGTTTCTGTTTCTTGTGTCTTCCTTTTCTCCTGTATCTGAGATAGCGCTTTTTCTATAATTGTTGGTAGTAGTTTTTCTAGTGTTTCCTCGATGACTTCGTCTAATTGGTCGTTCGTTTTATTTTCTTGTGTGTTGGATGTGATTTCTTCAATGGCCTTTCTTTCTGCCTCTATTAGAGTGTCGATTGTTGTTGTTGTTTTAATGAGGTGATGGGTGGAGAGTGGGCACTTAACAGCTGAACGTTATTGCCTCTTCTCGTTCCATCTTGGTCTACCCTGTTCAACCTGAGATTTGGTTATAATTGGGGTATTTAGTGTTATTTTTTTTTAATTTTGTATTCAATTTAAATAGCTATTGTCTTTAGCATTTGCTGATTTCAATTTATATTAGCATTTGTCCATTTTATTTTCTCTTTTGTATTGTTTCTTGATAACTATTGTTCTTTACACTTGGTTTTACTTTGTATTAGTATTTGTTCCTTTTGAGTTGTCTTTATTTTTTTTTTCATACCTTGTTGTCTTTCCTTGTCCTATGAGTAGTTAGTACGTTTTTGTTTTGTTGGTTTTTTTTTTGTTGTTGTTACTAACCTTATATGTTTTCCTTTGTTTTATGTATATATCTTTTAAGTATTGATTTGGCATGTGATTGAGTGTCGATTAAATACAAAAGATTTAATATAACTACCTAGACTTCGCCAATAATCTATATGTTTAGAATTTTCCATGACTTTGTTAAAATTGCTTTTAACAATCAAATTTTTAATTATGCTTTAAAAGCCAAAGCATTTACAAGCAGGCCTTATTACCAGGGTTTTTTCTTATTTCTGAAACTAACAACTCTGGTGTATTTCAAGTTTTGCACAGAAGTATTCCAAGTAAAGAAAGTGTCGTAGTTATATCCCTTAACTCAAGGGAAGTAACAATATTAGGCACAGTCACACTTCCTATGATAACTTATTTCTGAGGTTTGGATCTGGCTTTTGTGTGTTGTAGTCATTGCCCATGACTCGCATCCGTATGTCAAGACTGGGACATAGGTGGAGCGGTATACAGCCATCTTCGTTTTCTTACCAACCTCTCTCTTGCTGAGGAATCCTCGATTTATTGCCTGAAAAAAGTCTCCCAGCTGCTGCTTTTCGAGTGGCCAACTCTTCTTTGATGCCTCCCTTTCGGTTTGTAATAGCTCCGAGGTATTTAAAGTGGTCGATCTGCTCCAGGACCTGTTCTCCCAGCTTAATCTGATGTCTTCTTTCTTCTCGTGATATCACCATGGATTTTGTTTTAGAGCTGCTTATGACCATCCCTCTCTTCTCCAGCTCTTCCTTCCAGACTTGCAGGTTGGATTGGAGATGTGCCTCTGATTTAGCAATCAAGGCAACATCTTCAGAAAATGCCAGCTCTGAAATACAGACCTGTCTCATCTTTCAGTACCCCACTGAATACTTTCTTGTCTTCTCCTTACATGCCTTGATGACATCGTCCATGAGGAGTATGAAAACATAAGGCGTTCCTCATATTAAATGTAATTTCACCGCATTCCCAGTGGCAACTCGCAAGTTAACTTCCTAAAAGTAACTTTACTGGTGAACTGCGTGAGGTAAAAGGTGATGTTTTCTGCCCATTGGCAAAGTGGTTACAGCGCTTGCATCTCGGGACATAGAACACTTGTTCCGGGTTCGAAACCTAGTAGTTGCAGTTTATTCAGCTGTAAGTGGAGTACCTGACTCTGCTCGTTGGTTGGAAAAGGTCAAGGTAGCGAGGAAGGGACCTGGTCACACCAGCTGAGAAAGCTGGATAGTCTCTAACACTTCACTCTTCAGGATTTGCTATCGGACCTCCTTTACCTTTTTTAGATAGAGAGCAACCGTCCGTCACGGACTGCTGAGCTGAATTATTTGCATTAGATAGATTATGGATGTTATTGAAACTTTTGATTGTACGTTTCCTAAGTGGCAGCAAAAGACAGAAGTAATGGTCGTCTCAAAGAAAATGCCTTCCACAGAACGCACTATCAAAGTAAACAGTTTCAAAACAAGTCAATAAATTCAAATACCTGGGCACATTAATAACAACGGATGCAAGATGCATCTCAGAGGTGAAGAGCAGTATAGCTCAGGCAAAAACAGCATTCTATAAAATGAAGAGTTTTTTAATGCAATAATTCTTTGTCAATGAAAGTAAGAAAGAGAGTTCTTCAGTGTTATATAGAACGAATCAAGACATGTGGGAGTGACTCATGGACAATTAGTAAAAAGTAGGAAAATAAACCAGGGGCTACAGAGATGTGGTTTTACAGAAAAATGTTAAAAATACCATGGACAGCCAAAAGAATAATAAGGATGTCCTGAAAGAGGCCATTGCACAATGGAAGCCCATTCCTCAGGTTAGAAAGAGGCCATTGCACAATGGAAGCCCATTCCTCAGGTTAGACAGAAGCAATGCAGTTTCTTTGGGTATATTTAGAGAAGAAATAAAAATCTGCAATATACCGTGACAACAGGTAAGACTGAAGGAAAATGACCCAGGGAACGACAAAGACAGCAGATACCGGACAGTTTGACATCATGGCATGGAAAGAAGTCAACAAAGGAACTGATAAACAATACTAGAGACAGAAAGTTGTGAAGAGACATGATCGCCTACGCCACCAGGCATGGTAGTTAAAGAAGAAGTGGCATCCTTCGACATGCCCGGTGGGGTACAGTACCGCAATTCTCTTGTCCCTTTTCGAGAGTAACACTTAGATGTTAACAGTTTTAATGTTTTACATTCACAGTTTTAATGTTATACATTCACAGTTTTAATGTTATACATTCACAATAACGTCTTTTTTTCTACAATCATGGACACCAGAATTACTAAACAAACAACACACAAAGGTATGTTATCAGGCACTCATTAACAAATAAAGAAGTAGAAGACCAGACAACAGAAAAACAACAGAAGTGATATGCTTACCAGGATCGAACCAGGACCTTCCGAGCGGCACCCAACCGCCTAGCCACGGTAGCGAATCGCCACTTATCCACTCTGCCAGCTCCTCTGTGGCGATTCGCTACCGTGGCTAGGCGGTTGAGTGCCTGATAACTACCTTTGTGTGTTGTTTGTATATTTATTTACTGTTTACAGGCCTCGGGTTTCCCCTCCTTATATGTTTATGTGTACACCAGAATTACACGGACCAATACAATCACTGTGATCTTACCACTGCTCAAACACTATGGACACAAACACCACAGACATAAATACCACAGACACAAACAGCATAGACACAAACAACACAGACAGCATAGGCACAAACACCACAGACACAAACACCACAGACACAAAAACAACAGACACAAACACAACAGACACAGACATCACAAACTGAACCAACACAGATACAAACACCACAACACAAACACCACAGACACAAACACCACAGATACAAACACCACGAATGCAAACACGACAATTACAAATAATACAACCACAAATACCATAAACACCACAGATACAAACACCACAGACACAAACAACACAGACACAAACAACACAGACACAAACACCACAGACACAAACACCACAACACAAACACAACAGATACAAACATCACAAAAGCGACAAAAACAAACACAACAACCACAAATACCAAAGACACAAACAACACAGGAAGAAACACCACAGACAAAAATACTACAGACACAAACAACACAGACACAAACACCATAGAAAGGAACACTACAAACACGACAAATACAAACACAACAACCATAAATACCACAGACACAAACAGCACAGAATCAAACATCACAGACACAAATATTTCAGGTAAAACACCACAGACACAAGCAGCATTGACACAAACACCACAGACACAAACAACACAGAACAAACACATTAGACAGAAACATCACAAAAACAAACAACATGGATACAAACATCACAACACAAACACCACAGTCACAAACACCACAGATACAAACACCACAGACACAAGCACTACAAACACGACAAACACTACAAACACAAACACGACACATGCAAACACAACAACCACAAATACCATAGACACAAACACCACAGACACTAACAACACAGACACTAACAACACAGACACAACATCCACAGATACAAACACCACAGACACAAACAACACAGACACAAACACCCCAGACACAAACACCACAGACACAAACAACATAGATACAGACACAAAAGAAAAAAGCACCACAGACATAAACAACACAGACACAAACAACACAGACACAAACACCACATCACTGCAGTCTGGCTGAGTGAGTAGGGATCGAAGAGGGAAGGCTAACCCGGTCTCAAAAATGCCGTGCTGAAGTCGGAAGTGTCGGCCGAAAGGCGGAAATATCGCAGCTTCGCTGTAAACGGACACAACGCAACCAACGTCCTTTTCAGGATGAACGAAGAAGAAGAAGAAGAAACTGCTGAAAGAACCAACGAGGGCGTGCCAGGTCAGAGAAGAATTAAAGATACCATCAAACAAAAAACTGTGGCGTCTCGGTGTAGCATACTTTGTGATAGAAGAACCACACTGCCAAGAATGTCAGGAAGAGAAGGACATAGACCACTACCTGATCCACTGTAAAAAGTATCAACAACAAAGGCTTGAATTAAAAACTTACTATAGAAATCACAATATAGGCTTGACAGGTGATAAGGTTTTAAGTATAGATGCCCCAAGAGATGCCCAATCAATACTTAAAAGATATATACATAAAACAAAGGAAAACATATAAGGTTAGTTAAAAAAAAACACAAAATAAAAGAATAAAAAACTTACTAACTACTCATAGGACAAGGAAAGACAACAAGGTATTAAATAAATAAATAAATAAACAACTCAAAAAGAACAAATACTAATACAAAGTAAAACCAAGTGTAAAGGACAATAGTTATCAAAAAACAATACAAAAGAGAAAATAAAATGGACATATACTAATATAAATAAAAATCAGCAACTGCTAAAGACAATAGCTATTTAAATTGAATACAGAATTAAAAAGTAAAATGACATTAAATACCCCAATTATAACCAAATTCCAGGTTGAACAGGGTAGACCAAGATGGAACGAGAAGAGGCAATACCGGTCAGCTTTCAAGTGCCAGCTCTCCACCCATCTCTCATCAAAACAACAACAATCGACACTCTAATCTTTTATCTCAGATCATCGTTTTGTATTTGGACATGCGCCCTAATATAACCGACTAGGTTTAACGGGCCGCGTCTCGCCAAAACGAGGCAAAATTTTATTTAAAAAGAAAAAATCGACAATTTAAGAACCTAATTCTCCAGTCCTATAGGTCTTTTATATTTGTACATGCGCCCTAATATAACCGACTAGGTTGAACGAGACGCGCCTCGCCAAAACGAGGCAAAATTAAAAAAAAAAGATATTTTATTTCGTTAGGTTTGCACAGCATTCAGACATGCATTGTCCCGACTTTTGTAAGTGGTTATACCTTTTGCCATCGAGGCTAAAGCTGGCAGTATTGCCCCAACAGACATGTGTTGGAGATGATAGTGGAATAACCTAACGCATAGATATTTCTTGCCAGTCGTTCAGAGTAATGTAATTTCAAATACCCCATTTTTCTTACACAAGAATATATGGCTTAGCTGACTGAGATTATTAAGTGTGACGGATCAGTGACCGAATAGAATTCGCATTATATTTCATTGTGTGAAATTAAATAAGTGACTAGAGTGAATGTTATGTGACAAAACAACAGACGTCGACAAATAGCTAGTAGAGACAGGCGATTTTGGTTAAAGTGCGCGTATGAATAAATTGAATAATAATTGACTTTGTGCGCTGTTCATTTTCTCGTAGGCAATAACGGGGGAGGGCACATACCTTTTTATTCCCGACATGCCATAGTGGAAAACTTACGGGCGGATAGGATAGTAGCAGTTCTTTTAAAATGTTCTTGTCTTCCTTATCTAGCACTCGATCAAAACCAGCGGCCAGCGGTTTAATAGTACCAGTAACATTATTATTATTGTAGGTCTTCGATTTTTTTGGACTTGTTCGGTCCTCTTTCTTCATTCATAGAGAGACCAATAGAAACAGTAATATTAATTGTAACTGGACGGTACCATACCCAGAATTATTTACCAAAATTTTCCAGCCCACTGGGCACACGAAAGAACATATATTCCTGACCTTTGACAGACGCAAAACTGGATTTATTCAGACAGTTGTGCTGTTTCAAAATCGGCACTAACCATAAGAGTTAGCCTATAGGATTTACCATCATTATCAGTTTTTACATATCGTAACATTTTGTCTGAGCAACCAGAGGCTAGACAATACAGGAACTTCTTTTCTCCTTTTGAAATTGTGAACGTGCCGAGAACGTCTTGCTTCAGTAACTATATGCGGTGACATAGGACTCATCCAGGAATAATTAAACGACCAACTTTGGCGTCCACCTTCTAATTATTATTAGATACAAAGGTTGGACTGGGGCCAGATTTGGGCAACCCACCAGACAATATAGGTTCAGACTATTGTAATTTTTCAAGGGATACCTACACCATTATTAGGTAAGCAAGAGTGTTTGTGGCCACAGATGACAGAGTGAAAGACAGAGAGAGTAAATATTTTCTTTTCTTACTTGTACAATCATTGTACTAACTTCTTTTTTAAAAATTTATTTCGCTAACCTGAGTACTTTACTGAGTAGTAATTTAGTGGGAACTTGTTCTTCACAGTCTATTCTGTAATCTAGTGTTTATCCTTGACCTTTGGGTTATTAACTTCTTTTGGGATCTTTTCTCAACAAGGGGAGGGCACTTATGCGGTTATTTTCATATATATGTAAACATGATTTATTTGATTTCTCTATATGTTTGATGTTGTAAAAAGTTTAATGATAATAAACAACAAAAAGAACTTAATGTGGGTATTGGTCAGACCCATACCCAATTAACCATAGTTTTTCACGTTTTGTAAACTTAAGTAAACTTATCTTTATAGAGATAAGGGGTTGGAAGAGTGTCTAACATTACAATATAGTCGTATAGATAGGCTGGACTAGAGAAACTATTCAGTCCGGAGACAACTTTTTCTCCTTTACTATTCACTCGTGAAATCTATTTCTACACCTTTAACCTCAAATATTTACCACTATCACCTCTGCTCAGACGGGACCATGAATATCTTCTAACCTATCTAAAAATTTACGACAGGTGTTTGTGTATGTGGTGTTTGTGTCTGAGATATTTGTGTCTGTCGTGTTTGTGTCTTTCTTTTTTGTGTCTGTGGTGTTTGTCTTTCTCGTTTTTGTCTGTCTTGTTTGTGTCTGTCTTGTTTATGTCTGTGGTTTTTATGTCTGTGTTGTTTGTGTCAGTGGTATTTGTGTCTCTGGTGTTTGTTTCTGTCTTGTTTGTGTCTGTCTTGTTTGTGTCTGTGGTATTTGTGTCTGTAGTGTTTGTGTCTGTGTTGTTTGCGTCTGTGGTGTTTGTGTCTGTGGTGTTTGTGTTTGTGTCTGTGGTGTATGTGACTGTGTTGTTTGTGTCTGGTGTTTGTGTCTATGTTGTTTGTGTCTGTGGTGTTTGAGTCTATGTTATTTGTGTCTGTGTTAATGGTGTCTGTGGATTTTGTATATCTGGTGTTTGTGTCTGTCGTGTTTGTGTCTGTGGATTTTGTGTCTGTGTTGTTTGTGACAGTGGTGTTTGTTGTCTGGGGTGTTTGTGTCTGTGGTGTTCGTGTCTGTGGTATTTGTGTCTGTGTTGTTTGTGTCTGTGGATGTTGTGTCTGTGGTGTTTGTGTCTGTAGTGTTTGTGTCTGTAGTGTTTGCGTTTGTAGTGTTTGTGTCTGTTGTGTATGTGTCTGGGGTGTTTGTGTCTGTGGTGTTTATGCATGTTGTGTTTGTGTCTGTGGTGTTTGTGTCTGTGTTGTTTGTGTCTGTGTTGTTTATGTCTGTGGTGCTTTTTTCTTTTGTGTCTGTATCTATGTTGTTTGTGTCTGTGGTGTTTGTGTCTGGGGTGTTTGTGTCTGTGTTGTTTGTGTCCCTGACGCAAGTAGTCTAGCTATGGGCAGCTAAATGCATTCCTCACTGTTGACGCGTCCTAGGAATAGTTATCTTCACTTGGCTCTTGATCTCCGACCTTCCCAGTCCTGCTCTTATATTATTTTTATTTGTTCTTCCATTCTTTGCGTTCTGATCTACCAACTCGTTACCAGCAATGTGACGACTATGTTATCAGAGTGTCGATTGAATAAAAAAGATTTGATATTACTTGGACTTCCCCAATATTCTACAGTTTTAGAATTTTCCTTGACTTTTATAAATTGCATTTAACAATCAAATTTTCAATTACAGTTTAACAACAGCAAGCATTTACAAGCACTTCTAATTATCTAAGTTTTTCCTTAAGTCTGAAAGTAAAAATCTGGTGTGTAGCCAGTTTTGCACAGAAGTATTCCAAGTAAAAAAGTGTTGTAGTTATATCCCTTAACTCAAGGGAAGTAACAATATTAGGCACCGTCACACTTCCCCAGATAACTTATTTCTGAGTTTGGTTCTGGCTTTTATGGGTTGTAGTCATTGCCCATGACTCGCATTCGTATGTCAAATACTGGAACATAGGTGGAGCGCTATACAGCCATCTTCGTTTTCTTACCAACCTCTCTCTTGCTGAGGAATCCTCGATTTATGGTCTGAAAAAGTCTCCCAGCTGCTGCTTTTCGAGTGGCCAACTCTTCTTTGATGCCTCCCTTTCGGTCTATAATAGCTCCGAGGTATTTAAAGTGGTCGACCTGCTCCAGGACCTGTTGTCCCAGCTTAATCTGATGTCTTCTTTCTTCTCGTGATATCACCATGGATTTTGTTTTAGAGCTGCTTATGACCATCCCTTTCTTCTCCAGCTCTTCCTTCCAGACTTGCAGGTTGGATTGAAGATGTGCCTATGATTTAGCAATCAGAGCAACATCATCAGCAAATGTCAGCTCTGAAATACAGACCTGTCTCATCTTCCAGTACCCCACTGAATACTTTCTTGTCTTCTCCTTACATGCCTTGATGACATCGTCCTTGAAGAGCATGAAAACATAAGGCGTTCCTCATATTAAATGTAATTTCACCGCATTCCCAGTGGCAACTCGCAAGTTAACTTCCTAACAGTAACTTTACTGGTGAACTGTGTGAGGTAGAAGGTGATGTTCTCTGCCCATTGGCAAAGTGGTTACAGCGCTTGCATCTTGGGACATAGAACACTTGTTCCGGGTTCGAAACCTAGTAGTTGCAGTTTATTCAGCTGTAATTGGAGTACCTGACTCTGCTCGTTGGTTGGAAAAGGTAAAGGTAGCGAGGAAGGGACCTGGTCACACCACCTCAGAAAGCTTGATAGTCTCCAACACTTCACTCTTCAGGATTTGCTATGGGACATTCTTTACCTTTTTTAGATAGAGAGCAACCGTCCGTCACGGACTGCTGAGCTGAATTATTTGCATTAGATAGATAATGGATGTTATTGAAACTTCTGATTGTACGTTTCCGAAGTGGCAGCAAAAGACAGAAGTAATGGTCGTCTCAAAGAAAATGGCTTCCACAGAACGCACTATCAAAGTAAACGGAACAGTTTCAAAACAAGTCAATAAATTCAAATACCTGGGCACATTAATAAAAACGGATGCAAGATGCATCTCAGAAGTGACGAGCAGTATAGCTCAGGCAAAAACAGCATTCTATAAAATGAAGAGTTTTTTATGCAACAGTTCTTTGTCAATGAAAGTAAGAAAGAGAGTTCAACGGTGTTATATAGAACGAATCAAGACATGTGGGAGTGACTCATGGACAATTAGTAAAAAGTAGGAAAATCACTAGGGGCCACAGAGATATAGTTTTACAGAAAAATGTTAAAAATACCATGGACAGCCAAAAGAATAATAAGGATGTCCTGAAAGAGGCCATTGCACAAAGGAAGCACATTCCTCAGGTTAGAAAGAGGCCATTGCACAATGGAAGCCCATTCCTCAGGTTAGAAAGAGGCCATTGCACAATGGAAGCACATTGTAACGAACAGTTTTAGTGTAAGGGGAAGTAAACTGGAGTATGTTAGTAGTTGAAATAGATTTTGAGTTATAGCACTTAGTTGCTTGTTAGCTATCGAATTATTTAGAGAGTATCTCGTGATAGTTTCGAGAGACAGATTACAGACAGCGTGAAAAGCGCTGATATAGTTATTCTGTAATGTTTTGAACGGAGTGAGAATAGCTCGCGGCTAGCCCGCAGATGATTGGTTGACTGAGTTGTGTTGACCGTGAAAAAGTCTCGTGTCTGCTTTTGAGCGGGACGAGTGTGTTATCTAGGGAGAGTGTTCCGGGCGTTTTGACCGGGTAGGAAGACAGTGTTTTTGGGAAGTGTGAAATGCCTGTACAGTGCTGAATTTAAAATGTCGACGGATTTTTCGCTGTGGGTACAGCGTAGTATGAAACTGCAGTTTTAATTATTGTGGAAGTGTTTATAACTGCAGTGTACAGTACTTTAGGCCATGAATCCATGATAGCTCCTGTGAGAGGATTGTTATTGAGGATTCTTTATAGCGCTGAGTTTAATTACAGTACTTTAGGCCATGAATCATGATAGCTCCTGTGAGAGGATTGTTATTGAGGATTCTTTATAGCGCTGAGTTTAATAAGAGTACTTTAGGCCATGAATCATGATAGCTCCTGTGAGAGGATTGTTATTGAGGATTCTTTATAGCGCTGAGTTTAATAAGAGTACTTTAGGCCATGAATCATGATAGCTCATGTGAGAGGATTGTTATTGAGGATTCTTTATAGCGCTGAGTTTAATAAGAGTACTTTAGGCCATGAATCATGATAGCTCCTGTGAGAGGATTGTTATTGAGGATTCTTTATAGCGCTGAGTTTAATTACAGTACTTTAGGCCATGAATCATGATAGCTCCTGTGAGAGGATTGTTATTGAGGATTCTTTATAGCGCTGAGTTTAATTACAGTACTTTAGGCCATGAATCATGATAGCTCCTGTGAGAGGATTGTTATTGAGGATTCTTTATAGCGCTGAGTTTAATAAGAGTACTTTAGGCCATGAAATATTGATAGCTCCTGTGAGAGGATTGTTATTGAGGATTCTTTATAGCGCTGAGTTTAATAAGAGTACTTTAGGCCATGAATCATGATAGCTCCTGTGAGAGGATTGTTATTGAGGATTCTTTATAGCGCTGAGTTTAATAAGAGTACTTTAGGCCATGAATCATGATATCATTGTAGCTGCCGAGTGCGCAGTTCTTATGTGGTAATTTATATCTTGTGTTGTGCTGTGAACGGTATTCTATGTGTATTTCCTCAATGTGTTGTGACGTGAATAAACCCATATGAAATGTCACCAGTCGTTTACAACCATCCATGACTCTTGTGTACGTACCTGTGGTGTAAACGACTAAACCAACACACGCACTTAATATTACAAGTGTGACAGGGAACTTAACACGTATTTAGAAATAGCCCCGGAGTGGGCGTGGTCTATTTGTATCGAGAACCTGTGCATCGCTTACCAGTAGACTTCTACAGTGTTTGCCTGTGTGGCGTATATGTAGGTATCAACTGTAGACATTACCAGATCCACAACACAACAGTAACGTTAGCAGATAATCAATATCCACCAAACCAATACGTTATCAGTGATTGGCGATATCAAACATGATTTCCATGGGCTTATCTTTAGGGGGGTGCAACAGTGGTGTGCTAGTTTTATAGGATCAGATACCCGCGAAATTCGCGTGATATTAATTCACAACTGTTAGCATGTAGCCTGAGTGGCGTTAGTATATGAAAGACAGACATCACATTTGAGAGCTGTATCCAGGCCCAAGGAAACTTATTCAGTATCAGTTAAACTGGGAACTGTTAACTCAAGTCGCAAGTAGCAACTCGCAAGTCAAGAAATTTATTACTCAAGATTATGAGATGTCATGATATACAGTGGCGTCTGTATACCAGTACAAGTAATCATCTGGCAGTATGAACGAGCGGTGTACCTCCTTTCAACGAAATTGACAGACGGTGACCCATTTCCTGCTTCCTGTGCGGTGTGTTAGCACGTAGCGTGCTGAATCGAGGACCTGAGCGGAATCAAGGTGTCAAGTTCCAATGCCTTTCTGTTGTCGATTGTTTTACCATTGAACTTTGTGATATCCAGGGTGTTAACGGAAAGGAACAGAAGAATTTTCATTCAAGATAAGTAGTTATGTTTGTGGTGTGAACTGTGTCGCCTTAACTATGTCAACGAGCCTTCCTGTGCTTTGCATCTCCTATACTGTTGAAATCTGTTGTTTTTGTTGTCTAATTCTATATAGACATATTATTAGGATTTAGTATTGATGCTAAGTATTGATGGTTGTATGATATATGTTGACTTCCCTCAGATGGAAGAGGAATTGATGATACAAAGTTATGAATAATATTTTTTGGTATACATACTGAACTGTGTGAAATGGAAGGGTAATTGTCAGAACTTCTTGAAACATAAACTTGCGACATTAATAATTATACTGATATAGATATATAGTTAACTGAGTGATTAAATCACCATGGATTTTGATAATAATCCTGCAGATATAAGGCCTATGCTGGGAAAGTGCATTGTTAATAGGTAGAGATGAAAAGGGATTGAGAGGTCCACGACTTGGAGTATGGATCATGGACGATTTGTTGGTTAATGTATCGGTATCCCTAAAGTTATTTGCTGAACATAACTTTAAGTTTGTTTGTAATTCAATAATGGCTAAGGATTTGGTTGATTTGCTACTGCACCTTCGTGTGTTTTTGAAACATTTATATTGAGCATGAGCACGGACATGTAGTGCAAAGTATATTCAAGATAATCCACAACGGTATTCCTGATGAGCATAAAAAGGAATTAGGAAGTGAGAAACAAATAAAAGTCAACAAACAGAGTGCCCTACGGGAAAGGGACAATTGTTTAAAAGTTACTACTGAAGTGAGTAAACTACACGAAACAGTCTCTAAACTCGAAAATGAGTTAGATAAGTCAAACACGGAACTTACTAAAGTACATGCGGCGTTAGATGAAGCATTGAACAAGAACAAAGAGTTGGAAATTCGGGTGAAAGACAAAGATGACGAAGTTGGTAATCTCAGACAGGAAGTTCAAGAGAAAAAAGAAATGTATGACATATTAAAGATTGATAGCAATGTTTCGTGAAGAGACTTACATAAATATGCTTCATGAGGTGTTGGAGGATAATGATATTATCAGTTGCCAACTGAAAGAAAAGAAAGACATACATGACAAATTAAAAGTTCAGGATAAGAAATGTGAGAAATTAGGAAGTGAAAACATGTCAAAACTAGAGCAAATAAAGAAAAGGATGAGAAAGACAAATTAGAAGAGTTAACGACTGAGAGAGAGGAGATCATTAAGATTGAGAGATTGTTAACAGAGGAGAGAAGTAAAGTTTTGACATTTGACAAATTAAATAAGAAATTAAGTGAAGAAATTTCACCAAAAAAATGTTGAAATTGCAGAAAGTACAAAAAGGGTAGAGGGTCTACTCGATGTTATTTTAAACAGCGGAATATGGTCTTCTGTAAATGTGGACAATGCTAGACAGAAAGTTGTTTACCAACAGGTTTAAAAAAGCAAAGATCCAGCCCTATACAATCTTTGCTGATAGAAAGGTTAGATGTGATAGACAAATATCTTTTCGGGGAAAATATAACTTTCGAAGATCTTTTGATTCTTCTTGCAATAGCAACGAATCTTGGCGGCAGTGTAATATAGAGAATGATAATGTAACAGTCAGTCCTGATAGATTTCAAGCTAAAAGCCCAAAGATTAAACGAGTAACTGATTTTGGAAGTTCTAAGAAGATGATATCAAGGGATAAAGTTATAAGTAGTGGTTCCAAGGATGAAACCCATTATAGGCGTAACGATAAAGATACTTATAGATCTCCAGATGATACTGTAAACAAGCATATTGTCAAAGAAAAGAATGGAAAGAGTTTTTGTAGGAGAGTGTCACGTAGGGTTTATATTCATTTAATTTCCTACATCTTCTTCCTATTCTTTCACCCGATTTCTCTCTTTTATTATCTCTGTATTTCCTTTTTCCTGTATATTTTTCATCCATTCGTTTTGCGAATATTATTTTCATATAATTCGCAAAACTTTACCTGTTTTCCTTTCTCTAAAACTGAGAATCGCGCTAGGACGATATTACGTAGATGTCAGGGCTGCAGGGCGTCAGAAGGCGTGATAAGTCGGTTCGCTGAACATAAGACGTAGCAAATCGTCTACATTCTCACCGAGCGCGCGAGCTTCTTCTCGGCATAAGTCCCGGTGAGGTGTGATACTTTACATCTGCACCGGTCAGTATCCAGACATTTGTCTGGAAAATCCCAAACTGACACGGCGCTCACGGTGGGCCATGGTCAGCTGTAGTGTGAAAACTGCCCTGCATTGGAGTCAGGCTGTCTGGGATTTGAAACTGACACGCGTACATCGTGGTCAGTAGGTGACATTTACGACACGCGTTAAGCGGACGTAAATGTTGGGAGTAGGGGAGATAATTTCGCTTGGCGAAATAAGTTTGGGCCCTTTGTCTGATTTTAAGATATTGGCCCGAGTATATGAAACTTTAATTTCATTCTCGCTCATAGACTCACAGTAAATAAGTCGCTCGAAAACAGAATAGCTGTTAGAGAAGATCTCAGTTTGTTTCGGCAATTTGTCGAACTTCTAAACTTCCAGAAATATTTTCAGCATTTTTATTCTTAAGTTGTGCGACTACCTGTAATTCTGTGGTTGAGTGAAAGTTTTTGGGGTGACCCTAACTTTACCAGCACCTAGTAGTAGTTTCCATACTTGTGAAGAAATAGACAGTCCTTATTTTGAACCACGTGGGTTTCTTAAGTACCACTGGTCTAAACAGTGCATATGCAACCCGAGTTAGCCAGAAATACTATATCCCAATAACGGGTTTTCAAAGACTGTAATGATAAATACTGGACCTTGGAGCCAGATCTTAATTTCTTCTAGAAACTCTACGTAATTTTTTCGGCCTGGTGGCGCGAAATACTTCTAGTATTAACTAACATTTCCCGACTATATATATATATTTTTTGTGGACAAAATCTGTGGTGTGACTAAAGTGAATCCTATACTGAGGGAAGGCACCGACCTGACATTCATCATTTCTAGAAACCTACGCTATTGACACTGTGCTCTGCTAACTCCCGCGCCTGGAATAATTGTTAGGTGACTTAATCAGACATTTGAACAAATTTGCACACCCAAGTAGTCGTTCCCGGAGACTCCGAGTTAAATACGTCTTTTGGAACTGGGGACTTCTTGGCAGAAGACTGCATTTTTTGAGTCTGTGTGAAAATCTAAAATCAGTGTGTTCCAAGAGGCAGCGAGCAAAGTCGTGAGTACCTGTATGAGAGGCCATGGCGGAATGAATGAGTGTACGCTGGTTTGAGTGATATTTTCACTATTATATCTTTGACACCCTGTTGCTGTCCCAATTTTTTTTTCAATCTGCATAATTTGTTCTAAGGCTAGAGTTCTTGTGTTTTTGTCTTAGGTTAAATCAGATTTTTTTTTCCCAAAACTCTGTGCATATAATTACGAGATAACACAACGAAGAAAACTCTTAGACTCAAACCCTATGTATCTGTGACTCGGGCGCCATCATCTGTTCTCTTAACGGGGCCGGGCTAAACCTAGAGTTAACACTAAAACGGGGCTATCATCCTTGCAACATTTCCTTGAAATTTTTATGACTATGTGTATATGTATTTTCCTTGATGTACTTTCTTGATGTTGTGAGCCGATTTTCCCTGATATTAAAATCGCTCTTGAACTTAAATAATCGTGTTTGGTCAGCTCGTTCTAGATAATATATATATCATTGTTATAGTTTTCCCACGTCTGTGTGTTTACCTGTCGTCACGTGTATGTGCGTGCCTGTGAGTGATAAAAATATACGTAATATGTATATTGGTGTAGTCTGTCTGACGCTGTAACAACTGTTGTAGAAGATAGGTGAGAGAGAGAAGAATTCTTTTCGCTTTCAGAGACAGCCACTATATCAAAATCTATCATCTCACGTGGGTGGAAATTCTATTACCTTTCACTAACTCTCACTGAGTCTATCACCTATTCAAACCTATTCAGAAGGGACCAAACCTAGTCTTAATTCTCCTATCGAAAAATCTACGACAAATGGGTTCTCGTCCGTAGGATTTTTGAACTTAGAATAGGAAGACGAGTACGACAAACGTGGACTCGTCTATCTGGATTTTGAACTTAAGATTCTGTATTCTGATATAGAGTAAGAGTGTGATGTCTTGTGACTGTGTATCTTTTAAAAAAATATTACCCCCTAGACTAGCGACCTGTTTACGGGCGTGCTGACCACACAAACTAATAAGTTTTTTTTTCCGCAGCATCTTTGAATAATATACAGTTTGGTTACAGGTTGATTTTGTCGGGATATATGTTAACTGCTGATTGTAATACAAAATGCTGGTAAAGTGGTGAGTGTATAACATTCACTGGGTACTGAGGCAGAACGGCGTTTGAACTAAGTTAAGGAGTGTGTTTCGGACTTTTTGTCCAGATTAATTCCCTCCCTTACCCGATCTGACTTCAGGGGCGAACTTATAGTGGATTTTTAAAAATTAAGGGATTATTTTTTTCTTTAATTTTTGCAATATTCGTTTGCTTTTCCACTGTAGCAACTTATTTTTCAGTTGTAATCTTAACTACCATTTATTTGGCGTAGTCGTGTTTTGCATTGAGTGCTTTATTGCCGATTAATAGCAGCGATAGTTAGATTTTTATTTTTGGAGGAGGTATCCCAGGGTGAAGTATATCATCTTTTGAATTTGATATTTTTTTTTTCTCGTAAGTGGTAGAATACCAAGTGTATCCTTTTTCTATTTTCTTTCTCCACTAGTCTCAGTCAC
>JAMPIV010003347.1:0-62500 GCA_024509875.1 Oreohelix idahoensis
ATGATATGGTTTTGATGGTGAAAAAGTTGGTTTGCTAATAAAAAGTGTCGTTTAAAGTAAAAGAAGTGTGAGGATGATTGTATGTAATGGGATTTTGATGTAGGGGGCTAGTTTGAATAGGATTTTTTATTCTCTTACTTGATTCATTTTGTATGATGGGATAATGTGAAGAATCTAATTGGTGTAGGATATTTAATTAAGTGAGTAATGGCAGGGATTAATTATGAATATAAAAGATGTTTAATTAATGTGGTTTAATATTTTATTAGGGAGTGTGGAAATTGTAAGGGGAAATAGACTAATGGTATATAGGTAATTTTGTCGCCTTAGGGTATGACAGAAAGACAAAGAAAATAGCCAAGGGTTACGACCACAAGGCCTTCGTCGGTGAAAGGGGTGAAAGATTTGTTAAGGCTAGATAAGATTTGTGTATTTTTGTTGAAGATAGGGAAATACATGGATAGTGGGATGAGGTTAAATAAAAAATAGGAATATAGGGAATTATCCCTAGTACTTCCCTTCAATCACCCGTGTGTTACGTGCCCCGGATGGAGCAAAGAATAGTAACAGCTGGCACCGCTACCACAGAGAGCTAGTTCGTAAAAGGGCGACAAAAGGAGGTAGGAACAGGGGATGTTCACATCCAACACAGTATAATCGTCGCAACTGGGGAGTGATAATGAGGGAAATAATTTTATGTTGGTCGGTATTATTGGTGTGTGTGGGGAGTCTTGAAATAATAAATGGGTTAATTAAAAAGAGGGAAAAAAAAAAAAAAAAAAAAAAAAAAAAAAGAAAGTTTTTGAATGAGTTGAGGTTTTATGGTGGGGGGGGAGAGGTTGGGTTTTGTTATATTTGGAGGTTAAATTGTATGTTGTTGGATGAGTGTGGTTGGGGGTTAGGTGAAGTAGGAGTTGATTGAGGGGATAATGGGAGAAATAGGATTTGGGTACAATGGTGGTGTTGGAAAAAAAAAAAAAAGTATTTTTGGTATTGTTGTGAGGGATTGTTGTTTGTTGGTGGATGGGAGTCCCAACACCTTGTTCTACTGGTATTTGTTAGTAGTCCCAACATCTTGTTCCACTGGTATGTGGTAGTAGTCCCAACACCTTGTTCCACTGGTATTTGTTAGTAGTCTCAACACCTTGTTCTACTGGTATTTGGTAGTAGTCCCAACACCTTGTTCCACTGGTATTTGTTAGTAGTCCCAACACCTTGTTCTACTGGTATTTGGTAGTAGTCCCAACACCTTGTTCTACTGGTATTTGTTAGTAGTCCCAACACCTTGTTCCACTGGTATTTGTTAGTAGTCCCAACACCTTGTTCTACTGGTTTTTGGTAGTAGTCCCAACACCTTGTTCTACTGGTATTTGTTAGTAGTCCCCAACACCTTGTTCCACTGGTATTTGTTCGTAGTCCCAACACCTTGTTCCTCTAATATTTGTTATTAGTCCCAACACCTTGTTCCACTGGTATTTGTTAGTAGTCCCAACACCTTGTTCCACTGGTATTTGTTAGTAGTCCCAACACCTTGTTCTACTGGTATTTGGTAGTAGTCCCAACACCTTGTTCCACTGGTATTTGTTAGTAGTCCCAACACCTTGTTCCACTGGTATTTGTTAGTAGTCCCAACACCTTGTTCCACTGGTATTTGTTCGTAGTCTCAACACCTTGTTCCACTGGTTTTTGTTCGTAGTCCCAACACCTTGTTCTGTCTGGTTCTTTCATCAGTTAAACAGTTGCGATTTTCCCCTTACCGTTGCAATCATATTTTGCTCAAGCATCCCTTTATGAAATTGTAACTTTCTAGTTGTCATTTTTCTTGGTTTCTGTGTTTGAGAACAAAGCAATAAGACTGCCTTGACATCTGATTTTAAGATGTATCTTTATGTGTTGGACTTGATATCTTTCTGTCTCCACATATTAACCAATGCAATGAAAGCTTTTGCATTCCAATTCTGATGTCAGTGTCTGTCTCTCCAATTTTTTCTACACTGTTTACAATACTATGTTTAAGTATTTTTCTTGGTGGACCCATAAGTCTGAGCGCTTCAACAACAACAAAATTATCAAAGTCCAGAAAAATTATATGTACATACCTCGTTGGTCAAAAAGTTGAAGACACGTTTCCAAAATGTACAACCACATTTGGGAACAAGACAATAAATAACTCCAGATTTATGGTATGTGAATACTCCTTGAACAGACCCTGGTAATGAGTTCGTAGTCGTGCAAATATCTTCTATGAGACTTCTTCTCCGTACGAACTCTATTTCTGATGTCCTGTTCCCAGAGTTAAAACTGTTAGGGTGGTAATTAGTGGTATTGCCTGGTTTAGTTCTCACTGCGATGTTGCTTGTGGCTGTAGCTGTTGAAGAACAACATATAACTTCGTTTTAGGTTCTGTTTTTCAGTCAAGATAGTCTCAAACTTATTTCTAAAGTCATGAACTCATATTCAAAGTCTCAATCTCATATTCAGACTATCATCAGTGGGAATGATACCCGCGTGAAGGAGCAAAATTTAACAATTGTTTTGCTTGCAGTAATTCATAAATGTTTAAAGCAAATTTGTTTAAACAATTATAGCAACTAAGAAACAATAGCACATACAGAATTCACCAGTTGAATATTACACCATCATCAGCTGACATCTCCATATCCAAGATCTACTGCAGTGGATCTCCAACGTCTTCTGTCTCTTGTCTTGGTGATGCACTCTGACAGACTCTTTCCTGTCCATCTCTTGATGTTATCTTCCCACACATAGCGTTGTCTTCCTCTTGCACGACTGCCTTCAACTCTTCCTTCCTTTAAGGTCTTCAGAAAGGTTTTATGACTCTTTTATATGGCCAACATATTTTATATGTCTAATTTTGATCTCCTTCATTAATTCTCTTTTCATTCCAAGTTTTCTATGACCTCTGTCCATGTGATGCGCCCTATTACTCTATATATCCACATCTCAGGAACCTTACTTTTGTCTTCCAAATGATTGTTCATTGTCTATGTAGGTCATCATTAGCCTTGGCAGAGAGTGCAGATCTTTGGGCAATGGAAAAGTAGAGCTGGAGATTAATCAGCTGATAAGTGATCATGTTGGGGATGATAGCGCCATTGTGTACACTGATGGGTCTGTAGTGCGTGGTGAGAAATCAGGATGGGGCTTCTCTGCGAGAATAATGGGCAGGGTCGTCGCTGAACAAAGTGAAGCCTACATGACAACAACCACCAGCATGAGAATGGAGGTAGAGACAGTTATTGTAGCACTGAGGTGGCTGTCTGAAACTCCATCACTAGGGCAGTTATATTGTCAGACTCTCAAGCCGTGCTTCGGAAAGTTCAGAACGGAAGGCTGCAGCAGGAACGGAAAACATCAATAGAATCCTCAAGTCTTCAAGAACTGGTGTAGATCTACTGCCCTGGTCACGCAGGGGTACATGGCAATGAGAGAGCTGACATACTGGCCTCGAGAGCACCCATAGTAGGGACACTGGGACATGGATTAGGGAGAGATACTAAGGGCAATTAATGATCACCTGCTGGATAATGACACTCCAATGGATGAATCAAACAAGGCTGAGACTGTTGGAGTTTGGCATCAAACGTGGGACTAACAGAACTGGACATGAAAGAGGATGCATCTGTCGTAAGTACAACCAGCGTGCTACAGGTACAATTAGCATTCATACTTCGACATTTGCTGCGGGAGACTGAGCACCTATGTGTGTGCCCGCAGTGCAGTGAGGTCGATTCTGATTAACAATAACAATATGGTTCTACACAATGGAGTAGGAGTCTCCAACCTTTTTGAGTACAGACCCCTTCATGGAATCCGTGATCCGTATTCGACCTTCGGTTAAAACAAATAAATAAAATAAGGAAGTGGTTAAAGAGGCACAGTAAATTAACATAACTTTTTTTATTAAACTGGTTAAATTCATTAATGGGAGAGATGTGACTAATGAGTGTATTGTTATTTGGTTGAGGATTAATAAGTTTTAGTCGTAAGTCACCACTCTCGTCCTTTGATAAAACAGCATTTGAGTGGCTAAAACCAGCGTGAATCATGTACCAGCTTGGGAATGTAAGTATAAACGGCTCAACTGCTGCACAGAGTTTGGGGTATTTTATAGCAGTATTTCCAGATGTAAAAGTGAGTCACAGAAGGCATTTATTTCTTATATGAATATCAAATTTCGACCCAAAAAGTTCAATCGGAACAATTCATGCATCTAAGGTTTATCGATCTCGTAGACTCATCGACCCCTGGGGGCCAAGTGTGTCGTATTGGTTGCTGTGAGACCATGTTGGTGTAGAATGTCTGTGATGTTGTCTCCTGCCTCCTGGTCTTCATCCTGCTCTGAAACTAGATCTTATTCTGTTGTAGGCATGTAGTGATAATTTATCGAGCTCTATTCTTATGAGATGGACAAACCACTTGGTTTTCTCTCTCTCTCTCTTTCTCTCTTTCTCTCTCTCTCTCTCTCTCTCTCTCTCTTTCTCTCTCTGTGCGAACGACTTCGTTTAAATTTATGGGCGACCAGGTGATTTGCTACGTCCTTTACAGGGACCGCAACTTAGTTGCCTGTAACTTTGCACCTGTTTGTATCTGTTTGCTAATAGACAGGCAAACAGTTTAGAAAAGAGAGGCTACCTACAGAATTGCAGACTCTCTTCCTCAATGTCAATTTAAAAGTTTTGACTGTAAGAATGATTTTTATGTTTTAAAAAGTTAACTTTATCTTTGAATTTTCTTTCTATTTTATTTTTGCATCACTCATCAGCTGAACTTGATGCAAGCTAGTTAAACTGCGTCACTTGTTTCAGTGATATCCTTACTACAAATATTTTTATCTTTTGGAATTTATTATGTTTTTGGTCGGCCTCTCTTATACTTTCCTTCGGGGTCCATTACATAGCTGCTCTTGTGATGGCATCAGGGTCTCTTCTGAGGACGTGACCAACCCAACTCCAGCGTCTGCCAGCTATGATGGTGTGCATATGTCCTCTTGGTTACTCCGAGTGAGTAGTTCTTGTTTGGTGATGGTATTCGGCCGAAAAGATTTGGAGAATTTTCCTTAGACAGATTGTGTGGAAGGAGGACAATTTCGACATTTCCTTCTCTGTTACTCGCCAGCATTCCGCACAATAGAAATGTACAGGGACTAAAAATTAAAACTACAAAGGGAGCACAATCAAAGTCCACTGTGCAATTTTTGAAGTTACGTCCCTTCGTACCTAAGTCTTGACCAAAACCTTAATGTTTTACATACACAAATTATATAATCTCAGACCTAAGAGTCTTTTATATTTGGACATGCGCCCTAATATAACCGGCTAGGTTGAACGGGACGCGCCTTGCCAAAACGAGGCAAAAATTTTTTTTTTTTAAATACTTCTCTTCTTCTTCCGTCCTTAGCCACCGACCGTCAAAGCAGTCAGTGGCCATTACGCCTAGTGGCGTCTTAGGGCAACAGCAGATAGGTTTTCTTTGCCATTGTTTCCCATCACGCCCAGTGGCGTCTTTAGGGCAATGGCAAATCAACCCATTTGCCGTTGTTTCCGTAATCGAAGTGTCTGGCAAACGGGTGATCAGCCCGTTGGTTTTTTTTAAATACACAAATAACTAAATGCTGGGGAAATCAAGTGATTGAATACCGCTGGGGTATGGTTTATATGGTGTTTGTATTTACCACTTTAGTATGGCTTATATAGTGTTTGTAAATGCCACTTTAGTGTTGTTGATGTAGTTTTTGTAAATACCACTTTAGTATGGTTTATATCTTCTTCTTCAGGTGCCTGGTCTTGAACAGACATTGGCGATCATGACCCTCCAATCTTCTCTGTCTTTTGATAGTCTAATGAGGTTGTTGTTACCCATGCTGTTGTTTGTTGCCCAGTTGTTTCGGCTTTACACATACATCTTTCTCTGCCTTCCTCTTCCTCTCCTACCTGGTATTTTCCCACTTAAGACTAATTCCTCCACTCCTCCTCCATCTGTTAATATGTCCAATAAATTTCATTTGTCTTTTCCTGATTGTTTTGATGATTGATCTATTAACACCCGCAGCTGTCAATACCGCGGCATTTGTTTTCTTCTCTGTCCACGATATTCTCAGTATCCTTCTCAAATACCACATTTCCGCTGCCTCCAGTTTTTTCACCATTTGGTTACTCATTCGCATCCATATAAAAGAACGGACCACACGTAGCCCCTTAGTAAGCGAATTTTTGTGCTTATGGTGATGTTTCTGTTTTTCATGACGTTGCTCATCCTAGTAAAGGCTTCTTTGGACATGGCGATCCTTTTCTTTATCTCTGTGTCACATATGCCATCTGATGTCAACGTGTAGCCTAAATATTTAAAGAGATTGACTTGTTTGATTTTTTCTCTTTTGCTGTTCAAAGAGCTCACTGGTATTTGTATTTTCTTAGAAACTACCATGCATACAGTTTTGCTGATATTCAAAGATAATCCTTTCAACTCTCTCTCTCTTCCACTACTTTGTCTAGAAAGATTTGTAGATTTTCCTGTGACTCTGCTATTAAAACTGTGTCATCTGCATATCTCAGATTGTTGATATTTCGTCCTCCGACTGTAATTCCCTCGAGGTGTTCAATGTTTCGAAGTATCGTCTCGCTGTATATGTTAAAAAGATCAGGTGATAACACACATCCCTGTCTAACTCCTCTTTTAATTACTCTGAATTCACTTAGTTTTCCTTCAAATCTGATCGCAGATTCCTGCTCCCCAATATATGTTCCTTACATCTTTCCCGTTTATATTTAGTTCATATAAAATATCAAAAAGGTCTTGGTGTTTCACTTTGTCAAAAGCTTTTGAGTGGTCTATAAAGCATAGATAAAGGTCTCTTTGTACCTCAATACATCTCTCCATGAGCATTGATAGTGTGAAAATGGCATTTCTGGTACCTTTATCAGCAACGAAACCGAATTGAGTTTCAGAAATTTCTGGTCGTATTCTATTTCTTGTCCTTTCCATTATAATGCGAAGGAGTATTTTGGTGACATGGCTCATTAGGCTGATTGATCTATATGATTCACATTCTGTTGTTCCTGGTTTTTTTAGGTATAGTGGTGAAAACTGATCTGCAGATGTTTGGGGGGTATCTCTCCTGTGTCATATATCTTGTTCAGGAGTTTTGTTATTTCCTCTATGCCAAGTTCTCCTGGTGCTTTACCATGTTTCATTTTCTTAATAGCATATTCAACCTCGTCTTTCAATATGGGTGAACCTTCCATGTTTTTTCTTACGTTTGGTTTATCGCCTCTATCATCATCATATAGTGTAGTAAGATCCCTGATACCCCGATCAAATAGATAAAATATTACTGCTTATAAATTCAAAAACTATAGAGATAAAATAGGGAGTAGTGTTCAACATCGTCACCATAGCCCGCCGTCATGTTGGTTCTAACAAGCAGTACGCCATAGTAAACGATACACAAAAACTGTTAGCTTTTCCCCTCTCCGCAATACCTATTTCCTGTAAAATAAACGGCTTTTGACAGACCGACATGCATAGTAGTTTCAAACGGTGTGAAAGAATAAAAGAAACGGAGGAATGAAATGAGAGAAGGAAAAATGCAACCTTGACAAGCGTTGGTTTTTTGAATTTCAAACTAGGACGACAGGGCACAGCTGACGTCGCAGCTCTTGCTTAGTCTAACACAAAACGCGAATGAATGGTTGGGAGTTTGAAAATAAAAACTACTTGGCCATAGTTACGCTGTTGCTAGGGCCATATTTTTTCCCAAAAAGTTAAAGTTAAATAAAGCAGTAGTGTCTGCTATTGAATGAAAGGACACCCCACCGCTTGCCCCACCCCATTCATTAGTGGCGCAGTTTGAATGTATAACCACTTAGATAGGGAAACGATTAGTATAAACACACAGACAGGCTCGCATTTCCTGTATACCGTGATAATATTGTATGATGAATCCTAACGCGTTGCGTCGTTTTGAAAAACGAACGAGCGAGAGAGAGAGAAATGAAAGGGGGGAATTTGCATGGAGGCATAATTGAAAAGATTGCTTATGCAGCGTGATACTGAAAGGGGAGAGAAGGGGTGGCTTAATGAAACCTAGATGAATAATAAAATAAAAGCAAGGACAGTTGACAAATAAAATGCTAATATTTGTTTATTAGAAGATAATACTACCCATAATGTTATAATATTTTACAGTAAAAACGCTTAGATAATAACAGAATATGGTAAAGAGAAGACACAGAGACATACGCATTGTAGTCCTCACTCAACTTTGCCCGTAGGGGGAAAAAAGGGGGGGGTGGAACGGTACATTTTTGAAAGTGTAATTTATTTTTGAAAACAAGAGGCTAGTGGGCATAACATAATTCGATTGGCTGTGGTAAAATAGACTAAGAGGAGTGATAAAAACGATTTGAAACCAGCATTAGTTGCAATTCGAAAATTAAAATCTCACAAGTAGTGTTAGCTTCAGACACAAGGAATACATGACCAGTGCCTTAGCTGTTCTGCATCAGTGGCGATCTGAATGTGCCCATTGATCGCCGGTTAACCTACAAATTGTGTATTATTTCATTTATGCGGTAAGATAAACATGTATATAAATCTTGTTATTGATATGTACCTGTATTATTGCATGTGTATGCCTTATTGATGCGTAGAGGCACCACCAGACAGGCGCCAAACTAAACCTTTGTGTCATGCAACAAATGTTATTAGGAAAGATTATAACCTTGTATTAAAGCCAGACAGGCTTACTTAAACTGTAGGAGTGAATGAAAAGACATAGTTGAAAATAAAATATGACATTATTATGATGTAAGACCGGCAAACCACTGGCCGTCTTCAGCAAAGTCACAGTGTTTGCACATGACTTTATATAATTAACTATCATTTCTTCTATGACAAGGAATGTATCAAACGGATGTTTGAAGATTACCTGATGATGAATAGGGCACCAAATCAGATAGGAACGATAGCTATTTATTTAGCAACTTCACTGATCTTGACAATGTTGATAATGTTTAATTGTTTAGAGATGGAGATAGGTGTATGATGTTCTGAGGAGGCATTAATCCTCTGATTTCAGGGTTCTATCTTAAGACAATCAGTGAGCAACATACCAAAATATACGTACTCCTGAAGCTGCAAGCTCGAGGCAAAAACTACCTGCTTGCCTTTATTCTTAAGACTCGGAAGCAGTATTCAGACGTTGCAGTCGGGAAGAAGGTGGTTGTGAGAAGGACATCACAAGTTCTACGACACAAAGTTAAGCCCAATTGTCCACGGGCGTGTGTTAGTTCATTTAACCATACTCTCCATCATTAATATATCAATCAGTTTTCGTCACATGATGATACAAATCGTTCTTCCTAAGCGTGTCCATTCATAGGAGTTATTGCTTTATCAGAACACTTCAAGTCAAGAACAATTTATATTAATAATAACAGAAACAGCTATTCTTTTAATTTACATTGCTGTAAATAAATTGCATTATTCTTTTGAGTTTTAAACAGTCCTGTATCCCAGCCATTGAGATACAGGCAAAATAAATTGTAAAAAAGATTTTCATTCAAAATTTACTCAGCGACTTGTTTAATTACTTGTTCATTAAGTTATAGGTGTAGTTGTTGTCATTTTTATTAACATTACATTGCATTTTAAACTAGACACTTAGCCAGATAACATCCAGGCACCATTACATATAATTAGATTCAAAATATATAGCAGATTGAGGTCGTAGGGTGGTAGCAGACAGGTACCATGAGAACAACTTCATCAACAATTAGACTCAGGGACTTGCATAGCTGACCTCACATCTGTAGACAATTAATACTTAACCTTTTAACATCAAACCCACCACATATAGTTCCTCTATATATTCTGACAATCTATATAAAATATCTTCCTTGTGTCACCGGATGGCCTACGTTAACACAAGCTAGCATGTTAACAGTAGTTATAAGAATAGCAAAAGATCTTGAGCAAGACTAGTTGGTAACAAAACATCACTGGTCAAACATGACCAATGAAATCGTCGATGGCTATTTTTGCCAACGGCAGTCAGAACACAGCTCAGTCACGCAGTTCACAGTTCAGTGAAGCAGACGTGTTTACGGGAGAGGTTTCAACCTTAGTGCGGGCCCCGTGTTTTTAAAGGTTGTGTGATTAACCTCTGGGCGAGGAAATACCTTACCACTGAAAGATTCAATGTTTCACAAGTTATGTTATTCTAGGAGATTGTGTTTTCCAGTTCTGTGGGCTGTATTTACACGGTTTATATAATCTCGATTTTTCCTATTATAATGATTATTCTGCTACGAAATGTATAATGAGACTCTAGGCGAAGCCTCGCGACATTTATAGAAGAGCTGAAGCAGACATGTTATTTATAACGATGTCCTTTTACAAAGACATCACGATTTATGTAAACCACAAGCGTTCTGGCCACTGATAGCCAGGATATTGAGTTTTGTAATTGACCATGCCATTAGTCCCTTGGACTCTACTAATAAACAGTTTTCCATGACTTGCAACTATTACTTCCTCATGTATGATGAGTATGGAAGCACTAGGAAGATACAAATGATCACTGACAACCTGCGTTGAGTAGAAAGAATCTGGTCCTGACAAACCTCATTTGAGTAATTACATCTCTGGCAGTCGCCAGTCAACACTCATAAGATAAATCTGCAAACCAGTAACCACTACGATCACTTGGGAAATGTAATAACAATGAACTCAGAAGAAATATGTACCACCTGCGACGAAAGGTTTACGTGGTGTGAAGGTTTGGCACCGCAAGCGAGTTGCCTTTTTATCTTCTGATGGGTTGGTTACAGACTTTCTACGTCGTCGCAGTAAAGCTTTCCCACAGGAAACGTTCGAAAGCCTTCGCAAGGAATTGGTAAGTCGATATTCAAGCACCACAGACTCTCAGCATGCTTGGACGCTTTCAAGGAAGATAAAGCAAGAACGTAATGAGCCAGTGCAAATGTTCGGAGACCGGTTGCTCAACCTAGCCGAAGATGCTTTTTTAGGAGGTTCAATCCCCACGAAAGAATTGGAGCGACACTTAGTAGGCATATTCATTGATGGTTTGTGGGCAGAGAATGTGAAACTCCACCTATTAAGAAAAGATTCGAAGTCAATCACAGAAACAATTTAAACGGCTGTTTACGAAGAGAATGTTCGGAAAAGATTTCATCATAGGATCGGCAGAGAACCGCAATCAGACTATCTTCCCGAACCAATGGAAGTTGACCATTATCGTCCAAGATGGCGGAGAGACAATGCAACCTTCAACGATCATCAAGGCTCATCTTATTCACATAATGTACGCCAAAATGACTCATTTCACAGGAACGAAGACAAGAGACACAACCGACACACTACCCCAGTAAAGTCGCGTTCTTCTCCAGTTCACCATGTTAATCAGATTACATGTTACAATTGTGGGTTATTGGACATATCGCACGCAACTGCAGACAACAATCACAATATCGCAGTCGACAGCCATTCAGCAATCCTCAGCAAAGGACTTCCAACAATTATTCTCGTGGTCAAACTCAATTCGGTTCATCTCAGTATACTAATAACCACTTTCCGGGAAACGCTCGTACCATTCATTAGTGGAGACGATAGTGAAGGGTTCGCATCATCAGTCTCATACATGGCGCAATCACCAGCTACGTTCTACAACCAAGAACACTACGAAACAACATTGTACAAATTCAGCTAACACGAATATACGACAAACAGCTGTAATGTATCACCTGACCCCAGTTCATGCCTAATTACCATCGCAAGTAACACATACCGGGCACTTATTGATACTGGTGCTACTATCAGTCTAATTAGTTAAAAATTATATCACAAAATACATCGTCACGTACGTTTCAGTCCTTCTCATACCTATATGGCTTCCGTAACAGGACAAGTATTGAAAGCTATTGGTACTGCACATATCGACTTCTACATCGGATCACAACGGCTTTGCCACCCATTCATCATCACAAGGTCCATGTCTAGGAACCTCATTATAGGTCGGGACTTCCTCACTCAACACAACGTCAGAATTTATTTCGATCTTCATAAAGTCAGAGTTAATGGAGAATATGTTCCACTGCAGGACGATGTGCATATAGCGTTAGTTTGTTTAACGGCACCGGTTACCTTATAGCCCCAGTCACTTACAATAGTCAAGGGTAGAATAAAGACATCTCCATATATCCACATAGGAGAAACTGTTTGTATCAATGGACTATCAGACACAGACATCAATGATGATCCTCATATCATCATCACCGACGGTATAGTTTAAGTCTCCACTCATCGTGATTTCCCCTTGATGATTGTTAATGCTTCAGGAAAGATGACATTCATTGCTCGTGGTGCTATAATTGTACAAGTTAAAGAACAGAATCCTGTTCCTACTTCACCACAATTATCGGACGTACAGCTGCCACACACACAATTCTAAGATGTTCCTTTTAGTTCTCTCCATAATCCCCACCCCTAAAGTCTACCCCCACAACCTAACCCACGATATTCCCATGACCCATGTCCTGTAAATCATAAGCATACAACGCGATATTATTCAAACCCGACACAGAATGATTTGTATGATGGATATCGTTGTCAGAGATTTCGCGACTATCGAACGGTAGGTCGATCAACCGACTTCCACTCTGATGCATACGCGGACATCATTGATCAAGATATTTTACGCTTTGCTCATAGACACCCCAGACACAAGTTGTCTTCACGAAACATGATATCTCATGGGAACGCTTGGCGAAACTTGCGATATGCAAAGACCATGAAAAAGGATATCGGCAGGATTTTTAATAGACGAACTATTCCCACACAAATTCATAGACAGCCCTGTTTCCAAACAGATGAGGTTGACGTTATTACCAAATCACAAACACCTCGTCCACAAGCCAGTATTTTGCCATCCACTAGAATAGATCAGTTGATGGAACACCTAAATACGTGCGAACCACATATTAAGCGTTTACAGCGATTTTTTGCAAACATAAGGATATCTTTGCTCTTTCCGATATGGAGCTTGAGCGAACATCCGCTGTCGCGATGGACATACCTACCACCTCTGACGTTCCCATCCATCTTAAACCCTACCATACTCCTTTAAAGAATCGGGAAATTGTAGAAAAGGCTATTAATGAGATGTTAGAGGCATGCGTCATTGAACGATCCCGCTCACAATGGTCCTCGTCGGTTGTTATTGTCAACAAGAAGGACGGGTCACACATATTTTGCTGTGACTACCGGGCGCTCAACAAGATCACGCGTACTATTTCCTATCCCCTACCACGAGTGGATGACATATTAACCACCGTTGGGAAGTCCACATGTTTCACTACCCTCGATGAACGCTCCGGGTTCTGGTGTATACCTATGACTCCAGATGCAAAAGAGAAATCTACATTTTGCACCCACATCGGCAGTTACTCTTCGAATGTCATGCCGTTCGATCTCAAAGGCAGTCCTGCGACTTACATGTCACTTATAGATTCTTATTATCGCAAGCACATTATAAATTTTTCCCGTGCTGCTGCCCCAATAATAGATCTAACAAAGAAATATGCTAGATTTAGATGGAACGAGACTTTCAACTGGCTTTTAATTATTTGATAAATGCTTTGACCGCCATTCCTCTTCTAGCGCACCCAGATACGTCCAAACCCATGATCTTATATACGGACGCCTCCGATAATGCTGTAGGCGCATGCCTAGTACAGAATTGCGACCCACATGAAGTTCCGATTCTGCCCCCATTCCAAACGAGAAACCAATTGCTTTCATTTCACATGCCCTGAGCCGCTCACAACGAAAATGGACCACTACTGAAAAGGAAGCGTTTGCGATCCATTATGCAGTACACAAGTTGGACTTTTACTTACGAGGTACTATCATCACTGTCAAGACGGACCATCAGCCTCTAGTCAATTGGTTTTCCAAGACTAGAGAGCAACCTAAGAAACTTCAAACTTGGGCGCTTAATCTACAGTCCTACGACATTCCGATAGAATACATTGCAAGCTCGCTTAACACATGTGCTGATCTATTGTCTAGAATTCCTTACAATGTGGATACCCCAGATAAACCTTGTACCTCACGTACGAAAGCTGAATTAACTGACATTAACGACAATAGTAAGGAAGTTAACCTTCTTGATTCTGCCCGAGTTGATGACACGACTCCGGAAAACATGCCCATTATTGATGATGACATTTCTACACTTAATATGCCGTTAGAACAAGCTAAAGATCCAGTGCTTGTCAAATTGATCAAACAAATGAAAATTGACCCAGAGAAATGCAAACATTTCGTCATCCTTTCCGATGATGGCGTACTCTACTATGTTGATGAAAAGTCTGATATTACATTGAGAACCCATTCACAGAGGTTTTATGATCATTAAATTGCCTATATCCTCTTCTTTTTCTTTCACCCGTATCCTCTATTTTTATTATCACTCTTTACCCTTTTCCTGTATTTTTCGCATCCATTCGTTTGCGAAAAATATTTTCTTTCCCATTCTCATATTTATCGGTTTCTTTCTCATACTGGTAAACGCATTTATGACATAATGTATCAGTCTCTACACTAGACGGGAGAGCGTTAAATGTATTCTATGGCATTAGGTGTTAGTGGACCAAACTCTGAACATATTCGTCTGGCCAGATATAGGAGCAGACATATTTCTACAGCCTTCCCTTGCACCAGACGATTTGGCGTGAGAAAGCATTCGGTCAATCGCTGCAAATTGACGAAATACACCGTGAATATTCGCTTTCGCCAGACATATAGGCGACAAATTTGTCTGCATTTTCACCTGCCACAACGAGTGGTGTCGGCTGAACGCTCAGAAAGTTGCGATAACTGACATCTCCTCGACGCAGTTTGAGACATTTGTCTGGAAATCCCAGCTGACAAGGCACTCACGGTTGGCCTGGTCCGCGCGAGGTGTGAAAACGCACGAGTGTCAGTTCATGGTAGTCTTAAGTTACGTAGTGTTAGGAAAGACGAGAGATTGCGTGGTTTTGGAAATAGGGCACTTTCTTTGTGTGTGTTTCATATATCTTAATCGAGAGTTTGAGACTTAATTCACTCAGTAACTTCGCAGTCACGACTAGAACAAGCCTTCGTTCGATTCCTAAGAATCTCTGTTAATAGAGTGTTGCGTGGGTGGTTTGCTCTGAACAATGTTCCATGTGTTATGAATAAAACAATTATAAAATTCTGGCCATTGTTTTCTTCCTTGATATGTTAGTTTTAGTGCATCGTGCCTTTGATGGAAGATTAAGCGAATGCGGGGGTGGAAGATTCCAAACAATACTTGAACTTTGGAATACGATTGATTTGATAAGTCATTTCATTGAGTCCGTACATTTAATTCACATGTACACATTTCAAATAGGGACAGAACATGAGTCATGCATAAATTAATCAATGGCGTAGACTGCTGTTTTTCGTGTCAATGTCCGTTTAAGGATACAGAGCAGTAATTGTCGTCAGAACATCACAGCTATATGCACGCGCAGCTAGACATGGCTACCTGCCGACAGTGAGACTGCGAGTCTGAATATATTCATACGAATTTGACGATTATTCTTCTCCTTCTGAGAATTCTAGTTAAAATACTAACCTCCATAAATTTCCCTCTCATAAAGAGTTCTAGGACTGACCCTGGTCCATCAAAAAATACACATATAAATGGCTATATCATGCCATTGCATTGGAAGGTTAGAACAACGCAGCTATTCAGCTTGGCGGTCAAGTAACAAAGGGTCACGTTTCTTAGTTACCGACTGTGTCCTAAACAACGCTATACACGTCATGATCGATCGTGTATGAAGCGTTCAGTAATTGAAACCTCTATCGCAATATATTAAATGTCTTAACCTTTACAATTGCACGTCTGGTAACCTTTAGCAGACGGCGTTAATATCATATACCGTAACATAGAGATGGCATTTAGTTTGGTCGAAGTGGTTTAAGTTCTTAGTAGTTCTGTGTTGAGGTAAATGTTATATATATTATATTAATATCTAGTATTTTGTGAAGTGTTTAAAGTGTTAAATCGCTTATTTAATTTCACTAGTTAGATTTGGTGCAGAGCGCTTAATTTATATAGTCTGTATTAATTTATAGTGACGAGTTACAGTGGAAAACAGAAATTATATTTCTAGCTTAAACTCAGTCGGCTATTAAGGAATTTAATTTTACTGCTAAAATAATCAGACGAGAATAAACTTTCTAAACTAACTTTATTAATGCTAGATGCTTCATGAGTGGTGACGGAACACGTAGGTATTCCTAATTCATGATGATTGATTTTATGTATATAACGTATTTCACAGGAAAGTTTAAATGATAAGTCAAGCGGTACGCTTGCAGTTTAAAAATGTAAGTTATAATCCAAGTACGTAGCATGTATAAGTATTTTATTTGTGGTTTTTCTTCCCTATGCAGCGAAAACTGGGGTTAACCCAAATTTTGCCGGCGTTTAGTACAGAGACATACCTGTGAGAAACATAAACATTTTTATCTTTTAACCACGTGGGTTTACAAGTTAACTCCTGTCTGACAGTGCGTGTGTCTTCATAAATAGACGGAGCACAACTCTCACTAACGGGTTTTATTAAAGACTAAATGTTTTATACTGGGCCTTTGAGCCAGATCAGATTTTTCTGCACAAACTCTATGTACAAATTTAGCCGTTGTGGCAAGAAACATATTAACGTCAGTAACATTTCGACGGAGTTTCGACTAGTGGTGTGGTGACCAAATATAGTCTTTTCCTGAAAGTAGAACCCGATCTGACATTCCTCAATTCTAGAAACCTAAGTTATTGACACTGTGCTCGTTGTTAATGTTTCGTGCCTGGACAATTTTAATGTGACCTAACCAGACATCCGAAAAATAAGAACACACAAGGAGTCGTTCCCGGAAGCAGAGAATTCATCCTGTCTTTTTGGAACTGGGGATTTCTTGGTCAAAGACTGCCCTTGACGAGTCTGTAGGTGAAATGTCCTAAAATTGTATTACCAGAAGTGGCTATCTAAGCTGTGAGTATGAACATGTGCACGTGTGCTCGGCTGAATGAATAAAGTGAATGCAGGACGGAGTGATTTTTTTTATTGTTGTTGTTCGGCACCCATTTTGCTATCTTAACTTTCTGTATGCAAGTATTGCTAATCATATTTCCCTTAAAATAGAGCAGAGATATCAAGTCTGTCCATACCTTAAGAAGGGGAAATATTAGACCTAATCCTATGAATCCTTGTTTTCTTGGGGGCTATCACTTTCTTCCAACAGGACTGTGGGCATACCTAGAGGGATAAGATCTAACTGTGGGTCTATCATTTCTTGTAGCAATTCCTTGATTTTTTTATGACTATTTATATATGTTTTAATGTAATTTCTATGTGTTGTGAAGAAATTTTAGATGATAATTAAAGTTTCTCTTGAAATTTATCAGCGTGTTGTTCAGCTCGTTCTAGAATATTTATATAATCATTTGTTATAGTTTTCCCACGTCTGTCCGTCTAACTGTCATCATATATGTGTGTGTGTGTTTAGACTGTCTGACTTCTCGAAAGCTGTCGAAGAAGATAGGTGAGAGAGAGAAGATTTCTCGATCTCAGAGACAGCCTCTTAATCACATTCTACCATCTCACTCGTGGAAATCTATTGCTATTACTACTTCTCACTGTGACTATCACTTATTCTAATCTATTCAGAAGGGACCAACCCAAGTCTTAATTCCCCAATCAAAAATCTACGACAAAACTGCATTCCTCATCATCTAGTTTCGAAAATAATGATCCAATTTCACCATGAAAATTGACATTTAGGTCGAGACAAAACTTTGGATATTATAAAAAGAAGATACTATTGAGACTCATTATCTCGAGACGTGATTTAGTATACAATCGAAGTGCAAGATCTGTAAGATACGCAACATGAAATCCACCAAAGTTCCAATACAACAAATGTCTCACTCTAATTTCCCCATGGAAGTAGTCAGTCTTGACTTATCTGGTCCCTACCCTGACACTTTGTCAGGCAACAAATACATCTTCCATGTTGTTGACATGTATTCTGCTTGGCCGGAATGCTTTCCTCTTAAAGATGCCACTTCCATTTCCCTCACTGATTTGCTCCTTACAGAATTGGTTCCCAGACATGGTTACCCTACTAGAGTGATTACCGACAATGGTAAACAGGTCATAGGAAATCCGTTTCGATCGACCTTAGAGACACTGTATATCAAGCACACGACGACTAGATCATCCTCAATCCAATGAGAGGAATGAAAGTATGCTCAGAATCGGATTTTTGATATTTTGGCAAAGTATTGCAGGGAACTCTCAATTTTGGAACGTACATCTACACCATGCATTGGAAGCATTGCGTTTTAATGTTAATGACACTACAGGATATTCACCATTCTTCCTCATCTATGACCGAGAACCAGTATTCTCTATTGATCACTTACTCGCCCCTCGACGGAAATATATAGGAGAAAATCCAATTGAGATGATCCTTCAGCAGAAACATCGAGCACACTGTATAGCACATAAGAATGCAACAAATGCATTTAACAAACGTGCATTATTACGTAACAGGAATGCAACTCTGGATACTTTTGCTATTGGCGATCCTGTTTATTTTAAGAAGTACGTTCGGGATTCCAAGGTTGACAATCGTTGGCTGGACGGTTACAGAGTCCTCGAACAGACTTCTCCTACAAATTATATCCTTTGGCACGAGAGACAGAATATTACTACTAAAGCTCACGTTTCTCAAATGAAATTAGATGATCACCGACCTGTTGAAATTCCACACCTTCGCTGCTCACGACCTGTCAGGAAATCCACCCTTTGCCATTATTCGTCCTTCACCTCACTTGCCTCTAGCATTGATGGCATGCCCCCACAACCAACTGCCCCCACGTTAGTCAGAGATACGATAGAACGATATCGACGCGAACGAGATAACTCATCTGAAGAGGATGACATTCCTTTACAGGAGCTCCGACAACGGATCCAACACCGCAACGACCGTTTACTCCATGACAATGAACCCCGAACAGATGATACACCTCCAAACGATGAACACTCTGGTTTGATGCCATCCACAGTTACTGATCCACCACATCCATCAACTGTCCATTCGGATTCTTCTGCCACCACCATCGAAAACTCATGGCAAGATATTACGCCTGACCAGACAACACATCTTGTAGCCTCTGATGATGATCCCTATATTGTTCCCATGGACACACATTCCAGAACAGCCATTAAACGCCACTATTCGTCATCGTCTGACGACTCCGTTCCATTAGCAAAGTTGATTCGTCTCTCACATGAACATGTTCGTTTACAGATTCGCAGGAAGCGTCGTTCTGTGCATTCCAACCGTCACGACAGCACTGAACCATGTACTGCTAGTCGTCACGTTGCTCATTTCACAGCAACTGCTTCCCATCCAAAAGGACACACGTACGATCAGCGACTGTCATCGAAGGAAATTGTCTTGTTGTAACTTTCACAAATGTTTCTTAGCAAACACTAACTTTATGGAATACATTTTTTTCTATTACAGGCTGACAATGGTTGGTCCCTTTCTTCCCTTAGCCTTGCAGTTTGCGATAATCGTCCGCACTCAGACGTACAGCCGACTACTGTGGCGAGATGCAACATTATTGGAGAAAGTTAAAGATGTCTCCGACGCCTCTTCCACATGGACTATTACTTTAGTCGCCTCCCTGCAACCATTACGAACAGAGTTACTAGACATATTACATTCTTTTGTTATAATTGAACAGTATATTACTGTGACTATGCAACTTTATAATAGATTGAATATTATTCCTTACGTTGATTTTTTTATTTTTTTTTTTTTTTGGGGGGGGGGGGGGGGGCATGTCACATAGAGAGTTAATACGGTTACGACAGACTCTCACCGTATTGCAAACTAGATTTCAGGCTCTATGTAATGTACATAGATAGCGCAGAGATATCGTTCCTTTTGTAGGACAGCCTCTCTAACTTTTTATTTGGAACGTTCACGGAGGTTAATATTAATAGTCTCACTTCACAAGTGTGGACTAAAGCTGCAAATCAACAGCTCATTTATCATGTTCTTAACGCCAGCCTCACAATTGAGAACAACACTTGTACGGCTGTTAATTCAAAATCGGTTACGTGTTAATTTGTAGCAGGTATTATTACACAACTTGTAAATTTTTTTTTTCAGATTTTGTTATTTTTGAGTTGCATGATGCTACTCAATGTACTGATATGTTTGTGCGACATTATTTTTTCTATGTGTTATGTATTATGGATAAGAATAGATATGTATTTTTTCTACATGTCACACACTATCACTACTTTTGAAAGCCACATAGACTCATTATATACACATCATTTACCACTTACACTATTACCTTACACGGACCTTCAGCTCCTCTTCACACAGATACCATCTATACTCCCACATACATTATGTAGAGCATTGCTCAAAGTTCACAATGTTTTATCTGTGTACGGTGCTTTTGATACTAGTGCACATTCCTTTAATGGTTACTGATAATACATTTGCATTATGTTGGATACATAACATTCCTACGCCTCTTCCATCTCACATATCATATGTAGCCACTTCTCGCTGGCACCCCTTGCAACAAACGACATCTCCACTTATGCTACTGCAATTAACCACGCACACACCCATTATGCATTTACTTTTGCGTTACAATGCTGTTGATGGTATTACTAATATTTTTGATTTTTTTTTAATGATATGTCAGCCATTTTATCATATCGGTAAAACATTTTCATGTTCAATTGATGTTTTTTTATGAATGATTCCGTACAAACTGATGTACATTGTATCGTGGAATATTGTCAAGTTTGACGTCTATTCAGATTTATAGAGTTCAACCATTCGTCGCCACTCTTCCCTTCAGACATTCCATATGAGCTCTTCTATCATGTTGTTTATTCGCTATTATCCTTTGTCATAATTCTAGGATACATGTATCGCACTTATTGAGATTCATGTTGATATGAAGTACGATATCACTGAAGTTATTCCATTACAGGCTCTTCCTGCTCCCCAACCTATGTCCACTGGCCTAACATGCTATCCTACATTGCTCTTTCATTAAATGTTCATATTATTAGACCCTATTTATTTTGTAAAGGTCTATGCTGTATTCATACTGAACATGATTGTTTTGACATGATATTTTGTTTTATGCTTTTTGGTTTTTATGTGAGTTTGCTATGTATATATTTTTGGGTTTTGATAGAATTAAAATGTCTCCCGTTAGGATACATTTTTGTAGCACCGGGACGTATGTCACCGGATGGCCTACGTTAACGCAAGCTAGCACGTTAACAGTAGTTATAAGAATAGCAAAAGATCTTGAGCAAGACTATTTGGTAACAAAACATCACTGGTCGAACATGACCAATGAAATCGTCGATGGCTATTTTTGCCAACGGCAGTCAGAACACAGCTCAGTCACGCAGTTCACAGTTCAGTGAAGCAGACGTGTTTACGGGAGAGGTTTCAACCTTAGTGCGGGCCCCGTGTTTTTAAAGGTTGTATGATTAACCTCTGGGCTAGGAAATACCTTACCACTGAAAGATTCAATGTTTCACAAGTTATGTTATTCTAGGAGATTGTGTTTTCCAGTTTTGTGGGCTGTATTTACACAGTTTGTATAATCTCGATTTTTCCTATTATAACGATTATTCTGCTATGAAATGTATAATGAGACTCTAGGCGAAGCCCATCGACATTTATAGAAGAGCTCAAGCAGACATGTTATTTATGACGATGTCCTTTTACAAAGACATCACGATTTATGTAAACCACAAGCGTTCTGTCCGCTGGTAGCCAGGATATTGAGTTTTGTAATTGACCATGCCATTAGTCCCTTGGACTCTACTAATAAACAGTTTTCCATGATTTGCAACTATTACTTCCTCATGTATGATGAGTATGGAAGCACTAGGAAGATACAAATGATCACTGACAACCTGCGTTGAGTAGAAAGAATCTGGTCCTGACAACAGTCATTTGAGTAATTACACCTCTGGCAGTCGCCAGTTAACACTCATAAGATAAATCTGCAAACCAGTAACCACTACGATCACTTGGGAAATGTAATAACAATGAACTCAGAAGAAATATGTACCACCTGTGACGAAAGGTTTACGTGGTGTGAAGGTTTGGCATATAACCTTAGTAGATCTTCATAAAGCGGTCATATTAGTTTGCATAGTGCCGTCACCAGCGGTAACACTTGTCCATTAGAATATTTCTTTCCTTTGACTTTATACATCCTGTTTGAATGCAGGTATGCTGCCCTGATATTTCTCTTAGTTACAATGGTTTATATAGTGTTTGTAAATACCCCTTTAGTGTTGTTTATGTAGTTTTTGTAAATACCAATTTAGTATGGTTTGTATAGTGTTAGTAAATACCACTTTAGTATGGTTAATATCGTCTTTGTAAATACTACTTTAGTGTGGTTTATGTAGTTTTTGTAAATACCACTTTAGTGTGGTTTATATCGTTTTTGTAAATATGACTTTTGATGGTTTATCTAGTTTTTGTAAATACGACTTTAGTATGGTTTAATTAGTCATTGTAAATATCGCTGGAGTATGGTTGATATGTGTTTGTAAATATCACTTTAGCATCTTTATGTGTTTGTAAATACCACTTTAGCTTGATTGATATGTGTTCGTAAAAATCACTTTTGCATGGTTGATATGTGTTTGTAAATACCACTTTAGCATGGTTGATATGTGTTTGCAAATACCACTTTAGTATGGTTGATATGTGTTTGTAAATACGACTTAAGTATAGTTGATCTGTGGCAGACATTTTATTTGCAACACATGACACATATCAGGGAGTGTTTTCTCTTATTTATATAGTTTTATGTTTTCTACTTCATTCTCACTGTCTTTTCCTTCTGTTTTTCGTTTGCCTGTCCCTGACGAAGGCCTTGTGGCGGCAACGTAGGTTTGTTTTCTTGTCCTTTCTTCCAGGAAGACGTATCACTATTTGTGTTTTTGTTTTTTTTTTCATTTTATAGTAGAGTTGATATGTCTTTGTAAATACCACTTTAGTATGGTTGATATGTTTTTGTAAATATCACTTTAGTATGTTTATAAAGTATTTATAAACACTGCTTGACTATGGTTTATACAGTATTTGTAAATACTGTTTGAGTACGATTTATAATAGTTTAAATAGCGTTTGTAAATACCGACTGAGTATAATTTGTATTGAGTTTAGAGTTTTTAATTTGCCATTTCTCAAAATGTAAAACGCTTGATAATTCCCGTTGTATTCTTGTATGTTTTAGGAAAAATGCGTACTTTAGCCTCTAACTGCCATTCACGTGCACAGTTGTATTTTTGTGACTTAGATGTTACATAATTAGTTTTTAAATATTCATTACAGTGTATGTGGTCTTTGAATGATCTTTGCATCCGCTTCTTGATTCCATCGTTTATATTCTACAGAGTTATTCAAAAGTCATTCCCTGTTTTACATGTGTATGTCCTGACTTGTATCTACTGACGTGAAACAAATATTAAGACAAGGAGTAAAAACTGTAATTTGACTAATAAGTTTTATTTATTTATTTTATTTATTTCAGAAACACAATAAAATAAAATTGTATTGTTCTTTAACGAGGATCTATTGGTGGGAATGCGGATTATGGCTGAACGCCTCTAAGCCAGAACCCCACCCTGATATATGTGCATGTGTGCGAGGTATGGCTGACAAGTGGACATGAGGTATCGCATATATATGTGTTCTGGTGCCAGACTGTATCGGCTACGCTGTTCTTCTGGACTCACCGGCAGAGGCATGCTGCATGGGTGACAGCTTGACCTCTTTATCCAAGCGCCCAACCTCGTGCCCATCGAGACATCGTTTCGGGGGCGCGTTCCGATAGTCACACATGACTGAAAGGGATGGATAGAAAGAGTTGGAATGAAATAAAATAAAATGGCCAATCAACTGAACAAGACGGAGCAAAAAATTATGCCCACACTACTAGGTCATGTGTTAAATAAGTCGGATGAAGCCAAGAAGGGCCTATAGGTTTTTTTTTGTTTTTTTTTTTTTTTGGTGTTTGGATCCCCCTTCACCTTGTAGAATATCAAATCTGTCATGCGCCGTTAGGATTTTGCCGGATGCATTATGTCTTTTCAACTATTTTTGTTCTTACTGTCTTTTAGAACGTTATGAATGCGATTGCAAAGTGCTAACATTTTCTTTCTGTACATAATCTATGCATTTTAAAATTTGTTTAACTGATTCCGTACGCAAGATCTTTTAAAAGACGCAATGGCCGACCGCTGTGTCCGCAAGATCTTTTAAAAGATGCTGATTTATTTCGTTATTTCTTTCTATTATGATATTTTATACTGCCCGGAATTTATCTCGAACGGAAGTAAACACAAAACTGGGCACATTTCAACAAGCTTCAACGTCTTTTATTTGCGTTTGAAGGGATTTTTTTCACATTTATCTTCATCTTTAATCGTGTTTTGTCGTATCGCCATAATGGCCGAAAACACACAGGATATGTTACTAATATGGGAACAGTGAACAAACTGTGTGATCAACCATAACTTTCTTACTTTTTCTGTGTTTCTAAATGGATTACCTGCACAAAGAGAGCAGTGAAACTGTATTGTGATAACAATTTATGTTACAAGCCTTACGTAAGTCGAAGATTTTTGTTCAAAATTTCAAGTTATCTTTTGTTCCGTGTACATGTTATCTGTTATAACATAAACATAACATAAAATTAGCTAGAAAGGCATATGGATTTATATTGTTCATCCAATGTACTTTAATTTGATATATAATATGTTATACTTAACTCATGATTAGACACACATTGTCAGTAAACGTAAATTATGTATGTGTACATTTTTGGGGCTTAAAAATAATTCCGTCCAGAGCTGAAAATAATTACGTCCTGAATCAGTTTTTAACTTATGAACGGGCCCTCGAGACTTCCGCGCCCCTAGGCTTCAGCGGACTTAGCCTAATGGATAATCCGGCTCTGATCTTATGTCAAGTTGTAATGTTAATGTGATATTGTATTTAATTTAATAAAATAACCGTTAATTTTCGTTCTTTCGATGTTTGTTTCATTTAATTTAAATAGCAATGAAGAAATAAAGATTTCAAAATAGGGCGTGACTTTTCAAATGCCCTGTAGGCTGTTCGATCAATAACATTAATTCCTGTTTCGGGAAGCTTGGCTAGAAAATTAACGTTAAATATTTAATTTGTAACGAAACTATTTGCGAAGCCTTTAAATTCGCGTAATGGGATTCCAACTAAATGCTTGCTAACCAGGAGACACGTATTTATTTATTTATTTACAGACGTCTATCAGACTTTCTGTGCGTGTTTTTTTTTTAATGCTTTAAGTGAAAATATTGTTTCAGCGGGATAGATATCATATGTCGTACCACGTGGTGCCGGCGATTACGTCTTGCAACAAATCTCAATCCTCTATCAATTCTGTTGTTGCCTTCTTCCCTTGTCAAAATATGAAGATACATTGCATCAGGTCCTCTGTCTATTAAAGTTTTGTTTCGTTTGGGCAAGATGTATTTTCACACTTTTTAAGTGATAGGAGACTAGGGTGCTTTTAAAAAAATTACATGAATCTTTTCGCATTCAACCGATGGCTAAGAAATATGCGCTCAATTTAAGTACCCATTTGCATACATTCATGTGCCGACGTTTGGTATTACAGTTTTGTTATCCGGTTTCCTGGTAAGCCGACTCTTTACAGGCCGAAGTCGTATTAAAATAAATGCAGGGAACAGAGCAGCATGATCAGACTAACCGTTTATGATCAATCTCAAGTGTTAAATTCGGACTGAAAATTATACTTATTTGCTTTAAACATCGATCGCAGGATACAGATCTGTGGAACATAACAAAAAGTCACACACAAAATTATCAGAATGATGTTATAAGAATTAAAATAAACAGGAATAGGAAGCGTGTGTATGTTTTTTTTTTTAAATCTAATTGTTTAGAAATACCAGACAGCAAGGTCTTTTATATTTGTGCATGAGCCCTAATATAACCGGCGATTGCAGCTAGGTTGAACGGCGAGCCTCGCGAAAACGAGGCAAATCTCCTAAAGCAGAACAAATGGGTGTTTGCCAAGATAGGTTTATAATGCTGTCGAACTTGCCAGAATTTGGAAATCCTAAAACTATCTCACGCGAGTTTAAAAGATTAATTCATTCAACACAAGACAGTATAATTCTAAGTCATGTTGTTATTTTTTTAAAAATATAGCAATGTACTCCAGTCCACATAGATCTTACCATGTAAAGTGGCGATGGCCCTGGGTTTGTTGATACTTCTGCTCATAGTGTGGTAGGAGATTGCCAGAAGGATCACGAGAAACAAAGCGGAGAATAGAAGCAGCTGTTTCAAACGTGTGAATGGCCAGTTCAAGCTAGTTCCCCATGGTTGCGACATCTCTATCCCCCCTGTAGGGTTATGAAGAAAAATAAATTGCGATAACATGTTAGCCTATAACTCATGTATTTTTATTTCAGTGTGGGTTTTAGAAAGCTATTGTTACAATTCAGAAAACAAATCTCCTTCTTTGTCTTCTTTGGTCCATGGCCACTGACTGACGAAGCAATCCGTGACCATCAGGCCAGTTGGGGTCTTCTAGGACAGAAACAAACTACTCTCGACTTTGCTTAGTCGGAAGCCATCTTCGTCTGTTGCCCCAGCTCTGGTTCATGATTTGCATCTCTGCTTCTACTGTTCTCCGCCAGGTAGTTTTTGGCTGGTCTCTCTTTCGCTTTCCTTCTGGAGTCCATAGCATGGCAGTTTTGGTGATGGTATCAGGGTCTCTCTGAGGGTTTGGCCAACCCGTTTCCAGCGTCTACCCGCTATGATGCTGCGCATATCTTCTTGGTGGAGAACAACATATTTCATCCAAATTCCCCCAAATGCAGAAGCCACTTCAGTCCTAGGCTATAACTATTTATGCTATCATCTTGCTTCAAAATGTCTATTCTAGATTAATGTACATACTTCAAAATGTCTACCCTAGATTAATGTACATACTTCAAAATGTCTACCCTAGATTAATGTACATACTTCAAAATGTCTACCCTAGATTAATGTACATATTTCAAAATGTCTACTCTAGATTAATGTACATACTTCAGAACGTAAAGGTGGTCCAATACCAGGTACTTCAGTAGGGAAATGAATTTTTAAAGACTTCACGTACACGAGGTCTCAGCTTTATGTAAACTGGGAGAGAAATTTATCAGAGACGAAGAGACATGCAATCAAGACTGTCAATTGGACACTCAGGATGAAGATCGCGAGACTAAAAAATAGAGACTGCCTGAGAGCTTTATGCGTTCATTGGCCAATGTATGACAGGCAGACGTCAGCGTAATATACAATTCGAAACACCGAGACGTAGCAAGTGAAAGACCGAATGCATGTGTTAAAACAAAAAAAACTTGTTTTTAAGCAGACAAAAGTAAGCAATGTCTTAAATACCACTTAATATTTAAGAATAATAAAATTACTTAACGTTAATAAATTGCATAAAATAAGACAGCTTATACATGCGAAATTAATTATAGTAGCGATAAAAAAAATTAGACTAGCAATATGAACAATAGAAATAATGCAACATAAAGACTACTAAATTAACCATACCGCAAATAATATTCAACACTTGGGAGCATTGACCCAGGTGAGCCGCGGTAGCATAGTGGTTAGTGCACTGGCTTCCTAGCTCAGTGGTCTATGGTTCGATCCCCAGATGTGGTGGGATTTTTTTAGGCCGCAAACGGCTCCTGGGTTGACCCAGCCCCAACTGGGTACCAGAGCAACTTTGGAAAGGTTAAGGCGGCCGGCGTGATGCTGACCACATCACCCCTAGTGTGCCGATGGTCAAGAAAATATGGGCCTAACACCATATTCCCAATAGGCCTTAATGGCGTGTAACGGGATCCTTTACCTTTACGCTATGTAGCTATAGACAACAGTATGATGTCGGATATCTAAGAAACCAGGAAATAAGAGAAAAAATTTTAATCACAGTATCCAACAAATATCAAGTACCCAAACAGCTGGAAAATAAAGCAGATACGGAAGACCACTGGCAACAAGTAAAAAATATATGGAACGAGACATGTGAAGAATTGCTGAGAAAAAGAGAACATAAGCACAAAGCGTGGATAACAACAGAAACCATTACCAAAATAGAAGACAGGACAAACAAGAAAGCAGATTTAAACAGAAGCAAAACCATGCTTTGATGCAATCTTCCTGCGAGAGCAGGGGGAGGGAGCAGATGCAATGGTATTTCCTTTATCCAGGGGGAGCGAAAAAGGGAAATGAATGAATGGCTAACACTTACCTTATCGCGTGCCAATTCGGGTGCCTAATAATAGCAACATGTTTTTTTTTTCTGATTAATTCGAAGTAATACACAGTATGTATAGCCTGCATCAGTTACATGTCTCTTCATTAGCTGAAAACGTGTTAATTTACATAAACTTCACAAAGCTGTCCGAATTACTTATTTATTTATGTATCAAGTATGTAGCATCGGTAACGCACCCAACTAACATTTGTATACCTCGTTTGGTGTACTAACACTATTTCCATCTAAAGCAGGCCGGCTCAACTCGTGGTGAGGGCCAATATTACTAAGAAAAAAATCGCCGCGGACAACAAATTTAATTTGGGGCGGGAGAACATTATTGTGGGGTAAATATTGAACGCATACAAAGTGACTTGTTTTAAGATTTGTAAATCATGTATAAATGAATACGTATTTGTTATAGAATTACAAAATGGCATACTTATTTGTTTCCTCATAGCCATATACTTAATGAGAGACATTGCATCTATTGTCAGCAACAAGCTTGTTAAATCCAATGCAACTTCTGTAAAATGTTTGTGTTTTTCACTGTCCAAACATTTACAGAAATAACACAGGCTTCTTTCTATGTGCTTATTTCAATAAACTGCCAAACACTGCAGTTCAGTCACCTCCATCTGCAAATCTGGTGGCACTTCCTCTGGATCCAAAGAAAATGGACCTTCAATTAGCTACAATTGGAAACCGTCTGCTTTAGACAGTACGTCTTCTGTTAAACTCTTCAGTCCAAAGATCAATTTGCAGTAAATATTTTTTTTCTACCTCAGTACGTCTATAATGAGGGACATGCTGTACACAAGTGGGGAAAGTGATACATTTCTCGTATTGACAGCTCACTTCTGAAGAGGTTATATTTCAGTTGATTTCTTCCCTGAAGTTGAATGTTCAGATCATTCAAAAGTGCTGTAACATTCCTCAGAAAAAAAAAGATCTTAATTCCAGGTTGAATTTTCCAGTTATTGAAATTTTATTGATTCACTTTGTAGGAATGGTGCAACCCCCTCCTTCAAAGCAACAGAACTGTTGTTGTTGTTTAACTAGGGCTGCTGAGCTTTTTGCAGCCAATACCAAGTTGAAGCCTCCTTGGTATTATCTACACTGTAGACCTTTGCTTTTCCTGTGATCTTTCTGCCATTCCTAAACATGCTGAGTTGAAGTCATGAGCTCCAGTTTCTCCAGCTCGGCTTGCATTTAAAGGATCATCACATCTGGTCAAATGCTAGGAGTAAGAATCGCGTGGTATATTGTGCGTTCCCCGCCAGCCAAGGGGGCTCTCTAACTATGCAGAGCTAAAATACTGTGCTCTGGTTCTGGGCTCTCTCAAAGAATTGCCACGTCCTGCACAGAGCCACTTTTCACTCCCCCTGCCTATAAATGGGTCCACAGTGAGATCCTCCCGCTTGCAGTCAACCGGGTCAAAGCCAAAGAATCACGTCTGGGGCTCAAGTGACTTCTCCAAACTTAGTGTGCAATGCTGGATTCTCAACAAGTTTCACCACAAGGGGAATCCCTATAAGTGTGTCGATGATTTCAAGAGTCAATGAGGATGTAATTAGCCTCACAGACAGAGATTCACTTCAACATGTGAATATTATTGCATTGTGCATAGCTGGTGGTTATATAAAGATGACTCCAAATATACCTCCATGCACGCAACAGAACGGTGAACTCGACGTCCACCTCTTGAACAAATTTTCGAAATGTCGTATATTTGAGCAGATCGGATGTTGTTTACAATGAAAACAGTCACTGATATTAGAAGCTCAGATTTTAAGACTTTGCCGCATACAACCTGCGGGTGTATTATGCAGTAATGCTTGACTATTGGCCTTTCCTTAAATTAATATTAGACAAACATAAAGGTATGTTTTCAGGCACTCGTAAGAAATAAAGAAGTAGAACACTTGGACAACAGAAAAACAACAGACGTGAGTGGCTTACCCAGGGTTCGAACCCCGTACCTTCCGTACGACAACTCCGCCTAGCTATCAAGCGAATCACACTGACCCCACGGCCAGCTAGGCATCCCCAAAAAAGGATGCTTTACTGGCTATTTATCAGTAAGAAACACAAGATAATACCGGAAGTATACAGTGGGCAACTCAGCCCCTTAATGACGCAATCACTTCTGTTGTTCCCCTATTAACAGTATGTGTCAGTCCAAACAAGACAAAGACCTTGATACTGGGTCCAGTAAATAGTAGAAGACAAAAGGACAATAGTATAGAACAGTGGGTAGGTTTCTGGTATTGTATGAACATAAATAACACATAAGGAAGGGAAACCCGAGGCCTGTAAACAGTAAATTAATATTAGACAAACATAAAGGTATGTTTTCAGGCACTCGTAAGAAATAAAGAAGTAGAACACTTGGACAACAGAAAAACAACAGACGTGAGTGGCTTACCCAGGGTTCGAACCCCGTACCTTCCGTACGACAACTCCGCCTAGCTATCAAGCGAATCACACTGACCCCACGGCCAGCTAGGTTTATGTTCATACAATACCAGAAACCTACCCACTGTTCTATACTATTGTCCTTTAGTCTTCTACTATTTACTGGACCCAGTATCAAGGTCTTTGTCTTGTTTGGACTGACACATACTGTTAATAGGGGAACAACAGAAGTGATTGCGTCATTAAGGGGCTGAGTTGCCCACTGTATACTTCCGGTGTTATCTTGTGTTTCTTACTGATAAATAGCCAGTAAAGCATCCTTTTTTGGGGATGCCTAGCTGGCCGTGGGGTCAGTGTGATTCGCTTGATAGCTAGGCGGAGTTGTCGTACGGAAGGTACGGGGTTCGAACCCTGGGTAAGCCACTCACGTCTGTTGTTTTTTCTGTTGTCCAAGTGTTCTACTTCTTTATTTCTTACGAGTGCCTGAAAACATACCTTTATGTTTGTCTAATATTAATTTACTGTTTACAGGCCTCGGGTTTCCCTTCCTTATGTGCCTTTCCTTAAATAGTTCAGAGCACTATTTGGATGTACAAACAGCCACAAAGTTTGTTAAGTCAATTTCTTTTTTAGTCACGCACTTTAATACTTCATCAGAGTTTCTTTTCCGGTTGTGCAACCTGCCATAGAGCACATGTCAACAAATTCTTATGTAATCTGAAAGGTCTTATCAATACCTCCAATAAAATAAAAAATTTGGCAACGTTTTCCGTTGCTTTCATCCATAGCTAAACAGTAGTCGCAGAATTAAGTCACTCTCTGCTTTAACTGATCACTTAGATTGATATAAATGTCAACTATTTACTTCTGTACTGTCAAGCTGAATAAACTGATGTTCTCAAATATTTTTCTCTTTTATGGGCATAACTCTGATACAGCAGTCAACTTAAAATTTTTGTTTTTAAATTAATCTTCTGTGAAGCATTTTTCAGCCGCAGCGTTGTCATTAGAAAGTTCAAAGCTTACTTTAGTGACCATTTCATTCTCATTGTTAACTTTCTTGAATATCTGATGTGTACCATGTGTTATTCCGCTAAATGTGACGCTTAAAATGTTGTTTACTTGGGTCCAATTTAGCAAGAACGGGGTGCTTTGTTTCAAACGTCTGCTGAAGGTTGTTTTCTTTTGAAACAGCGAAATTTTCGTGACACACGAGGAGCATTATTTTGTCTTTTTTAAGTAATCCACATTTATTTATTCGTCCACTCAGTGTTGAAAACCTTGTCATCCGCTTTTATTTTCCTTTTTCTTTTTTCGTTCGTGGTATTCATTAAAAAGTTCAATATATATTTTCAAAAATGCAAAAAAAAAAAAAAAAAAAAAAAAAGAATTAATTCACAGTCCCGCTTTTAATAAAGAGTCACACAAAAGAAGAAATATCTTGTGGCACAAAATATATAATTTTTTTTACACATCTAGGATGCCGTATCTGATGTGTGCCCGCGTGTAGCATGGTTAGAAACTTCAGACCATTGTTCCGTCCACAACAATTGATATGGCTAAAAGCCAAAACATATTTTATCTAGGCCAGTAATCATATGTACTGAATAACTTAAAAAAAATCAAGACTATTCTTCCTTCACATCAATCGGCTGGCCAAATACCAAAATGTATGTTATATTTTTCAATAAACATGTTTACGGAATCACTTCAACAAATCAAGGCTATTGTTCCTTCGACAGCATTCAGCATGGCCAAATATTTAAACATAAATGCAAATAAACGTGTATACGGAACCACTTCGAAAAACCAATTTTAACAACATTAAACTCTCAACTTTCGCATAATTATAGTTCTTAAAATCAAACATAAAATTATACGATTATTTCCAAAATCCGTCGCGGGCCGCACGGTCATATCCGGTGGGGCAGACGCGGCCTGCGGGCCGTACGTTGTGCAGGCCTGATCTAAAGTGTTAACATTAGTATTAGGCAAATCAAAACCTTTAACTGCCAAAACGCAAAGTTTACCACAAGATATTCAATGACGGTTTCATAGTTTGGCACTTTCAATCTAATCATTAAAAACGAATAGACATAGCATGCGCTACAAAATCCAGCCATTGAAGCCTGACTTTTTAAAATGGGAGTTCACAGCGTTTGAATCGTGCTAGTCGCTGCAGTCAAGTTTGCCCTTGCTCGGGGAATGAAAAGCTGAAAATAAATATGCAGTTTTTTTTTTTTTCGACGCGTCCTTCCGCCTAGCGCGACCAGAGTGCAGAAAATATGGCATTACTTTCTGTTCGGTTCATTGTCTTAGAGTGTCACAAAGAGCAAACACTCAGTGATAGGTGGATCAAAGATGGCTTGCAGTGCGCGAGAAAATAGAACGAGGTCATATACACCGTTTCTTTAACCGTAATAAAACAAATCGTCATTAACACGGAGAATTTAAATGAAAGATTGTTTAGGATCAGGGGCGAACTAACAATGATCTGAACTCCCGGGCACTTAGGTCATTGGCCCTTAACAGTTAGGTGAAGCTATTTCAGAGTGTGCTCCCTACTGCTGTCGACCCTAGAGCACTCTCTGGTGTGCCCGACCGCTCTGTCTGCCCCATTTAGGAAATATTAAGAACTTACGTAATGATAAAAGGCAGGAGCGTTTTGCATTCAGAAGCAGTTCTGATGAATCACCAATAACAAGGATTTTATGAACGCGTTTTGACTCAAGTAACTGGAAAAACTCAAACCGGACACTATCACACAAACATAGCCATGCCCATTGTACAGAGTAACCTCAAGCGTCAAATTTACCTTTGCCATCCTATAATTCATTCTGTGCTCTTCACTTTAGTTTTTCCCACCTCTGACAATATTTGGTATTTTTTATTAATTGTTTACGCTCCCTTCCTTCAATTCTTGTTATGTCGGGACTTCAGCGGCCATATTTTGCTGATAAGGACAATCAATCCCTTTCGTATTAACCCATATTGACACCCGGGATCGGTAGAGAGAAGAGTGGTTTACCAATGTGTAACACATTTTCCTGCCAGACCGTACATGGGTGCGGCCGATTAATAAGTAAACACTCTTGGGATGACCACGGTTGGTTATCTTATCGCTGGGAATGTCTCTGTTGGACCAAGTTGTTGTCAATATTTGCTGGGCATGATGAATGTCATAATCGTTCCGGACAAGACTGGACGGAAGGATAATTATCCATCTTCAAAGAGATTACCTGTGATAAATTACAAAGTCGTGAGCGTTTTGCATTCAGAAGCAGTTATGATGAATCACCAATGATCGATAATAGACGATGTCATCTGTTGCCTCTCCTTTGCTCTGCAGTCATGGTCCAACAATGGCCAAAACCTAGAGTATCTAATGTGGGTTTTCAAAGGTATCTACATTCGCACAAGATTACTCTTGGCAGAGATACAGATAGAAGGATGGTGATGCTTCTACCTCGAGGGAGTGTTCAAGAGATATTTCAGAAGTCAAGAACAATGCTGAATGGGTCTTAGCAATGTAAACGTTTATCTGCTCGCCGCCTTTTGTGAAGAGATTTTATACAATTTAATTTAGCTCGTAGAAGCCCCCAACTGAATGAACAGAAAAATGCTCCTTATTATTGGTTCTATAGGTGTAAATATGTATATATATATATATATATATATATATATATATATATATATATATATATATATATATATATATATATATATATATATATATATATATATATATATATATATATCTATATATATAATTCTGCTTCCAGTTTTCAGTGTTAATAAAGGTAGAGTTTTCCTGGGATATATATAAGTCCTTAAGGTGCTCAAACAAGGTCCGGTCTGATAAATGGAATTCTGATCTTATTTTTTACTCTGGCTGCGTGGCTGGTCTCTTGACGAGTTGAATTTCACAGTGCTTTCAGCCGACTAAAGTGTCAGGTTATATTACAACTTTCGTCACACGCACGTTGTTGTTTACTATTAGACCAGGCTCCAGTCAGAAATGATGTTATGTTTACATCTCAAATGCCGGCCAATAGTTACAATCATGCGTAGTTTGATGGGGTCTATTTAAAAAAATTTCCACACAGTAATATTCTGCGTGTTAATTAAAAGTTCACTTTCCAAATATTGAATTGTTATATCCGTCGATTCACGGTAATGATTGCACTACAACTCCCTACATTATCACAAATAATGTCTTCGTAACACTTCTGTCCGGAAGCTATTACAACATTCCGTCTTTCAGGTGCATGTCTGTAATATGTCCGCAGACGAATAATTTATCTCCTCATCCTTGTGCAAACACCCACTATCGTTTAACCATCTGGGCTGTGACTCTTCATGACAGAACTTAGTGAATGACAATAGCCATGTCAGCGCTAAATAAACTTACTGGGCGTACGTCGTGTTAATCCGGCGCGCTCAATGTTTGGTACACGAGAATTTTACCAACATGAATGTCGGTCATTATTGCATCATCTGTCTACTCTCTTTGCAGGGATGGTCAGGTAAACAGACAAGACGAATTATTAAGGAAAAGAGAGCGAACCCAATTATGTGACAAGCATATTGTGCACTTACTCTCAAGAAAACTCTACCCTCATTAACATGGAAAGCCCGGAATCCTAGGAAAATGAACACTAGGTCATATTGGGATTCCATTGGCAAAGTAATACCCCAGACCACGTGTAAGAGGCATCTTAATCAAGTTGCTGTCATGATTGGGTTATGTAAGTGTATGTGACCAAAGCCTAGGTCTGGGTGAGATCAGAGACAAGACAAAAGAGTCTGAGAGAGATCTGAGGTGATAGATAAGAGATTCTTTTTATGGTGGATGATGTGACTTATAGTTATCGAGAGTGAGAACAGAACATGACTCTCCCCTCGCGACTCGGTGACCTTTTGTTCAACTATTGTCACGCCGCCTCCTACTCAATTAAGAGATAAGATTGTTTATACAATAAGGTGTATCCACACACAACAATACAGTACAAGTGAATAGTACTGATCCATTTAGGAAGTAAAAGAAATCTGCTCCGGTTAAATAAATATATATCTTTTATTGAAACAACACATAAATAGCTGCTGGGAAAAAAGAATAACATAGATATCAATCACGGCATAAAATACAGATGGAATAAAATTACAGTGCAGGTCTCTAAAAATGAGACACCAAAATTATAAACACTCTAGAGACAGGTAGTATACGAAAAAATTGACTACCACAGAAAAAACCAAACAAAGGTTACCCGCTCTCACAAGTATGGGGTTGTACTTTAAATCTAATAATCCGTGGTTGGAAAAAGAACCTTGAATACACACCAGTTCCAGTTATGTCTACAAACTAAACTTGCTGACTTGTCCCTGTCAGTCTTTGCTCACGAACTACACTAACCAGTCTAGTACACAGTTTCAGAAAAATCTACCATAATTTATTGTGCACTCTTTTTCCCCAACTCCCTCTTCGTTGGCACGCGTGCTTTACTCCACATGGATCACTGCTGGCCACTAAAGATATGATACCCTCTCTTCTCCAGTGTAATGGCTAACAAATCCTTGGAAGAAATGCACCCAGCTGTAAATCCGGGCAGTTGCTGGGTGGAACAATCAAATAATTTATATGCTGAACTAATCCACATCTGGATTGGGCCCACTGCTTTGGTGCAGCCCTTAAACAGGAATGAACGAGGTGGCTTTAAGAACACTGAAGCTACAGGAGCAGGGCGCTCCTCTTGCTAATTGATTTTCTGAAGAAATTCTATTTCCCACTCACGGAAAACCACCGATGACCCGTAATACGGTGATGAACTGGGCACGCCTATCTCTATGTGCAACCCAGCTACAAAGGGTCGTTGACTGGAGCGACCTTCCACTGAAGGCAAAGTCTCCACAGAAGGCGTTAACCACAGAAGGTGAAGTCCGGCCCACGGCTCAGTTGATTGCTGGAGATGGCCGACGTTTGCTGTAATGAAAACATGAACAAACCTCATAACATTTTGCTAAATAAGAATCGTCAAACATCACAACACAGCACAACAATAAACAAAGACAATTAAATACAGTTAATCATACTGCCCTTCCCCACCCAGCTGTTGGTCAAGGCAGACCTGGGCTGCAGTTTATCTTACTCTCCTCTCCCTACTGTCAGCCCACATCGCTCAGTGCTGCCCAACTCGCTATAGCGTTTGCATAACAATACGCAATCCCGCGTCTTAACGCTTGGGATAGTTCCAAGTGTGTTTACAAAACTGCTCGCCCCTCCCCTTTGCTCTATATGCGAGACGTGACCTTAAAATCTGTCAGATCAGCTAGCTACCTAATTCGCAAGGCCATCTACCTTGTCGCATAGGGGTTCGACAAATTAATAATTCCATACCACATATAACAACCATAGAAATATTATACTCGAATTTTACCCAATCAATTAATGTACCGGTGCTTACAAAAATACAAAATTACATGGTGTAGAAAAGAATTATATTACACATGTCCGCAACTGCGGTCAAAAAATTACTTGTATTCAGGTTAACCTGACTGTGGGTTAAAATTTCATAACTGAGATATCCATAGATCAGGGGACTCTGTTTATACTTTTCATGCCATACATCAGGCATAATGTAACATAACCATGAGGCTCTTATCATACAAATAGTAGCACACTCCCCAAACCAGGTGGCTATATCTTAGGTGGTGCGTTAAATGATTGCATTAATTACCACACTAGTAAAAATCCTTTACGAAGAAATACTCTGTCCATTATAAAGTCCTAGCAAAAATTACTTATAATATTAGCGTTTACAAATTCGCTTACCGAACGAAGCTCAGAATATCCCCCTACTCACAAGCGGGCAGACTGTTTTATGTTGCTATTTCCCCGGCAAGAATCTCCAAGACTGAAGCAATTAACAGACAGACAAGGACCTCTTATATACTACCATCTTCGGTCGCAGGTATTCCCCCAGTCATGAACACGTGCACACAGCAACAGACAAAGACACGTAATACTGGACCAGAACGTTCTCTAAAAGACGCAACTAACAAAAGATTTTGCGTAACGGTTTGACGGTCGTCTGCGCTGAAATCGAAAAACAAGGACACCTGCGCACCCCATGCCTCTAGAACCATCTAAGACTAACGTAATAGAAGCTCTAGGAAACATGAAAACGGTGACCGTCTCTGTTTGTCAAAGACCCAGACACGAATGGCCGCCCACGTTTCTATGTAACCTGATGTCATTCAACAGGACTACTGAGACAGGTCTCCTGGAAAAAAAAACTGCACTAGAAAGACCAAGCCGCCTCTACAGAAATGCAAGAGGGGTACTCACGTGGACAGTGAATTGGTGTTTTCAAAAGAAAGCAGAAAAGGATTACCGCTCGTGCTCAAACATGTTTACGAGCGGCGAAGATTTTCTCCCGGTGATCCAATGTCAGGTGCTCTTATGCATCCCTACGTCAATTGTTGTTGGCCCAAATGAACACGAAATCAAAGAACAAAGCCACTCTGCAGTTTGGGTGTCTGACCGAGTAATGATGGGGTTAGTGCCCCGCAGAACCACATGAAAAAAACGAAATACAGAGAGCCAGTGACTCTAGAAAAAAAAAACTAAGAAAAAAAAACCGAAGGGGGCGGGTTGGAAAATAAAGAGTAACAGCCATTTTGCCACAGTTGCCGAAACTATTTCTCTGAGTCAGAAGTCAGTCTGTATTCCCAAAGAAATTTGGGTCGGTGGTGCCAATGGACGGTGCTATCTGTGGAACAAGGGAATGGAATCAGCGGTCTGCAGTCAAAGCTAGACACCTACAGCAGACGGGTCTTAACAGATGCTGGACCATTTTCGAAATTACCCACGATACTACGAGGGACGTGTTGCGGCCACCAGACTTGACCAAAGACAGAACCAATCCATAACCTGTAAAGAAAAAGCATTGGCTGAAGCAGAAACCAAACGACATCTTACTGGCAACTAAGTAACCATTCAAAGCTGCCAAGTGAACTCTCTACTAATGATTTTTTTACAGGCTTTTCTTTAACTTGCAACGTATGTCACTCTCTTGTCACCTTCAAATCTTGGAATCGATTTTTCAATCACTTCCAGATGAGCAATAGCTCTGAAACTTGCCATAGTTGTGTATTACCCATGACAATACAATAATAAGTCGTAAAAGTAATTTAAAAAATTAATATTAATTTCTTTTGTTTTTGGTATTATATCATCGGTGAAATTGGCGATAACTGCAAATAATCTAGGTGTATTTTTTCCAACAAGATTGTTTCTCATGAGAGAAATATTGAAACTTCTCTTTCCACCATCCCCCCCCCCTTTTCACATACACACTATTGCACGAGCGTGCACAGACATACACACAACTGACAACTACATTTTTAAAAAAATGTAATTTACAACTCTTATCAAGATTAAAAAGAAAACAAAAAAAATATTAACTTTCCGTGTAATATACTGAATAATGAAATCTGACTCGTTTATCGCAAAACCGATAATGTCATTAGCGGATCGATTACATTTGACTAAATTTAAAAACAAAAACAAAATTACACTAAAAAGAAGAAAATAAAAAATATTTAAAAATATATTTTAAACACAAGATTTTAATGCACTAAAAAGCCACAAATAATTTTTCAAAGAGTTTATAGCTTGCAGTCAAAAAATTTAACATCAAATTGACAAAAAGCCTGTGGCGCTGATTCTACATGACATTAACTTCTGCTTTATACTTCATTACACACTTATGGATAAAATATATGATAAGCGCGTAAGCTTGTTCTTAAAATATCTACGTACGTCTGTACATTTATTTAGCCCCAGAGCTCAGTGAGATAGCATCTTCAAAATGTTACATTTATTTAGCCTCATGTATTCGTGATTTAGTAACATCAAAATTTTATATTTATTTACCCGAGATATCAGTGATCAAGTAACATCAAAATGTTGCATTTATTTAGGCCCAGAGCTCAGTGAGATATCATCATCAAAATGTTACATTTATTTAGCCTCGTGTATTCGTGATTTGGTAACTTCGACATTTTATATTTATTTACACGAGATATCAGTGATCTACTAACATCAAAATTTTGCATTTATTTTGCCTCATGTATTCGTGATTTAGTAACATCAACATTCTATATTTATTCACCCGAGAATTAAGTGATCTAGCAACATCAAAACTGTGCATTCATTTGCCTCTTGTATTCGTGATTTAGTAACATCAAAATTGTATATTCATTTACCCGAGATATCACTGATCAAGTAACATCAAGAGCTTCCGATTGACAGAGTGATTAGAGCGCTGATCTCTCACGGCAAAAGTGCCGGGTTTAATTCGCAGTATCGACATGATCCAGTCTACCCAGGGATAAATGGGTATCTGACTCCGCTCCTGAGTTAGGGAAGGAAAGGCAGCGAGGAAGGTTACTGGCCATCCCACCTCTCAATGCTGGACCTAGTATAGTGAACTCTCTGTGGTAAAGTGGGATGATATAAATATTTATAGGGGACTTAGTGTACTGACTGAGATCAGCTGTGAAGGTATCTGTATCTAATTTTTTTTTTTTTTTTTTTTTTTTTTAAACCAGCGGCACTTGGGCTTTCAGCCCTTCGGCCCAATGACATATCATTGCGAGGCTGGGAAACCTGAGGACTTTCCTTCCAACCCGGTCAGGAGCTTCGCTCCTTCCCATCCACAGAGGGTTTATCACAGGAGCCGTTCAGGCTATTCAGTCTAATTTCCGGCCGTAAACATTTCTTCAAACGCCGACGCCCGGGTTTGAACGATGAACACCTGGTCGCCAGTACAACGCCGAAGCCATTACACCAGCGCGGCTCCCATCTATATCTAATAAGTGTGGTGTATTACAGATGACCTTACTTTGCTACCACATTTATACCTCAGTCAGACTTATTCTGGAATATTGTGATGACTACGTTGAATGTCTAGAGTTATGATAGTGATGAAGTGTATGTTCACAACAACCAACAGACAGATAAACAATTTAATTTAATCCACAATACTTTACAACACTGTGACACTCACATACATAGAACACTCTATAAGACTATCTTAATAAGTCAAGTTTAACTTTTAAAAATATGTATTAATTCCTGTCAATAATAGATATCCTGATTCAACTACAAAGTGAACCAGGAATCACAATCAAATGTAATCACAAGTTGTATGTACACAATTTATAGATAGGATCTTTGTATTGACATATATTATTATTGCAATATGTGTGTAAGTTGTACTGTAGTACTATGAGGTAATACTGGCTTTTCAAGCTAGGTTGTTGTTTGTCATCATGACTTCAAGTGTTTGTTTCTGGTGGAAATAATATTGGAAAGGTTCAGTTTCTTTTTATTTGAAACAAATAAATGTCCCTCTTGATTTAAGGTAAAGTCACTTTTAGAGGGGGTATACACAAGATTGAGCTGCTCTGGCCACGAAATCTTAACTTCTGTGTGGGCGGCAGGAAACAGTCTCCACTGCTCGCTTGCTTCACCGTGTTCTTGAGAAACAACACTGGTCGATATCTTGACCAAGGAGTATGCTACCAGCCTATGGATTCAGCAAAACTCAGACCATGTGCTGCTTTAATACGTTAGTACCACGGTCCCTGAAACAAGAAGGTTGTACCTCCTACTTCAGAACTAATTTATAATCTATTTCCACACTGAAGCACAATACATAACAAACACCGAGTTCAGCGCAGTAGGCCAACTGCTAGCTTCTCATGAACAATATACACCAGTATTCCTCTCCCTAATGGTTACAACGCCTCTGCAATTCCAACATTACTTCCTTCTATTCAATAAGATAGGTGTTATAGTACTATTTGGCAATCCCATGCAGTTATACTCCTCTCCGGCAAGTTTTGTTCATGGGGGAGCAATATCTAGGCTTTGCCTCATGTTTGTTACTGAACCACACACATACAGACATAAATTATCAATTCACATTCAATTTTCATCAAAAAGATATCAAACATGTCTAGCTTACCACAATTTCAAGGAAATATTAAACAAATACGTTGACTGGCGATGAGTTATGGCACAATTCCGATCTGCCTCTGTCCCAGGCTTTCATTAGAAAAATATGAACTGGTTCTCAACGCACTTGCTTCTACACAGTTTAATTTCAAAAAGTGGCACTGAACCGACGCTCCTAATTGACTATATCAAATGGTCTAGCCAATAAGACCATGTTTACAAAAGCATTTGAAAAAATTTACCCTTCCTACCGTTTCTATTAACAACCAAAAATAGTATTTGCAGTCGACTAATCATGTTTCGCCTTACATATAATTCTAGCCACTCAAATCGGATTTAACGTGGTGGCCTCATTTCCTCTAAAGCAGTGTCCAAACACGCCATTATGAGCAAATATGATCCCGTGCTGTCAGACAACACCACCATAGTATTTTGGCTATAATTTGTTAATTATTAGACTATTTGCTTAACACCTAACATATTCTTTGTCAGCAAGTCCCAAGGCCAAATGGCTTCGTTACAAATATGTATTTTTCTTGAATAGTCGTGTATTTGTTGTTTTTTTTTTATTGTTTTAGAACCGCCACCTGTCCTGCCTTTTCGACTGTTCTGTCAGTATAAAGTCAGGATTTCAGACGTAAAACAGTATTGTGTCATGTTTCCTAATAAGCATTAAACATGTTTTTTAAAACCTTACCTCGTATTGGTAGTGTTTTTTTTTATCACTGTCTATTTGAAAAAAAATCAAGCCTGCATGCCTTTCGCGTTCACTTTTTAATCGCGAGACGACGTGGTAGTATTGGCATTCCTCCGTGCATCTCTCTCTCTTCTAAGCCCGTCTGTCTTTTTTGTAGGTTAACGTAGTGTGTTATAATGACATTAATGCTAGTATTATACCTAGGTCATTAAGCAGTTTGCGTATCTCAGGGTTTCTAAGAAACACAGTACTAGTTTTTTTTTTTTTTTTTTTGAAACGCGTGTAGTTGATGCAGTAGGCTTTTACTATCAAACGTGGAAGCGTTACAGTATTCAGACGAAGTAGAAAAAGGGGATCTCGGGTTCAGTCATTATGGCGTTCTACAACGCAGGTGTACGCTATTGGGAAAAGCCCTGGTCTTTCACCATTCTTCTTTCCTTCTATTAAATTACTTCGTTAGGCTTTACATTTATTTTCTAATTTATATATGTGGATTAGAATTTCTCACGACTGTCTCTAACACTTCACTTCCCTACGACCATCTGCTAGGGGACTACCTTTACAATTATCTTTAGTAACATTAAAATTGTATATTTACTTACCCCAGACATCAGTCATCTAGAAACATCAAAATGTTACATTTATTTAGCTATTGATATCAGTGATCAGTAAAGGATCCTGTTATACGCCCATTGAGGCATATTGGGAAGATGGTGTTAGGTCCATATTTTCTTGACCATCGGCACACTATGGGTGATGTGGTCAGCATCACGCCGGCCGCCTTAACCTTCCCAGAAGTTGCTCTGGTATCCAGTTGGGGCTGGGTCGACCCAGGAGCCGTTTGCGGCCTAAAAAAAATCCCACCTCATCTGGGGATCAAACCATAGACCAATGAGCTAGGAAGCCAGTGCACCAACCACTATGCTACCGCGGCTCCCTCGGTGATCAGTAACGTCATAGTATTTTTACATTTCTTTAGCTAACGGATGTCAGTGATGCATAAAAACATCAAAAGTCTATATTTATTTAGCTCCCGGATGTCAGTGATGCATAAAAACATCAAAAGTCTATATTTATTTAGCCCGAGACGAAAGTGATCCCGTAAAAATATAAATTTTACATATCTTTAGCCCCCACTTGGCAGTGATCCAGTAACATTAGTCAAATGTCAACTTAGAAGGCTCGTGTGGGTCTATGGTTTTACACTTCTTGTACTTTTTCGCACGATCCAACATTTTATATTTCTCTTTTTCTGCAGTACTCAACAGTATAGTTGTCGCTGAGACGTGATTTGTTAGGGGAATTTTCTTCAAAGAAATTGAACATACCATATGTTTAAGTTGTGTCTTTGATTGAGAAATCAAACAATTCGTCGTGATGGTATGTTTTACTTTAGCAGTCAAGAATGGCGTAACCTGCATAAATCGAGTATCCATTTTTTTTTTGTCATGTGTCATCCCAACTGGGGTAAATGATCACGCCACATAACAACTTTCTGTCCCGTGTTGTTTCACAATAATGTTGTTGATTTATCTCCATATTACGATGTTAAATTTATGTTTTATTAGACAATTTGCGTTTTTTCCCTCAGCTAATTAATTAAATGTCTTTTCTTACATGCTGGTAGAGTCTGTGTAGCCGTGAGCTTAATATTTCTTACATTTCTAAATACTTTTCCTAGCCAACTCTACTTACTTATTGTTTGTGTATCATTAGGCAATTTGGGTTTTTTCCTCAACTAATTAATTACACTTCTTTTCTTACATGCTGGTAGAGTCTGTGTAGCCGTTAGCTTAATATGTTCTTACATTTCTAAATACTTTTCGTAGCCAACTCTACTACTCGTCAAAAGTCAAGGGCCACCCTATTATTTTCAATACACTTTTATATAAGAGCATAGAATGATTAAATGAAGGACGTTTTTAGTAAAAATGGGTGTATTATCTTCCTCTGACAGTCCTCTATGCACGTTAAGCATAAAAACAACTCACCGACAACCATGGTGATCACGTGCAATTTGGTTTGCTGACCATAAATTCACATTTTTAATCTGTTTTTTCAAGAGCTACGTATATCTTGGTCATAAACAGAAGATGGCAGATGTGAAACAGAAATCAAGAAGAGAATAGGAATGGCCAAAGCTACATTCAACAACATGAAACATATACTGACATCCAAACAGTTATCTCATAAATTAAAACTGAGAATCATAAAGTGTTATATATATTCTGCATTTCTGTATGGTGCAGAAACATGGACGATGAATAAGCATTTGGAGGAAAGAATTGAGGCTCTTGAAATGTGGATATATAGAAGAATGGGGCGTATCTCATGGAAAGAGATGAAAACAAATAAGGAGGTCCTAGAAAATCTAGGTATGAAAAGAGAACTAATGAGAGAGGTCAAAGTTCGGCAGCTAAAATACTTTGGCCACATAAAAAGGCATAACACCTTGCAGAAGACCATAACAGAAGGGAGAGTTGAAGGTAAACGTGCAAGGGGAAGACAGCGCTATAAGTGGGAAGATAACATCAAGAGATGGACGGGAAAGAGTCTATCAGAGTGTACCACCAAGACAAGAGACAGAAGACGTTGGAGATCCATTACAGCCAACCTCCGTTGTGGAGATGGCAACTGATGATGATGATGACAACCAAACAGGTGAAGTAATCGTGCTGATTGACATTCCACGTGCAATGGCGACTTTTGGTGAACAGAGTTCACTCTTAATTTGTTTTACAATCAGCAGACTTAGGGTAGTTTCATCACTTGCAAAAACCATGCCACCGAGAAGAAGTCTTGACACCTTACAAAGAATGAGGGCTATAGCGTGGGTTGAAAGTGGTTTATCTGTCCGTGAGGTTGCTAGACGGCTTGATGTGTCACACTCTACTATCCAAAGAATTTTGGAGAGATTTCAGGCCACAGGAAGTGTGGAGGATCGCCACCGGCCAGGTCGCCCTAGATGCACCAATAGACATGATGACCAGTACCTCTTGTTGTCAGCCCTGCGCCATCGAACAGTGACTTGTTCCACTCTAAGATGTCAGCTGAGACAAACTGTAAACGTTAATGTCAGTCAAAGCACCATTTGCAGACGTTTACATGAATTTGGACTGACTGCTCGACGTCCTGCAGTCAGAATCCCTCTTACTCATGCTCATCGCAGAGCCCGTGTTGCTTGGTATCGCGAGCACATCCGATGAACAAGGCAACAATGGAGTCAAGTTCTCTTCACTGATGAATCTCGCTTCACTGTGTCATTCAATGATGGCAGGATTCGAGTTTGAAGACGACCAGGAGAGTGATTTACTGATGACACAATTCGAGAGGCGGATCGTTATGGTAGGGATTCTGTCATTATCTGGGGAGGTTTCTACAGACACGGCAGGACCCCACTCTACATCATCCAAGGCAACTTGACCGGCCCAAGATACCAGAACGAAATCTTGAGACCAATTGTTCAGCCTGCTCTGGAGGCCATAGGTGGTAATGTCATCCTCCAAGATGATAACGCTCGACCCCATCGAGCTCGTGTGGTGAATGAGTTTATTCAGCAACATGGGATCATCAGGATGGAGTGGCTAGCTCATTCACCTGACCTTTCTCCGATTGAGCACCTCTGTGGTGTCTTTGGTCGAAGATTGTCAACAGATCACCCCCTGCCAATGGATGTTGCATAGCTGACTGCCTTTCTGCTTCAGGAATGGCAAGCTGTTCCTCAGGATACTCTTCGGACCCTTGTGGACTTGATGCGTCTACGCTGTCTTGAATGCCTTGCTGCAAAAGGTTGTCATACCCGATTTTGAAATGTCTATTTGTCCAATATCTATTGTGTGACTTTTGAAAAGGTGGGTGACACACTTCACAGCTTCATTGCGTTTGAATGTGTGTTTCCATTTCTTTACGTGACATGTCAATTCGGTATTCAATAAATTGCCGTTTTGACTGATACCAATTACGTTTATATCAGATTTGTTTTATGGTTTCAACCAAGGTTTTTCTAAGTGGCCCTTGACTTTTCAGCTAATTAAATAAATTTATTTTCTTACGTGCTAGTAGAGCCTGCGTAGCCGTTGAGCTTAAAATGTCCTTACATTTCTAATTACTTTCCTGTTTGTCCTCTTTCCACACAATTTGCTTAAGGAAAATTCTCCAAATCTTTTGGCCGAATACCATCGCCAACCAAGGACTGGTTACTCGGATCAATCAAGAGGACATGCACACCATCATAGCTGGTAGACGCTGGAGCTGGGTTGGTCACGTCCACAGATGAGACCTTGGTGCTATCATAAGAACAGATTGCTATTGACCCCTGAAGAAAAGCGAAATAGAGGCCGACCAAAAACAACATGGCGGAGAACTGTGAAGGCTGAAATGCAAAGAATGAACCAATGCTGGGACACTACAAGAAAGGTGGGCGCCGACCGAGCAAAGTGGAAGCAGTTTGTTGCTGCCTTGCAAGACGCCACAAGGCGTGATGGTCACTGACTGCTTTGACAGTCGGTGGCTAAGAATCAAAGAGGAAGAAGAATAACACTTCGTTCTCGCTTGACGGCATTGATAATAACAATTAAACAGATTTTATTTTCCATTTACATTGCCGTAACCTTAAAAAAAAAAAAAAAAAAAAAAAAACAAAAAAAAAAAAAAAAAAAAAAAAAAAAAAAAAAAAAAAAAAATACCCCCTTTATGGGCAAGTCGGTGAAAAAAAAAAAAAAAAAAAAAAAAAAAAAAAAAAAAAAAAAAAAAAAAAAAAAAAAAAAAAAAAAAAAAAAAAAAAAAAAAAAAAAAAAAAAAAAAAATTTCTTTTTCTTAGTAGCACAAGTCGTCCTAGCGAATATTAGTGGCTTTCGTCCATTTAAAAAAGACTTTGGTGCCACCCAGTCTCACCAAGCTGATGTTTTTTGTTTTTTTGTTTTTTTTTTTGTGTGTCTGTACGTCTTTCACGAATTTCATAGAAAGTACGTATCTTCATGTGTAAATTTTCAGAACTCTACAGAAAAGCAAAATCGCATTCATTGTCTCTGTCATATGTCTATCTATTTATCCATGTATCTATCTATCTATCTACCTATCTATCTATCTAACCATCTATCTAACTATCTATCTATCTGTTGCGTGCATATTTTGACGCACATATTACAAAAATCGATATGGCTATTTAATATGGGAAAAATATAGACATTCATTCATTTGTGTATGAAAATGCTGTCTATGGTAAAAGCGAGAGAATCCATGTTTGATTCACACTTTTGATTATAGGAGTAATCGTTCTGGATATTGATCCGGCGCAAGGATATTGCGCTTACGTTTGTACTTATTTTTTAGGGCCAGAAAATATATTAATTTGCTTATTGTGTTTATGGCCTGAATTCATATGTATTACATATTATTAGTACAAGTAGAATCAGTCCTATATTGTATATTTTGGATGGGTAGGAGGGACTAGATTCTTGTTATTCCGGTCTAGCGGAAGTATGAGTTGTCTTGACAAGTCGTGATGAGTTCCGATGTACCGTGATAATGGCGGGTACGCACTTTTCAAAGGGCTGGTAGATTCTTAAGGAAATATGATTCAGGAAGTGGTTTTCTTCTAAAGGAGATGGTATCTCTACTATAGTTTATGTTAGAGACTCTCCTAAGGTACGGTACAATGTATAATTCGGACTCCATGTATTGCCAGACCCTATTTTGATGATCTCATGTCGATTCGACCTAGATGGAACATTGTGCTTCGTATCGCTAGGGTCGTGTTTTGTATCGACGAAGATGACAGACTTTCCTGCAGCGGTTATGGCTACGTGAATTAACCTGATCACCGTAGAGCTGTATGGAAACATTTATGAAATCATTTATATACCCATTATAAATTAACTCTGGCTTATATTCTCCTTCCTATGAATGAGTGAACGACAACTCAGGGAGGCAGCCATGTTAGATTTCGGTCATCATATGTTTTGATCACTGCCAAGAGAACAGATTATTTATCCTAATATCGGACAGTGACAGGGAGATCTCAATCTTGCTAGAACCCCCCCCCCCCCTTTCGTGGTTTCATAATATATACTACAAACTATGGACGTCAAGTAACTTTAGTTATTTACCGATCTGCCTTCACTGACGCGTTTAGTCAGATAGGGGGATGCGGCCATAATATATCATGACATTGAACTTTTGATGTACTGCCCATTATTTCTGAATGTGTCATGACTTCAGATCTGCTATGTATACCTACAAATTGATATGTCAACATACCATGATGTACTCGTATGTCCCAGTGTTTACGTCTGAATAAATTGAGTAAACAAAGATTCCAGCAGTCTGCATTGGTGCCTTGTAGACACAAGTGTATGAGTGGTTATATTGGTCAGCACACGAACAGTACACCATTCGCGGTAATCACACTCTACACTTCTACTTCATACATACACCATCCTGCGTCGGTTGAAGTGACCAAGTTTAGGGCCTGCTTCCCCTGGAGTTTTTGCCTTCCCTAACTCAGGACTAGGGTGAGTTACCCATTTACAGCTGGGTAGACTGGAGCATGCCTGATCTCAACAACACACCACTCTTCCTTACAGAGCATACAGACTGACACTTTACAGAGTGGAAAGAAGAAAAGAAACTTTACAGTGGCGAGCCAGATTCCTGGGTCCAGCTTACGCAGTTTTGTGTTGAGAATCACAGTTTACAGCTAAAAGAACATTTGTTTGACCACATCAACACCAGTAGGACAGCTATACAGTCGATGTCAGCTTGACCTGTATTACCGATAGGATGCTGTATCTAGGTCAGCGCTTGTTGACAGTTTTTTCGCTGTACAGACAGTATTACACAGGACAGTGGTATCAAGTGTAGAAAATATCTGGAGCAGTATTGTTGACATTTCTCAACGTACAGAAGAATCACAGTGTTGTTGAACATAAAGTGCATAGTTCATCGTTGGATCTTCATATGCTCAACAGAGAAAAATTGACAGTGTAATAGTTTAAAATTAAATCTATTACTGAATAAAGTGGCAAGTTATTAGTAATAAAATAAACTGTGCCTGCTTTACAACACTATACCTGCAACACATTCCATTCATGACATAAATTATATTGTATGCTATATGCTATTTATGCTTACATGTTATTTGTTATGTATTAAATTAGTTTATGTTCTGTGTGACTAGTACAAGGTATGCCGAGTGACATTGGTCTGGTACTAGTATTCTATAGGTACACATTTTCTTAATTGGAAATTTGTTAGCAACAATTTGCTGCTATTTCTGTTAGTTGTGATGAGGTGTTCTTTTCTTCGTTGTTTTTGTTAATAATTTTGTGTTCCTTAGTTTTGTTTGATTTGTTTGTATAATTGTAGGTCTCATCTTTCCTTTCATTTCAGTTTTTTACACCCTTATGTTTATACACTGTGGCGTTATTTGTCTTGTTATTTTATTGCAGTTATCATCACGGTTTCTGTGATCATTTTTTTTTTCATTTCTCCTATTTAATTTAATTTGATCTCTGCAAATGTGTTCATATTGTCTTTTCTTGTTTGTCCTTTGTAATGTCTTTAGTTGACATATGACGTATAGTGGTATACACTGATAGTATAGTACAGATCAGTACTTTATGATTGTTATTGTTTTATAACAAAATGTACAAGACCTTTGTAAGGCTTGTCTCCCAAAGTGATTGGTAAAGGGAAATATTTTTTCCACAGGTACTCAAGTGATCTTTGATTACATTGAGGTATACAAGACCTTTGTAAGGCTTGTCCCCACAGTATTTGAGATACAGTTATTGTTGTCCACAGGTACTCAAGTTATCATTGGTTATTATAAACCATACAAGTTTGGACTAAGACTAAGTCTATGGTATAGACTTGTCTCCCATTAAAGTGAAATAGGGTAATTTATTTACTTTTTCAGGTTTCTGATTTAAGAAGACAATATGTCTACATTAGATTATTTTATTGCACAAGGAAAATCTCTTGATAAGACTGGAAAAGACTTAGAACAATGGGCTGTTGCTCAATATGACAAAGCATTAGCTGCAGAAGAGAAAAAAACTGCTGCTGCTGTTGAAGAAAGAAAAGCTGCTGCTGAGGAAAAAAAAGCTGCGGCTGAGGAGAGAAAACTTCAAATAGAAGAAAAAAAAGCTGCTGCAGAAGAAAGGAAAGCTCTAGCTGAAGAAAAAAGATTAGAAAAAGAAGCTGATACTGCTGCTGAACTTAAGAAATTGCAGATGCAAGTGGAGGAAAGGAGATTTGAGGCAGAACAGAAGAAATTAGAAGCTGATGCAGAGCAGAAAAAATTAGAAGTTGCTGCAGAGCAGAAAAAATTAGAAGTTGCTGCAGAACAGAAGAAATTAGAAGTTGCTGCAGAACAGAAGAAATTAGAAGCTGCTGCAGAACAGAAGAAATTAGAAGCTGCTGCAGAACAGAGAAGATTAGATAGAGAAGCTGAAGAGAGAAAAGCAATAAGAGAACATGAGTTTGAATTAGAGAAATTAAAATTGACATGTATGAGTAATGTTAATCAGGCATCTGGTGGTAATGGTAAACCCTTTGTGTACAAGGTCAAGGTACCAGCGTTTAACCCTACCAGTGATGACATAACATTTTGGCTTTCTAGATTTGAACGGGCTTGTCGATCTCATAATGTTGACAAATCACAGTATGTGAATCAGTTGTCTGAAAATCTAAAAGGGGAGTCTCTGAGTAAGTTATATTTTGTTGAAGAGGCCGACAAAGATAATTATGATGCTGTTAGGGCAGCTTTGATAAAGAGATATCAGCTGTCTGAAGAAGGTTATCGTCTTTTGTTTAAAACAATGAGACCTGAGGTAGGTGTAGAATTCTCAGATTTCATCTCAAAAGCACGAATTACACTTTCACGATGGATTGAATTATCCAAAACAGAGAAAACATTTGATGGTCTTACGGATTTATTGCTAAGAGACAAGGTTATGTCTTCTGTAAATAAATCATTCCTAGAGTTCTTACATGAGCGTAAACCTGGTACAATAAAGCAAATGGAAGAATATTGTGACCAGTATGCCACGGCACACCCTGACATGATTCTTAGTAACTCTAACATTAAAGAGAGTATGCCAGTTGCTTCGGCAACAGAATATAATCAGAATTACTCACACAAATTCCAAGGAGCTAAAAATAAATTTGATAAAAAGGTTAATTGGAATAGGTATCAAAACCAAGATAACCGCTCAAATCAGAGTTCTTCTTTGAAGAACTGGAATCGGGCTGATAGTCCTCGACACGCGAGGGGTACCCATAATGTTAGAAATTCTCGGAAAGGGAGTAGCTATAGGAACTACCCAAGTGCTTCATGGAGACAAAAGAAACAATATTACAGGGATACTCAATATAATGAGCATGATGATTATGATCATGAATGTTATGATTCAAACCCAAATAGGGGCTATAACAAGGGAAATGATAATTATAGAGACAATTATAACCGAGGTAGATCACAACACAAAAGACATGGTAAATCGTATTACCAGGCTAACTCTGCACAACAGGAGTTCCACGACACCGATAATCAGAATAATGATAAAAAAGACTCCAACAGTGTAGCAAATTCCGCTTTCGATTTTGCTAGAGCATCTGAGTGTTCGCAATGCAAAACATTATTCGATCCAACCACAGTGTCTACTTTAAGCTGCGGTCACCCGCTTCCCGCTCTCCATGCGTCAATTGCGCATAATGGAAGGGGTGCTCTTGTCTTTAATAGGGGCCTAATAGATGGTACTCCGGTATCAATTCTTTTCGATTCGGGGTGCACTACCATTGGAGTGAGGCAATCACTCGTAAATCCTTCTCGAGCTACAGGCAATATAGTCAAATGTGTAACATTTGGTGGCACATTGGAGAAGTACCCACTGCCATTATCAATATTGCTACGCCTTTCTTTACAGGAGAGGTGCAAGCATGTCTCTTGCCGAATCCGATCGCTGATCTTATCATCGGCCGCATTCACGGGGTGAAAGAATGCACTCCACAGCAAATTTCTAATTGGGAAAATGTTAATATGCAATCGGCTAATGCAGTAATCACTAGGGCTCAAGCTCTTAATATGCCACAATCTTCACATTCTGAAGATAATGATGCGCAGATCCAAGATGATCCCTTGGAGATTTCCCACGATTCCTTTATCAAACAGCAGGAAGATGATCCTACTCTAAAGAAATTCTTTACTCTGGCAACAAAAGGTGATCCGAATAAGGATACTAATCGTAAATCTTGGATTACGATGAAGAATGGCGTACTTGTACGTATGGTACAAGTCTCCGCTAAGTCCATTCATTCTCAAATCCTTGTGCCTAAAAATATGAGAGTTAAAATCTTACAGCACGCTCATGATTCGCAGTGTGCTGGACATATGGGTTTTTCCCGTACTAAAGCTAGAGTTCTTCAATCTTTCTTTTGGCCTGCTGTGAATAAGGACATACGAATCTATTGTCGATCTTGTAAAGTATGTCAAGAGATTAAATCCAGAGGTCCACGCCATGATGCACCTATTCAGGCTGCAGACATTCCCATTCGGCCATTTCAAAAAATGGCGATAGACATCATTGGTCCATTTAAGATAAAGTCTGCTAGAGGACACCAATTTATTTTGACGTGTGTTGATATGTGCACACGTTGGCCGGAGGCTGTTCCTCTAAAGAGCATAACTACTGCTGATGTCGCAGATGCTCTTTGGTTAATATTTTCTCGTCTGGGGTTTCCAGCAGAAATATTATCCGACCATGGTACCCAACTCATATCAGATACCATGTCTCAAGTAATGTCGACTCTGAAGATAGAGAGATCGCTGAGTAGTATTTATCATCCTATGTCCAATGGGATGGTGGAACGTTTGAATAGAACTCTGAAAAACCTACTAGGTAAGATAACGGAAGATCATCCTCAGGATTGGGATAGGGTTTTACCCGCGGCTCTCTTTGCATATAGAGAGGTCGCCAACGAACATACAGGATTTTCTCCCTTTGAACTGGTCTTTGGCGCGAAACCGCGAGGTCCTATGTCCTTACTTCATGATCTTATAACTGCTGATAATATTGTCGATGACACAAAATCCTCTTATGAATATGTCATCGCACTTAGACACAAGATTATTGAAGCATGCAAATTGGCAACTGCTTCTTCTGAATTTGCGAAACAGAAGGCAAGGGAATTTGCCAATAAAAAGAGATGTTTGCGTCAACTTTGTCCAGGTGACAAAGCATTTGTCTTGCTACCTTGTAGGGAAAATAGACTTCTCATTTCTTGGAAAGGTCCGTACGATATAATATCAAAAGTTTCCGATGTTGACTATATCGTCGATATTGACGGGAAGCGTAAAACCTTCCACATCAACATGCTCACGGAATTCCATGAACGTCCTGATTATTTACAACCTGTTTTCCAGGCAGCGGACGATTTTCCAGTCCAACATGGACAGTACTCATCTCTGTCAGTAATACAGGATGAGGAAACGAGTTTCTCGGATGTAAATTTACCTTTTCCAATGATTCCTCTTCACTCTAATGAATCATGGAAAGATGTTGCAATTTCTCCAGAATTATCTCCAGGAGAGCAGAAACAAGTTTCTACTATGTTAGAACAATTTCAGGATGTCCTTACTGACATTCCTGGTCAAACTGATGTCATTCAACATGACATTATTCTTACTGACCATAGTCCTATAAGAGTCAGACCGTATCCTATCCCGATACATTTTCAAGCACAGGTAGAGAAAGAGTTAGATGAGATGATAGAGTTAAAAATTATTGAACCATCCACATCAGCATATTCTTCGCCGATGGTTATAGTACGGAAAAAAGACAATAACATACGTCTTTGCGTGGAGTATCGCAAATTGAATCAAGTGACTAAATTCGATGCTGAACCTATGCCTTTACTAGAAGAGCTACTTACGAGACTATCGAATTCTCACTTCTTTACTAAACTCGATTTGTCTAAGGGATATTGGCAAGTTCCACTATCCGAACACGCCAAACCGTTTACTGCTTTTTCGACGCCTAGGGGTCTATTCCAATGGAATTTCATGCCTTTCGGTCTTATGAACGCCCCTGCAACATTTGTACGCATGATGCGTCGAATCCTATCTCATCGCTCAGATGTCATTGCGTATCTTGATGACATCTGTCTTTTCAGTGATACTTGGAACGATCACTATAATGGTATAAATGAACTATTGTCTATCTTACGCGAGCATAACCTGACAGCGAAACCATCGAAAGCATGTATTGGTTTTAGCGAAATATCTTTCTTAGGACACCGTGTTGGTCATGGGTTCCTAAAAACAGAAGACCATAATACAAGTAAGATACTTAACATTTCTATTCCTAAGACTAAAAAGCAAGTACGAAGTCTCTTAGGTCTAATACAATTTTATGGACGATTCATCCCGAATCTGTCCTCCATTATGTCACCTCTTTCTTCCTTGCGAAAGAAAGGGTCTCCTAATGTAGTCCATTGGACTCAAGAATGTCAATCCTCTTTGGATAAGGTTAAAACTATGTTTTCTACTTCACCTATCCTAGTATTGCCTTCTAAGGATAAGACATTTATTCTTCGTAGTGACGCTTCATCCACCGGGATTGGAGCTGCACTAATGCAAGAGTACTCTGGAACTCTGCATCCTGTGATGTATATTTCTCGGAAATTAAATGCCGCAGAGAAGAATTACTCGGTCCTAGACCGTGAATTATTGACTATGGTTTGGTCAATCCTTAAACTGCAAAGGTTTCTTCTGGGCGCGCATTTCATTGTGGAAACTGACCAGAAAGCTCTTACGGCTATTCAGAGTAAAAATCTGAAGAGCGCGAGATCAACGCAATACGCGATTGCTCTACAGCCATTCCATTTTTCGGTGCGAGCTATCCGTGGGTCAGAAAATGTGATGGCAGATATTTTGTCTAGATGCCCACATGATTCATAACTGTTATACAACTTTGATACAGTTGTTTCTATGTTGAAATGTGTACACATATGTAATATATCATATATTGATTGTAACACTACTTAGCGGTTCATTGATATTTATTCACCGCTGATCTTTCAATGTTTTTCGTCTTTGATGATCATGATGTTAAGATATCTTAGATGAAATTTATGTATAAACTAATGTGGAAATTGTGTCATTGCTAATATTGTAGTATGCGTTGGTGACACCTCTCTGGAAATATTTATACTTAGAGAAGTACTTTCTCTAAGGTCATAAAACTTATGCTTATCATCTGCGCATTGTATTGGTGCGTTGTGAGCCTATTGTATGTTGCTCCTAGATGTATTTCAAAAAAAAATGTACCATTTTTTTTTCCCGAGGGGTGTGGTAATCTGTTGCGTGCATATTTTGACGCACATATTACAAAAATCGATATGGCTATTTAATATGGGAAAAATATAGACATTCATTCATTTGTGTATGAAAATGCTGTCTATGGTAAAAGCGAGAGAATCCATGTTTGATTCACACTTTTGATTATAGGAGTAATCGTTCTGGATATTGAACTGGCGCAAGGATATTGCGCTTACGTTTGTACTTATTTTTTAGGGCCAGAAAATATATTAATTTGCTTATTGTGTTTATGGCCTGAATTCATATGTATTACATATTATTAGTACAAGTAGAATCAGTCCTATATTGTATATTTTGGATGGGTAGGAGGGACTAGATTCTTGTTATTCCGGTCTAGCGGAAGTATGAGTTGTCTTGACAAGTCGTGATGAGTTCCGATGTACCGTGATAATGGCGGGTACGCACTTTTCAAAGGGCTGGTAGATTCTTAAGGAAATATGATTCAGGAAGTGGTTTTCTTCTAAAGGAGATGGTATCTCTACTATAGTTTATGTTAGAGACTCTCCTAAGGTACGGTACAATGTATAATTCGGACTCCATGTATTGCCAGACCCTATTTTGATGATCTCATGTCGATTCGACCTAGATGGAACATTGTGCTTCGTATCGCTAGGGTCGTGTTTTGTATCGACGAAGATGACAGACTTTCCTGCAGCGGTTATGGCTACGTGAATTAACCTGATCACCGTAGAGCTGTATGGAAACATTTATGAAATCATTTATATACCCATTAATAAATTAACTCTGGCTTATATTCTCCTTCCTATGAATGAGTGAACGACAACTCAGGGAGGCAGCCATGTTAGATTTCGGTCATCATATGTTTTGATCACTGCCAAGAGAACAGATTATTTATCCTATTATCGGACAGTGACAGGGAGATCTCAATCTTGCTAGAACCCCCCCCCCCCCCCCCTTTCGTGGTTTCATAATATATACTACAAACTATGGACGTCAAGTAACTTTAGTTATTTACCGATCTGCCTTCACTGACGCGTTTAGTCAGATAGGGGGATGCGGCCATAATATATCATGACATTGAACTTTTGATGTACTGCCCATTATTTCTGAATGTGTCATGACTTCAGATCTGCTATGTATACCTACAAATTGATATGTCAACATACCATGATGTACTCGTATGTCCCAGTGTTTACGTCTGAATAAATTGAGTAAACAAAGATTCCAGCAGTCTGCATTGGTGCCTTGTAGACACAAGTGTATGAGTGGTTATATTGGTCAGCACACGAACAGTACACCATTCGCGGTAATCACACTCTACACTTCTACTTCATACATACACCATCCTGCGTCGGTTGAAGTGACCAAGTTTAGGGCCTGCTTCCCCTGGAGCCTTTGCCTTCCCTAACTCAGGACTAGGGTGAGTTACCCATTTACAGCTGGGTAGACTGGAGCATGCCTGATCTCAACAACACACCACTCTTCCTTACAGAGCATACAGACTGACACTTTACAGAGTGGAAAGAAGAAAAGAAACTTTACACTATCTATCTATCTATCTATCTATCTATCTATCTATCTATCTATCTATCTATCTATCTATCTATCTATCTATCTATCTATCTATCTATCTATCTATCTATCTATCAGTGGCGTATCCTGGTAATGCGAGCTAGGCGTGCTGCTACTTAAAATGAATATGTACGCCTACTATTTAACTTCTTCCCCTTCTTCTTTAAAAACCAACTATATTCAATTACGCAACGATAGTTATTAGGGGTATATGTCAATTATCTCCGAAATACTAATTAACTTACAACTTGAAACTCTCTGTCATTGTAATAATCTGCATTCCCGGCAACTAACAAAAATTAATCACAAAAAACACTGGACGGACACAGCCAATTTTTACAACTCGAGAGCTGCAAGACCACCGCACGCATGTTCGTATTGTATTGACGTATCTGGCCATGACCCCGATCCACACAAACCAGTCTTCAAACGTAAAGCCGAAAGGTGCAGCACGCATAGTGACGGAATTACCCGAGAAACTTCGGGCGATTGCTACCAACCAAAAAAACTGCACTATAAAACGCGTCTGGGAAACTGAAAATAGATATACTCGTAGATTCTATGCGGGAAAATCCGTTATCCTGATGCGTGCGGTCCGAAAGCAGAACATTATAAGAGAAATATTTTATAGAATAATACATTACATTTTTATTTTCCTTCGGGCATAGGTGTGCGCAGCACGCACAGCACACATAGAGAATACGCCACTGCTATCTATCTATCTATCTATCTATCTATCTATCTATCTATCTATCTATCTATCTATCTATCTATCTATCTATCTATCTATCTATCTATCTATCTAATCTGTCTTTCCATCTTTCCGTCCTGCAGTCTTTCCGTCTTGCCGTTTGCCTGTCGGTATGTCTATCTGTCTCTGTCTGTCTCTGTCTGTCTGTCTATATTATAGGCTGACCATATTGTCTTTAACAAAAATATAACATTAATGACTTCTTGGCGTAAAAATAGGACAATACAAGCAAAACATTAGGGCACAAAGATGACTAATTAATTTAAATGTGTTAACGCATGATTGTGATGACTAGAGATAAATTAATAAAGGTTAGAAAAATATAAATAAAATATCCTGTAAAATGTATGTTTTAAAATCATTTTAACCTCGGAAATTAACTTTTTCGCATGTTAATCAGTATTGATAAAATTAATACAATTATTATTGTTGGTATTATTATGTTAATACTATTATTTATTTATTTGTTTGTTTTTTGTGGATATTGTCTTCTTCAACAATTCTGACCATATTTTCCCCCCCCCCCCCCCCCCCCCCGTGGCTCTGTATGTAGTGGTTCAACAATGCCTAAAAGTAGAGTATTAAAATGAGGGTCTTTGCTCAAGATTACTCTTGTCACGAGTGGTGAAAAGAATCTGTCTGCGACAAGACAAAAGTCTGTGAAGACTGAGAAGGTAGATGTGAACTGATTGTACGAGTATAATGTGAATGTTTCAATGCTATGCCTCACTCCGCCTCTCTTCTTTTGTGACGTCATACAATGAGTAAGGACCACGAACACATTAAGTGGCATCACATTCAACGATAACAGGTAGAAGTAGTAAAAGTGTTCTGAACCGCTAATATTTATTAATTTTATTAAATGAAGAATATAAATAGAAAAAAGAAATCCAAGGAAGAGAAAGAAAAAACAACACTATTTATATCTGACCGATGCCAGAAATTCAAGTAAACAACACTAAAGTATCACCAGAGAAAACTAAACAACTTGTCTCAATTTCGGTTTAGAAAAATCCCGAATATGGCCAACCAACTCTCAAATAACAAATCCACAGAGTACGTAAAAAATAAAGAAGGCGATCAACCCCCTGCTAACAAGTACTGGTCATTTGACCCAGTCACTCAGACACAAATCACAGAGTGATAACCACTCTTCTCCCAGCCCACCGATACCCCACTTATCTCTCAGTAACCTCCCTTTTACTTTTCTTAGTTCCAGTGTCTATTCCACCTTTTTAAAGATCACGTCGATTTTTTGTGTTGGTGGATGTTTATCCTGTCCCTCCTCTTCGCCTTCGAGCGGTGAAAATCACGTAAATCCATGAAAATGCAGAGGTCAGAGGAAATATTATCCACAGGTTGCACAGGTAACCCGGAATTCAAAGGGTTTTGCGAGAATGAAATCACGTTAAGTAGGTAACGAGCCCTAATATGACCTAAGGACGCAGGCCAGTCAAGATGTGACTGCGCATGTTAGAGGGACAGGTCAGAATTTTGACTCGTGTTCCCGTGGTGGTACGTGAACTTGGGAAGCTCTCACAAGTGAATGCAGCGGGAGCATGGGCGATCCAGGAAATATGCTTATGTTGTATAACTCAACAGTGAACCACTAGATCTACCCGTAGTTGGAAGCTGGTGCTAGGTTGGTTACAATCAAGTAGTGGCTTGAGAAACTTATAACAAAAGGTGGATAATGTCCAGTCGATGGCCAAAGAGGTCATGCTGATACGCCCTGATCGAGGTTTTCTCGCTGTAACGAAACCATATTCACAAATCTATGATCCACTAGCCCTAAGAAATTTTACAGCATCTATATTTTTAGTTAGTAGAGACATGTACAGGTTACATTATATGAACAATCTATGTTCCTCATACACAATTAGCTTGGGAATTCCGGCAGGACAGGGCTGGCTGACCCGGTCGCAAAAATCATCTCTCACCTTGTTATTGACTAATCAATAGCCAAGCATAATGTAGGTGAGTGTTACGCCTCATTCTTGCACACAGGCGTACGTTCTCTAGGAAGATTTAGCTGTGCGCAAGATGAGAGTACATGATAACGCAATGATTTTGAACGCGCACCGTTTAATTCATCTATGACGTATATTGTAATAAAGGTGTGACGTAAGAATCGTCTCCTTCAAAACCTAACCGTTAACTTTCGGTCTCTTTTGGCTGTGTCCGTCGTAGAGTGTGGACGTATATTCCATGTGCTCCGAGGAGATGGAGACATTTCAAAGTATATGAAGTGTTCTTCGATCTAATGATGATCACCACCTGGTAATTATATGCCAGTATTGGAAAGCGTTTTCAAGAGAAGTTTATTAACTTTTACATAATCGAATTGCGTCAAAATTACGACGATGAATATTACAAGTAGCGTTGGACTATAAATATGAGTATCAGCAAAATCTGTCTGAGTACATGCCTAAAGGACGGACCAAAGACAATGTATGATCAATGCCTACTGATCTCATATGTGTTGAATTAAGGAGAATATCGTCTTGTAAAATAAGTCATAAATAAATATATTTTTGAGCGTTTTGGACAATCGTCATTAATTCTGGTTTTTCTATGATGTTCGGAGTTTGCATGCTATGTTGAATTCAACTACTCGAACCCACGAATATATTCTTCGGAGACAAACACATGCATAGCCGAAAACAACCTTAACAGTGAGCTTGGCGGGCCTACATTTGAAATCACAAAACAGGTGTGCCCATCCAGCAAGTGGTTATGCAAGGCTATAAGCCTGTGTAAGTAAACATTCGTGCACCAAAACTTTGCCATGTAAGCCTAACTTTAAAGGCCTGCAGGCCAATTTATCCGCCCACACGAGGCGTCTCTCAAAATTAACATAAGAAAATCAAAAGGCCCGTATAGGGTTACATCAACTGGGATGATGCACATTTAATATCATTCATATTTACATGTATTACATATGGTAAAGAACTGTAAGGCCGTTAATTGGTGAACCTCTGTGAGGGTTGAAAAATATCCACATAGGAGTCAAGTAAGCAAATTAATTATTGTTAAACTTCGTGATAGGAAAAATTATCTTACTCAACGTAGGAATCAAGTAAGCTTATTAATTATGGTTAAACGTCGTGTTACGAAAAATTATCTTAATCAACATAGGAGTCAAGAAAGCAAGTTCACTATTTTTACACTTCGTGTTAGGAAAAATTCACTTAAGGGACTGAAGGTAGCATCTTATAAGGTAAAATTATATTTGGCTTAGAAAAAAAAACGTAATTAGTACGCACGCATACTTTCTTTCAAAAATAAAGATGTAACTGCTTGGTGCTTTCTGGTTAGGTGGCAAACGTTAAAAAAAAAAATACAGAACCTTCTCGGTATGAAAAATCATATTCAAGCTTAATACTATCCGTGCGCTAACTCCGACAATGTCTAAGTTCCCCTCCCCCCCGCTTCCCCCCCCACCCCCCCCACCCCCCAAAAAAATAACCGCTATCTAGTTACTTAAGAGCTTTTACCGATATGTAGAATTTCGTATAACCACAATTTGCAGCAGGCAGCAGGCAAGCTAGTACTGAGACGGAAACCACTTCTACACGACCAGGTTCACAGAGACAAAATGCGATGAGAATGTTGTTGTTGTTGATTTCGTCTATTATGTTGCTGTAATACCCTGTTCAACCTGAAAGTTGGTTATAATTGGGGTATATAGGGTGTTTTCGATGAGAAACAGTAGGACACTTAATTTATACCAAACTCTCGCCTGCAGGTGTTCAAGTGTAGGTTTATGCAGCTGGACGGAGGCAGAGGAAAAATGTAATATCCGGGGGAATTTTTCTCCCTGGCGTCACTCTGAATCAAAGGCTCAGAGAATTTCTGCCGATGCCAACCTCAAAGATACAGGAACAAGAATAAAGATTTACTTTAAATTATTAATAGCAGTTAAGATTTAGCAGAAACGGAAGTTTAGTCTGTCCAAATTAAGTGTGACTGCTAAAATCACAAATGACGCGTACATGAGCAAATAAAGAGAAGAAATGGGTGGGGGAAACGTGAAGGATGAGACAGGAGGCGGTCCTAAACTAACAAGTGCCAGAACTTCAAGCATGTCGTAGATTTTTTATAGGGAAATTAAGACTTGGGTTGGTAACTTCTAAATAGGTTAGAATGAGTGACAGCCA
>JAMPIV010003347.1:67500-82500 GCA_024509875.1 Oreohelix idahoensis
TTGTGGTGGTTGTTCTTCTCTCCATACTTCATTTATAATATCTAAAATTCTCAAGAGGTTGTTGTCATTAACTGCTTTAATCATTTCCCCTGAAATTTCGTCAACTCCAGCAGCTTTAAAATTTTTTAATCTTTTAAGGGCTTGTTTGATCTCGTCCAGCGTGAATTCATCGCAAGTTATTGGCAAGGTGGTTGTGGATGTTCCATTATTACAATCAGGTGTTACTGTTGGTGGTGGTCTGTTTAGCACCTCCATGAAGTGCTCAGCCCATCTCTTCATTTGTTCTTTTTCTGTTGGTATTGAATTCCCTAATTTACCTTTAACAGGTGTTTCCATAGCAGTAGGCTGGTGACATCAGTTCTTGCAGCATTTTCAGCTTCTACGGCCAGTTCATTGATGAAATGTCTTTTATCTCTTCGAGTTTTTGTCTTCACTTCTTGCTTTAACCAGGTATAAGGTAGTTTGCAAGATTACATGTGTACTTGCCCTCAGTTTAAGTTTTGGTTTTCCTTTCTTGGTATCTTCTTCATCCATTTTTTCTCGTATCGGTGGTCGTACAGCTGCCGAGGTCACACTATAAATAGCCTTGCCTAACAAACTCGGGTCAGTCACTATTATTTGAATATACAGAGAGCGGCAAAAAAGGAGCATATGTTAATGCAAATATTTGCCTTCTGTACCTGTTAGCAGACCTTAATCAACCATTAAGGACTCATCTGTGTGTGCCTGAGGGTAAGAACATCGATATTGTTCATAATATATACACGTCCTATATATATATATATATATATATATATATATATATATATATATATATATATATATATATATATATATATATATATATATATATATATATATATCGTGAAATGACGTCTGTCCGTCACTCACCGAACATATAATTCGGACCATACCGCGCCGCCATACATTGTAACATATATAACACTAACCAATACTTTATGTGTAATTCTACCGCTTGATTAATCCATATGTGCGATAGGACGTGTATACTACAGATTTTGAAGTGTTAGGAATGGACAGTAGGTGTACTGGTGAAACTTTTTTACAGGACTCTTTGGTGAATGCATTCTAGAGGCATAAAAAAGACACCGCCTTCGGAAATAAGCTTTTAAAAAATCGCATTGATAATTTAAAAATGGCCATTGAAACGATAGCAAAAAGGTATCTCGTGGTTATGAGTTTAGAACTGTATTTAAAGAAGTATTTCTTGAATATGGCAAAAAAAGGAGCATATGACACTTCTACCAGGAACCTTAATCAACCAAAGAATCTGTGTGTGCCTGAGGGTAAGGATTATAATACTATATAATTTGAACTGATTACATATTAGTAGTTTAGGAATAGTGTGTACGTAAGGCCATGTGTAATTATTGAAATATTTAAAAATATGGAAATGATGGCCCAAGGCGAATCACTGTATTTTGAAACGAATGATAATTAAGAAGGTAGAAGAAAATTATGATTACATTGAACTAAAATGATTGTTGCTACTATACTATACCTTGTGCATCTGCTAGCACGCTAGTCTGAAACTGTCTATCGTCTCCATCTGTGTCATAGAGGGATATTGATAGGAAAATACGGGGATTGTGTTTGACTTCGTTTCAGGTTTAATCCTTTAACTTAAAGCCTACTATAAATAAGAAGAGGCTTCTCTTACTGAAAGTGCAACGAATGCAGTGCCAGTCTATGTAGAGGGCCAGCAATATCGTGTGTAACAGTTGGAAGATTTTCATCTGAAGATTCTCTCCAGCATCAGAGGGAGCCATCTGCAGTGACTCAGTTAAGTTGCTCTCAGTGCAATTGTATAGCGTATGCCTGTTCACCAAAATAAACGCATCCAGTTCGTGATGAACAGAACAGTATAGAGTTTCAAATAAATTGAACTAATAACACTAGCAATTCTTCAGTGAAAGATCAAGCAAGCTAAACTGTCTACAAAGTGATAGACATCTTAACACAAGTGATAGACATTTGTTGAACTTTTCTTATTTATTTACTTTTGTAAAATATTTGATTTTTAAAAAAAATTTCAAACAGAAAAGAGTACATGTATAAATAAGATGTAAATATTTACCAGCAGACGTTCTTAAATTCTTTAAGTTAAGTTTTTATTCAATGTTAGTAAATTTTAATTAATTAATTTCCCCTAGCAGAGCCAATATCAATAATAAATATCATAATCACAGAGGCGGATCAGGAGACGTAGCAGTTAGGGACTCAGAGTACTACATCACCATCTTCTCTGGGAACTTACATAGCTTGACCCTACCTTTGTGTCTATATACCCTTACTCTCTTCAGAGAACGGGGTATTACTGATAAGAACAGACTCTTATCTGGCACTATCCTGGTATCATCTGTTACACCTTTATGTCCAGGATATCTTCTTATTTTTAACAACATCTGAACCTCTCGCGACAATATATATATATATATATATATATATATATATATATATATATATATATATATATATATATATATATAAATGCAAAATATAGTCATAAAATGTACATATTACAACTTACCTCGATATCGGGCGAATTTAACACTTTTTGCATTGGAAACGTCCGGATATTATCGATCACTTGCTTTAAGATGCCACCTTTCAAATGGTTAGGGTTACTGAGTGTACTTTCAACTATTAACACTGTAGGCAGGTTCCGCGGTCTCGTGACTTCCAGTACTATAGTTGACGTTTTATACTTTCTAATTTTAGAAGATCCTCTAGTGCACTCTCCTGCCCTATGCTGAAATCCTGATTCTATTCGTTATTATGGCTGTCTGAGATTTCTCCTTGACAAGATGCAAACACAGTGAAGTTGTCTTACAATGCTGTAGGTTTTAAGCGAAATTTCCCTCCCACGCACACATTTCTCACCCCACCCTCATGTTTAACGTTACTGCATGACGCATAAGGTATTCCCCTTACATGCCATTTTCAAACTCATCTGACTATCCTTCATGTTCATATAAGGTTGTGCCACTTCCGTGTCTCCAGTCATATCGTCAAATTCGCCACTCCACATATCTATCACTGCAATCTCGTTAAAGATGTTACTTTTTCATATATGTCTAAGCGGAAGTGATTACTTCATCTTCCATGCCCCAGAATCACAATTGTTATCTTCCAACAGCCTTTCCAGCTCGTCGGGTCTGCAAAATTAACACCTTATATAAAATGTCCCTCTGAGATCGAGATTGGACAACTGAGACAACATGGTTTCATGGCAATATTTTGCGACCATGTTCACGAATCAAACGTTCGTTAATTACCTTCACCGACAAACGTCTGGGTTTAACAATAAGAAGGTCGCTAATTATAGACTCTTAATACGTCTGGTTAGCGAGTAAACAAACAAACATGCTAGATACCGTATAGTGCGTGACAAAGTAGGACACGATAACCTGGGTCAATGAGAGCGAAAAAGTGTGAAAAGGAGCGGTTGAGAAAAACAAAAGGAAGGGCACAGGACAGGGTTGAAGTAGGTCACATGAAAATGTAACGTTCGGATATATGATTCGTCACAACAATTCAGTAATTCCTTCTAAATACTCGATGGAATTTACAGCATAATACTTTTTTAATAATTATAATGCGGAAGCAAAATTCTGTTGATGGAAACGGTATCTGTATTTTGTCCAGTGAATTTCCATCAATGAAATAAGAGTGTCCAAGCAGGTATTGTGATCCGGTGCCGCAAAGAAATATTGTGCGATCATTAGGAGTTCAGAATGAAATTCAATTTTTACTGATTGTTTTAAAAATTGAATTTGTTTCTTGTGTGTCAGCAACTAGCACAGAAGAGAAAACCAATGGTGGTGAAGATGACATAAAGATGGAAGAACTGAAGGCAGAACTGGAGAAAATCATGATCGGCAAAGCTGCAGGGCACGATGATATAACACCAGAAATAGTTAAGTACATGGGAGCATCAGGCGACCTATTACTCTTAAGGGTCCTACAGGCAGCGTGGTGCAACAAGGCCATACCAAAGGATTGGGAGACTGCCATCATAACACCGATTTTCAAAAAGGGTGACAATCGACAATGTGGAAACCACAGAGGCATATCCCTTCTCAGTGTCTTTGGTAAAATCTACTCTAGAATCCTACAGCAGAGACTCCGATGCCTAGCCGAGCCACAATTGGATGAAGTCCAGTGCGGATTCCGAGCAAACCGAAGTACTCAAGACCTAATCTTCACACTCAGACAGCTGAGTGAAAAGGCCATTGAGTATAAGAGTGAGATCCATCTTTGTTTCATAGATCTGGAAAAGGCATTTGACAGGGTCCCCTGGAGCAAACTTTGGGACTGTTTGGCAAGGAAGAACATTCCAGCACCTCTGATTCATGCTATACAGAGCTTCTACAAGTCTTGCAGAAATTATGTGAGGACAGCAAACTATAAGTCAGAAGAGTTCAGGACCACCACTGGTGTAAGACAAGGTGATATCCTGTCCCCTTATCTTTTCATACTCCTCATGGACGATGTCATCAAGGCATGTAAGGAGAGAACAAGAAAGTATTCAGTGGGGTACTGGAAGATGAAACAGGTCTGTATTTCAGAGCTGGCATTTGCTGATGATGTTGTCCTGATTGCTAAATCAGAGGGACATCTCCAATCCAACCTGCACGTCTGGAAGGAAGAGCTGGAGAAGAGAGGGATGGTCATCAGCAGCTCTAAAACAAAATCCATAGTGATATCACGAGAAGAAAGAGAGAGTACACCAGAGTTAAGCTGGAGAACGGGTCCTGGAGCAAGTAGACCAGTTTAAATACCTTGATGCAATTATAGACCGAAAGGGAGGCATCAGAGAAGAGTTGGCCACTCGAAAAGTAGCAGCAGGGAGACTTTTTTCAGGCCATAAATCGAGGATTCCTCAGCAAGAGAGAGGTTGGTAAGAAAACTAAGATGGCTGTATACCGCGCCACCTATGTCCCAGTCTTGACATATGATGCGAGTCATGGGCAATGACCACAACCTACAAAAGCCAGATCCAAACCTCAGAAATGAGGTATCTGAGAAAGGTGATTGAAGTAACAAGAAGAGACATGGTCTGCAACCAGACGATACGTCAAGGCCTAAAATGTCACCCCCTGCAGACCCAAATAGAACAGTCCCAACAAAGATGGTTTGGCCATGTCTGCAGAATGGGAGAAGATCGGCTACCACGACAAGTATGGGAAACAAAGAGCCAGGGATCCAGACCCCCAGGACGACCCAGAGTCCGCTGGGAGGACAACATTAGACAATCTTTGAAGGACCGAGGACTAGCATGGAACCAGGCCAGGAGGAAGACAGCCGATAGGATAGTCTGGCGCTCTCTCTTCCAAACCTCTACACCTCACGGTAGAAGGGTAACGACTAACTAAGTAAGTAAGTGTCAGCAACTGCATTAATCAATTACACTGACTAACAAAAAAAAACTTTTTTTTTCTTTCTCTAACATTTCTATGTTTTTCTGGTCAATTTTAATGCGCTGTTTTTAAATCTGCAAACCGTTTTTCTCTATCAGGTCGGGATCTCTAGAAATACGCAATTGAAGTTTTTTAACAACGCACACAGTAATACAACATCATTCGTACAAGAAGTATAACAGTTATGTAGGCTTGAATTTCTTTGCAGTCGACTTTCGTCGGTGAATGGCATGTGGTACATCGCGATGAAGCATCCAACAATAATCGGCAAGCATGGTCACACTCCACCGTCCTTGATAACGTGACTCCATTACGGCGATATCTTGATGGAATCATTCTCCATGTTCATCGCTGAATTCGCCAAGGTTGTCAGGGAAAAAGTCAAGATGCGAATCGAGCAAATGGATTTTGAGGGACATGATACAGCCTATAATTCTGTATGCATCTATGCACTGCTTAACAATATGCACATAGTCGACAGATTTGTGATTTTCCAGAAAGTTATCGACGATCGATTTGAATGCCATCCATGCGCGAAGTTCACTACCATGTAACAAGTTCTCGAATTGTTTGTCTGCAATAACTTTCCTAATCTGAGGTCCTACAAAGATACCTTTCTTTATCTTTGCATCGCTAACTTGCGGAAACTTTTCTCGAAGATAAGTGAAAGCTTTGCTCGTTTTATCTAACGCTTTTACAAAATTCTTCATTTGCCCCAACTTTATATGTAACAGTGGTAAAATGAAGCTGTCTTTGTTAACTAATGGCTCGCGTATTACATTTTTATGCCCGAGCTGCATACGATCCCGGATAGGCCACACCTTTCTTGCATAATGTTCCTGTCTGTTGCGGCTGTCCCATTCACATCGGAAGCAACAAAATTTAGTATACCGAGTCTGCATGCCCGTGAGAATTGCAATGACCTTTAGGTCTCCACAAATCCGCCATTGGTAGTCATTGTACTTTATTTTTTCCAAACGTATAGCCATATTGTCATAAGTTTCTTTCATATGAACAGAGTAGGCGACTGGAATTGATGAAAAAAAATTTCTGTTATGCAATAACACGGCTTTTAGACTAGTCTTGGAAGAATCGATGAAAAATCGCCATTCGTTGACTATGTGCTCATGACCGTTTACATCTTTGCAATAGCAAATGTCATCACCCATCTCAAAGTATTGAACAAGTTCTCTGTGTCTATGACGAAATTTAGATATCGGAGTATTGGGCGCTAAAAGATTTCATTCTTTGAGTCGCGAACCGAGTAATTCCGCTTGTCCTTTGGTAAGAGCGAGATCACGTATTAGATCTGAAAGTTCTGAATGGTTAATTAAGTAAACACCATCATTCACCGGTATGTAATCTGAGTCAGAATTAGTTTCTAAAGCAGGTAAACTATCACTTTCTGATGGTTCATTTACGTCCAACGGATATTGTTCTGGTGGTACTTGGATCGGACACGTGATTGGATCATGAGGCACTGGTTTCGAAACCGATTCAATATTTGGATAAACCACAGACTTTCTAGTTTTAAAAGTGAAACCATGGATATTTGTCAAGCAGAAGTAACAATCAGTAGTGTGATTTGTATGTTCACGCCATATTACTGGCACTCCAAAAGGCATCGACTTATGCTTCGGCGATTTTCGTAACCAACCTGCCAATGTATCGAACAAACTGCATTTGGCTTCCAAGATTTATTTGCATCATCAACTTTCGAATCGAAATAAAGTTCATATGCTTTCTTTAGTAATGGTGTAAAGTTTTTTCTGGTCAACACGATCGGTAAAATATCCGCACACGTAACAGAACAGATCAGCCGAATTTCTACAACTTCTAGAAGCCATATTTTGCTCAGAATTATTTCAAAATACAGTAACTATTTGAAAAATCGCGTAACATATGTCATGCATCTTTTAGCAGTATAAAAAGTAAAATTATGTTGCTTTTTATTAATTTTTAATAAGCTATATAGTAAAAATGAAACGGAGCAAATAACGGTTTCCCAAAAATATATTTATTCACAAATATCTTAAAAACCCGACGTGATAGAGATAAACGGATTTCAGATTTGAAATCAGCGCAAGAAACTGACCTAAGAACACTTATTCTTATATAAGAAAGAAAAATGTTGTTTGTCAGTGTTATCATTACATTTAACAAATGTTGTATACTTAAGTTAATCACAGCACTTGCATCATCATAAGCAACATCTTTATCAGTTAAATATTGACCAGAAGCTCCCACATCTTCCCATATTGGTACTCCGTGTAAGGGTCATTCATGAAAAAAAAAATGTCAACTCTTCTAATCGTTTCATCGATATCTCTAAGTCTTCTAAACAAATGATATACGGGCACGTGTTATCATCGTGAAACATTAACACACATGTCCGTCTCTTCGTTTTTTTTAACAACAAGCGGTATTCGGAATCTTCAGGGGCAAAGACTCTTGACGCGTGCTGCCTAAATGCCTATCACAGATTAAACACAGTTTATAACAGTTGGACTACATTTCTTTCAATTCGTTCAATATTTGCTTGTAAAAGTACTCGTTAAAGAATTTTTTTTTTTTTTTTTTGCATAAGACAGACCTAATCTAAGTCATGTTCAATCTCCCGGGGAGGATAAAATGCACTTTTGAAAAAAAGCCGGCCGGACGCTCAATCTTAAGGTGAAAAAGAGGACTAATCCGGGAAAAAGAGGAGTAATGATCATGCTACTCCTATATGGCAGCGAGACCTGGACGACCTATGCTAAGCAAGAAAGAAAGCTCAATACCTTCCATTTACGGTGTCTACGCCGCATCCTCGGCATTTCGTGGAAAGATAAAGTGACAAATGTCGAGGTGTTGTCACGTGCTGGCCTTCAAAGTATGTATACACTGCTTAGACAGCGCAGACTTCGCTGGCTTGGCCATGTTCGCCGCATGGAAGATGGTCGCATCCCAAAAGATATCTTCTACGGACAATTAGCAGATGGCAAGAGAACAGTTGGGCGACCACAGCTGAGGTTCAAAGATATGTGCAAGAGAGATATGAGGGCACTGGACATAGATCCAGCAACATGGGAGGATGAAGCTGCCGATCGCACTAAGCGGCGATGCTATTTACGGCGCCACCTCAGATTGGGCGAAGAGAGGCTCACACAACAAGCAGAGGAGGGGAGAAAACGTCGAGAGGAGCACCAGGAAAATAAGCAGCTGAGGGCTGTCACCTCAGGGGCGCATTCCCATAGTCAGTTATGACTGAAGGGGCTATTATTATTATTATTATTATTATGATCATGTTACTATATTACCTGTTTCGCGCTTCAAGACTCTGACCTCCTCCTTCAATCTACTATTTCCCTTTAATTTCTACACTCATATTCTTCTTTCACTTATCTCTTCAACCACCAATGTCCAAAGTATACAACTGTCTGCTCTCTCTTTAACTTCGGGTTGTAATAAACCAGTTTGCATGCTCGCCTGAGAGACCTCTTTGCTTTTGGTGTTTGACAACTAAACACATTCACAGAACAGCTTGGCAACAACAAAAGGTAGCCAGGTAATGTCAGGTCACCTCAACAAATTGATCATCTAACGTCCAGTTTTATTGTGCCAAACTTTAAATCCAAAGCAGTAATTCTGTCAGTGGCGTAACTACAATGTAAGGGTATCCCGCACACGTTTAGTGGGACCTTTCTTATATAATGGGAGCCGCGGTAGCGCAGTGGTTAGTGCACTGGCTTCCTAGATCGCTGGTCCATGGTTCAATTCTCAGTTGAGGTGGGATTTTTTTAGACAGCAAACGGCTCCGGAGTCGACCCAGCCTCATGAATTGGGCACCATAGCAACTATGGGAAGTTTAAGGCGGCCGGCGTGATGCTGACCACATCACCCCTAGTGCGCCGATGGTCAAGAAAATGTTGGCCTAACACCATATTCCCAATATGCCTCAGTGGGTGTGTAACTGGATCCTTTACCTTTTTTTTCCTTATTATAATATGGTCAACAAATGTAACCAATGTAAGGAAAATCTGTATCGAAAATGTAACTACTTACTTCATCATTATTGTGACGATACGGTTGAACGATCTCAAGTCCACTCCGGCAGGCTTGCATTACATTCCCGTGCGAGTGATATTTTCTTATTTTTCTCTCCCCTGTCATTATTATGTGGCATATTTTATGCACCATTATTTACTCTCTATGCTGGATCAGTAGGATGAAGTCTCTAACACTCCACTCCCCTACGGATGCATTTGCTATGGGACTTCTTTATCTTGTTTACCACTCCTCATACTTATTTACGTTCCGCTAGGTGAACTGGGGTATTATCGTAACAATACCCAGTCATTATCACCGGTCAGCGAGCGAGATTCTTATCATGAAAAGACGGTCTCGCCCGATCAGCATCTATAGAAGCCAATATTGTCTGTCTGAAATAGCCGTCTGAGGTGGGCAGATTACACAGGTGGCAGATGCGTTTATTGTTTCACGGGACCATCCCTGTGTGTGATTATCACGATAATATGTCTGGAGAGACAATATTGGCGATAGGTAGCATCTGGACATCAAATGCGTTCACCGATGGTGTTTATGAGTTGTACACAAGATGCGGCGTGAGTCTGGCGCAACGATATGGAGAGGTCACGCGTGGATATTAAATGTAATATTTTGAAACACGTGAGGGTATTTTTTTTAATTTGAAGCACCCCTACCCACGTACGAGATTCGGTTGGATTAGTTGATTTGAGAGGCCGGAATGTCGTAGATTTTTATAAGATAGGTCTGAGATGTTTACGGTCCTGCCCGAGCAGAGGTGATAGTGATAACTATGTGAGAGTAAGGGGTAAGAAATAGTTTTTCTCACGATGTGATAGTGTAAGAGAAAGAACAGTCTCTGGATTGAGTAATTTCTCTAATCCAGCCTATCTTTACAACTATATTTAAATCAGACGCCCTTTCTCTCCTTATATAAAATACAAGTTACACTGCACCCACATACACACCATTCTTTGACAAATACGCACAAACGTGAAAAACAAACTATGGATAACATATAGGGCAGGTGTTGACCAACACGATAACTTAAGGTTTATTAAGTTTATTATCACTAGAGACTCGCAACATCCAGCATATACATCAATAAAGCATGGTTTACAGACAAAAATATGAAATTAACCCAATAGGTCCTCCCTCTGGTACAGGAAAAGAAAAGAAGATCCAAACCGAGGTAATTCCCAAAGATAAAAAGTTAATAATAATGTATGGAAATGTCAGTACGGGAAAAGAACAAGTTCCTAATTTATCTATCCCGTAAATACACAGGTTAGTGGGGGGAAAAAGAAGACTAGTATGATGGTGGTAACAAAAGAAAATTAGGTTTCTATCTTTCTGTGCATTCACTCAATCATACTGTGGCCACACTCGTATTCGCTTACCCAATAGTTGTTGCAGGTATTCCGTGGAAATAAACATTAGCAAGTACTAAGACTATTCAGTGTCATATTATTTTGTCAAATCGAGCCCCAGACTAGCCTTGGTGCTGACTGCAAATTTCAAGGTAGTCGCTGAAGGTGGTGAGTAAATTGTTTCCTGGATAAATACTGTATCACTGCCTTTAGTTCGTTAGAGTAAGATGTACACCGGGTGGTCACCGTCATAGAATGAATAATACATATAGTTCCTGTGCTGTCTAGCCTCTGATTGCTGAGACACTATGTTACGTTATGAAAATGTTACTGACAATAATTATCGGCTGTACTCTGAGTTTATGGCCGCGTCTGAACAGTGAGTATAATCCCCGTGGAAAAACTACTGTCATTTGTCAGATATATATATATATATATATATATATATATATATATATATATATATATATATATATATATATATATATATATATATATATATTTGTTGCCACAGCTGGCTGATGAGATTGATATAAATGAAAAACCTGGTACTGTTCTCTTCCAGTTAATATTACAATTATTGTTTCTAGTTTGGTCTCTCTCATGTAATGAAGAAAATGGACCGCACAGGTCACAGCACGAAGACTCAACAATATTATAAACGTTCTGGATGCTTATACGATTATAAGACTATAGTTCATAAGACCGCTAGTTCGCTGGGTTTTTGATCAGCCTAGATTTTGGGAAGAAATATAAACATTTAAACATAATATCAATATTATATCTAACACGCGTTAAGGTAAGACCTCTTAACCACTCCGTTATTAAATTAGATTATAAACCACAAGTGTCTAGCTTATCTTATCGCTTTTAACACGTGATATGAACACTAGTCATTTATAAAATTACACAAAATAGATAGAAGTAAATATATATTCCGTCAGTAAACAGTGGCCTAATGTATGTACTAGTCAATTAAAGCATCTCTATCTGGGGAATAGCGAGTAATTAAATTTACGTTACAGCTGGAAAAATTAGCTATATGTTATTTAATATGCTATTCAATTAACACAGAAAATCTCAGTGAAATATAATGAAAAACTTTAACACACTAAATCACTTAAAGGCTAGTATATAAATTACCGCAAAACAGAAGAAAATGAAAATATCTCCACGAATCTAAGTAATCCACTTTGTACGAAAGCTCTTATGATATCGAGCTAGCTATTTCAAAATTTCCTGAAGCGACTGATAATTGATTTTGGTAGATGAAGCGTAATCTCGCTGGAGGATGACGAAAGTCACGCCTCGTCAGATCCGCAGACATCAGCGGAGTTTTCTTCCCAGATAAAGAATGTCTCCGTTCGCTTTGTTACTTGGTGAAATCGACAACAAAAGGCTTTTGATCTCAGCGATTGTCGAGCTGTAAGTAACTTCAAAGCCGTGGCCTTGCCCGTGTTTCAGGGACCGTACGCTGTCAGTATGTCGTAATTTTGACATCTCTGCTTTCATCGAGCTTCGCGCAAACGCAGTTGGTTCGTCCCCTTTACAAGGAATGACAGTTATGAATCTAGTTAGACCCTCTTCAGCGCAAGAAACAAGAAAATGGGCGTGGCTAAAGTATAAGTTAGACAGATAGCGAAAAAAACATGGATTTAGCGTAACAATCGTGCATACTAATGAGGGAATCAAAGGTGGAAAACAAGGTTGAGGGGCAACGGTGGGAAGCAAGCGGACGGATTACTGTAGTCTATTCTCATAACCTGTCACACGGAATATACAAATGTATCTCATTTGAAAATTAGGCTGGAATTTGAACTGAGCATTGTGAGATATTATGTAGTGAAATCAAAGTCAGTATACACACTGCAGCGCAAACATCAGACTAGCAACTCCTAAAAGCCAGAAAAAAAGGAGACATTATACTTAGAAATTCCACGATTATAAGTAACATATCGAGTATTGGGCAACTTAGAAATTTACAAGTAAACCCGCATTTTTAATACAAGACAGGAAACTTAGGAATTTGATCACAAGTCATAGAGGAATTAAACATAAGTTTTCCCAGGCCAGTGATTTTGCAGAACACCAGCCGTCAAAGGATTTAACTCTAATTTCCCAGACCAAGTCATAGAGGAATTAAACAAAGGTTTTCCCAGGCCAATATATTTTGCAGAAGACCCGCCGTCAGAGGAATTAACTCTAATTTCCAGACCTAAGTGATTTCGAAGCTTCTAATACAGAGCCATGTCCAGTCTAAATCTGTGCAAGGAGATTGTGTATTCCCAGAATTTTGGGGTAAGTGTAAACAATTTATTTACCAATGTGAATTTTACAGGTTTCTTGCTAAGTGGTTATATATGAGGCTGGCAACCTCAACATATGAAAACAGTATATGCATGAGCCACTACTGCAAGAGCTGGTAATTGTTTCGGGCTAGTAGTGGCCCCAGGACTCCGACTGAAGCAGTAATGAGTGATGATTACATCATGTGTACCTCAAGTGTAGCATATCATTTTTGAGATGTGTGTAACTCGTTAATGCTAGTTCTGGCACAAATCATATTCTCACTTTCCAGACACATGTTACCCGTTAATCCTAAGAGTAATAATGGTGAATTTTAACCATCTTCTCGGAGTTACGTTGTGCGTGCTCGAGAATAAAATTCTTCTGAGAGTTTAACATTGGTGGGCGGACAACGGGAACGAGAGCCTGTTAGAGTGCTCCAAACAAATGTACTTAACAGAAGGCATTTGTTTTTCTATGTTTCTAAAGTTTGTGGTTACAGGCCATCAGACGATTTGTGGTACTAACGCCGCTAATGTGAGAGAAAAGCATCCACCCTAACCGCCTACAGTGGAAGAGAGTGTGGAGAAGGCTGTCGTCATCACTGAATTGATGAACCACAGCTGCAGGACTCCGCTAGAGTTAAGTTTCTTGTGAAATAGGAAAAATCAACAGACTTTTGATAAATCCTCACCTTTGTCTCCGTGACGAAAACTTTTATCTAAATTTCACCAATCTTTCCATATTTATTTTAACTGTTAAAGACTAATTCATTATTAAAATTGTTAATTGTTGTTTTAACACTAAACAATCATAGTCGCTTCAGTTTTATACGTATGAAAACAAACGTATGAGCCAGAATATTATATATATATATATATATATATATATATATATATATATATATATATATATATATATATATATATATATATATATATATATATATATATATATATATATATATATATATATATATATATATATATATATATATTGAAGCACATTAAAAACGCACCACTATTATGCATACTAATGCCGAAAAGCTGGAAAAAAAAGTGTGGGAATGGATTTTCCATGTGTTTGTCATGAGGTAGAGAGCAAATGGCTGCTGGAATGGAAAGTGCATGATTCAACCCACGGATTTGTGTACAGACTACATGAAAACAATGAAAGTTACACGTGCAACACGATTCCCAACAGCTATGACCCTGAAAATGTGTACCCGTTGTGGCAGTATACTCGGTATAAAAAGGCCGTTGAGACAAAACACCCAGTACATGTGCTTGAAATGCCACGACTATCTGAAAACGACCGCCAACGAGCCATTGGTATGTTGGAGACCGGAATGAGCTCGCGAGCCATTGCCAGAAGGATGAATTGCCACCACAGCACTATTGTACGTCTCAGTGAACGTTACGGAACGACTGGCAGTGCCCGGGATAGACTTCGGAGTGTCCAACCACGAGTTACTACCCCTGCGCAAGATCGTCATATTGTGCTGAGTCACATAAGGAATCGTTCTCTCCCGGCAAGTCAAACAGCAAGAGCAATAGTGGGTAGACGTGGGCAAGTCTCTCGAATGACAGTCATACGACGACTCAGAGATACAGGCCTTACTGCAAGACGACCTTATGTTGGGCCAAACTTGACTCACAGACATCGTCAGCAGCGCCTGCAATGGGCAGAGCAACATGTCAGATGGACTAGACTGCAGTGGAATGCTGTCCTATTCACAGACGAGAGCAGATTCAACATATCCTTTGCTGATGGACGTATGCGGATTTGGCGACGGTGTGGAGAGCGCTTTGCAGATTCCTGTGTTCGTCAGCACAACCGATTTGGAGGTGGCAGTGTTCATATTTGGGGAGGAT
>JAMPIV010003347.1:85000-180058 GCA_024509875.1 Oreohelix idahoensis
CTAACAAGGACTGTTTTGGTTATATTTCAGTTGGTCTGAAATAGAAGTTATAGGAGACAATAGGTTGAGTCCTAACAAGGACTGTTTTTGGTTATATTTCAGTTGGTCTGAGATAATAGATTGAAGTTATAGGAGACAATAGGGCGAAGCATGAGTCCTATTAGTCTTCGTCTTCATCAATCATATCAGGAAATACAATCATTATACCTAATGCCCCAAGATACAATCAGTAACCTGATACGTTCACATTGAAACAATTTATATAAAATATATACAGGTGTAGGTAGTATAAATGACACACAACAAATACAAACATTATATTATCTGCTGAAGGCCTATTTTCCTACAAGGTTATCGTAAATATATTTACCCTCTAAGATTTAAACAGGCCAGTGACTCGACTAGGGAGCAGTCCGCTAGGTCAATGCACGCAGGTGTGGTGAAGTGGGATGTTATAAATATTTATAGGGGACTTAGTGTACTGACTGAGATCAGCTGTGAAGGTATATATATCTAATAAGAGTAGTGTATTATATATAACCTTACTTGCTACCACATATCTATATATCTCAGTCAGAATTATTCTGGAATAGTGTGATGACTACGTTATGTGTCTAGGGTATGTGTATGATGAAGTGTAAGTCTCAACAACAGACAGATAAACAATTTAATTTAATCCACTACTCTTAACAACACTGTGACACTCACATACATATAACACTCTATGAGAATATCTTAAAGAAGTCACTCGTACTTTTCAAATAACAATATGTATTCATTACTGGCATGAATGAATATGTGTCCTGATTCAACTACAAGGGAACCAGGAATCACAATCAATGTAAATTACAAGTTATGTACAGAATGTATTTAATATGAATATTGTAGTGACATATATTATTACAAATATTCTATGTGTGTCAGTTGTGTAGTAGTAAAATGAGGTAATACTGGTTTTGTTTTGTTCAAGCTCTGTTGGTATTTGTCATCATGACTTCAATAGTTTGTCTTTTGGGACTATTATTGGAGATGTTCTCAGTTCCTGATATTAAGACAAGTAAATTCCCCTCTTAATGTTAATTTTTATAAAGTCATTTCAAGATGAGGGGACATAATGTTGAGCTCAGCTGGCCAAGTTAGCTTATCTGGCGTGATGGCGGCAGGAAAGGACTCCTCTGCTCGAATTCTCCTCTGGGCTCTGGAGACACCTCACTGATAGCTAAAAGGACCAAGGAGTATGCTGTCCGACACTGGATTCAGCAAAGCTCTGACCAGGTGCTGCTCAGTACCATCAAGACCACTGTCCCTGAAATCAAGAAGGATGTACCTTCTACTTCATAACTAACTTATACTCTCTTTTACACTGATCACAATACAGCACAAACATTGAGTTCAGAGCGTTAGGCCAACTATCAGCTTCATTCTGAAGTACTTTATACCAGCATTAACCTCCTTAATGGTTACTACGCCTCTGCAATTCCAGCATTATTTCTTTCTAGTCAATCATCTAGGTGTCAGTGTACTATTTGGCCATTCCATGCCGTTTTACTTCCCTCCGACACCCTCTGTTCAGGCTGGAGCATTATAGGCTTTACCTCACGTTTGCCACTGAACTACACATATATATACAGGCATAAATCAACAATACACATTCAATTTTCATTAAAAGATATTGAATGGTTCAAGCTTACCACAATTCATACGAATAAACACAGATACGTTGATTAGCAATGAATTCTGGCACAAACTGGCACAAATTCCCATCTGCTTATCTTCCAGGCTTTTATTTAGCACAATATAAGCTGGCTTCAACGCACTGATGCTTTATCAAGCTTATTTAAACAAGTGGTTTCGAACTAACGCTCCCAAGTGATTATATCCAGCGAGTCTAGCCAATGAGGCCCCGTTTCGACAAGTGTTTGAAAAAATGTTACCTTTCCCCGTTTCCCCTAACAACGAAAGATAGTATTTATAGTCCGACCAATCGTGGTTAGGCTTTCATTTGTTGCGCTCCAATCAATTGGGAGTTTACATGGTAGGCTATTTATGTAACGTAAGGTTTTTTCAAACACGTTATATAAAAAAAAATTTTATGAGCAGAAATGATTCCATGCTGTCAGGCATCCTCACTATTTTATTTTGGGTATAATTTATTAATTCCTGGACTATTTGCGTAACGTTTTACATATTATTTGTCAGCAAGCCATAAGGAACCCAAATATACCAATTTGAAAGAGCTACGTGGCTGCGTTCAAAATATGTATTTTCTACCTCCTGTTTCGAAGATGTGCTGTCTGGGTACTGTTATGTTTTCAACCGTAAACCCATCTAATGTTGTCTTTCCTAATAAGAGTTTTTTTATGATTTATAAACCTAACTCTGGGAAAGGGTAGTGTATTTTATCACTGTCCGTCTGAAAAACAATTAGTGCATGTAGACTTACACGCGTGATGGCAGCATTTGTGTATCGCGCGACGCGTGTTGCATGCGTTCCCGATTTTATTCGCCCCCCTCTCTCTCTCTATATTTGAGTCCATCTGTTCGTTCGTTTTGGTAACGTAATATAATTAATGTTAGGATTAATTTAGGTCATTACGCAGGGCCTCTCAATGTTTTTCTTAGAAATGCAGCACACGTTTCATTGAAGAAAGCGGGTAATAATACAGTAAGCTTTTACTATCAACGTGAAAGCGTTACAATTTGCAGACGAAGCATAAAACAAGGGGGATTTCGAGTACAGTCATTGTGACAGCACTGTTCTTTACCATTCTTCTTCCTTTATTTATTATATGTATTTATTAGGCTTTATATTTACTTGATAATTTATATATGTGGATTAGAATATTCCACGACACCTCCCCTCTTAAAACAGACATTATATGTCAGTCCTTTATTCTATATTCACATAGAGAAATTTATTATTATTTCTGGGGTTTACGGTGATTCTCATCACACGGATGGCGGCTTAAAAAATCCGCTCCCAAATTGGTTTTTCCAGATATATACTCAATGCTAAAATTATATGGAGCCAGAAGCAAAGACCATCGGAGTAACCTAGAGTTCTCATGCTTAGCCTGTGCTAGAAACGATAAAGGTTTGTGATCTGTTTGCAACTTAAATGCCTTCCCATATAGATAAATATTGAATTTCTTTATCGCCCATATTACTGCAAGACATTCTTTTTCGCTAGTTGAGTAGTTGATTTCAGCTTTATTCAACTTTCTGCTAGCATATGCCACTGGGCTTAATTCCCCATCCAAGGCATCTGATTTCTGTAGTAGAGTTGCACCTAGCCCAATATTACTTGCATCCGTCCTTACAATGAATTCTTGACTTAAGTCAGGTAATTTCAAAATGGGTTTACTTGTGAGCTTTTCCTTCAATTCTTGGTAAGTCATTTCACATTGTGGTGTCCATGTAATGCGATCTGGATGTCCTTTACGTGTCAATTCCGTTAAAGGTGCACATATGGAATTAAAGTTTTTGATATACTTCTGGTAGAAACCACATAATGAGACAAAGGATCTCACGTCCTTCTTGGTTTGTGGTCTCGGGGCTTTCTGTAGTTTCTCTAAATTCTTTGGGTCAGGGGTCATGTTTCCCTGATAAACTGTGTGTCCCAAAAATTCCAATTCTTTACATCCAACGCAACATTTGGTTGGTCGGGCTGTTAAATTTGCCTCCCCAAGTCGATCAAACAGCATGTTCAGAGAGTCAATGTGTTCCTCAAATGTTTCTGTTGCTATAAGGATATCATCCATAAAATTTGTTATACAGGGATTATTCAGAGGATCCAATAATTTTCTCATCATTCTAGAGAAGACACTAGGCGCATTCTTCAATCCAAATGGCAATCTATTAAACTCATAGTGTCCTTCTGAGGTACTAAAAGCTAAGTATGGTCTAACCTCAGGCTTTACTGGAATCTGATAGTATCCTTTACTCAGATCCACTTTTGAGAAATATTTAGCTTTATTTAGTCTGGCAAACAGCTGATTTGTATCCGGCAATGGATCCACCTGTCCTTCTGTAATAGCATTCAGTCTCCTGTAATCTATACAGAGTCTATGTTCTCCAGAGGGCTTCCTTAAAAGTACAACACCGGAACTATACGAAGACTCACTGTGCGAAATAATTCCTTCCTTCAACAGATAGTCTATCTCTTCCTTCAAAGCTTTCTCCTTAGCAAACGGAATCGAATATGGTTTCATACAGACAGGTGTGGAGTCTATTAGTTTCATATCATATTCCAATAGGTTTGTATGCCCTGGTCGGTCTGTTAACACCTCTGCATGATTATTTAGAACCTGTTGCACTCTCTCTTTCTGAGTTTTCGTTAAATGTGTACTGATTTTCACCTGTGCTGCTGTCTCACAGGGGTGTAATGGATATTCAAATGATGAAAGTGGTTCCTTTTTCATCTCCATGGCGATGGACAAGGTCAACAAGTGTGTCTCTTCCTGATGTTCTCTTTCCAAATATTTCTTCAGGAGATTCACATGATAGATTTTTTCTTTCCCCTTCTTATCTATCTTATAATTTGTTCTAGACACCTTCTCTAAAACTGTATATGGACCCTGCCATCCAATTTGTAACTTATTCTGACTCCCAGGCAAAAGAAGCAGTACTTTCTCTCCCACAGCCAAATTTCTGTCTTTCGCCTTCCTGTTATAATAGGCAGCATGTTTCTTCCTGGCTTGTTTCAAATTTTCATTGGCAAGTTTCCAGCCAGTTTTTCAACCGAGTGGTCAGCTCATTCACATATTGGTATGAAGATGTAATGTTTTCCTCTGCCTTTTCATCAGTCCACGTTCTTAACAAAGCTACATATGGACCTTTAATTGTGTGGACCTATTTGTCCATGCACCGGTATGGTCTCTTCCACTCGAAGCTTTATAGTGATGATTTTTCCTCCCAGAATTATCATTCACAAAACGACCGCTACCAATTTTTCTTTTGGGGCTTTCTCCCCACTTAAAATTCTTGATGAGAGATTTCCTCCCTACATCCTCTTCCTCCAGTTTGTTTAAGTCCGATTGAGGGATTGTCGGCTTATCCTGGGGTAAGACATCTTTTTGCACTCTCCGCATAGTGGCCATTGTAAAACAGTTAAGTGAAGCTTGTCCGTGAAAAGGGGCTTCCCATTCCATTTGGTCCACTTTATCAAATCTATTTTTCCTTTTATTGTCAGGCCTGATTTTGCCCCATGGCGTGTCCAGGTCCTGATCCATGTTCCCACTTGTGGGTGTTCCCTCATGTGCTATGCTACACCTTTCTACAAAATTCTCAATGTCCCATCTTGCTTTGGGCCAATAATAATTGTGAGCCACCTTTTGAATGATGGTACCTATTTTCTCATGGTCCCCATCTGGTTTCACATGTAGGCTCCTTATTAAGTCTGCCCTATATCTTTTTGGAAGAACCAGCTGTCCGTGACCTTTGGATCTAGCTCCAGTCTTCCTATACATCAACTTGTTTTTCATGTAAAAATCTCCCTTGCCTGGAGTTGTATGACAAGTTGACAATTTTCTGAAACAAGGCTTGAGTGTTTTATCCCCAGCCTGTGCCTTCCTCATCTCTTCTGGAGTGGTATCTAACATAATATCCTCCTCCTGTCTTGAGGTCGACCTGACCTGAAGGGTTGCCATATACACAGGTTTCCTTCTGCAACGGTCAGTGTCATGATTGTCCATCTGACAATTTTTACACCACCTTTTTCCTTGGTTGAAAGATTTTCTTTCATTATATTTCCTTTCATCGAATTGTGGGAATTTATTTTTATTGTCATACCGTGGCCTATCAAATTGGTGCTTACCTTTATTTTGATCCTTAGGATCAAATTTATTAAAGTTCTGGGGTGCCCTAAAGTTGTCCACCTGTTTCTTTTTATTACCTGTTACCTCTGCTTGAGCTGCTTGATACCTTTCAGCAACATTTAGCAACTCATCCAGCCTCTCTGCACCTTGTTCCATGAGAAACTTTCTCAGGTCTGGAGCCATGGACTCTCTTAATTGCTCTATAAGGACCATTTCCTTAAGATCTTGGGTTTTCCCCAGAGAAGTCCATTTCTCCAAGTATGTCTCTATTCGTGCAGAGAACTGGTGATAGGTTTCACCTGACAGTAGTTTAGCATTCCTAAATTTTTTCCTATAAAATTCTGCATTCTTTTCATACCTTAACAAAAGAGCCTGCTTTAGCATGTCATAATTTTCCTGATCACCTCTGCTCATTTTTGCAAAAACTTCATAAGCTGCCCCACGAAGTCCCTGAGATAACTTTAAGCTCCACCTTTCTCTCTCTAACCCATACGTGGTAGCTAATAGCTCATACCTATTTAGGTAGCTCTCAATATCATCGTCTTTCTCAACAAAATGATCTAAATGAAAATTCATAGCTGAGGTTGAGGCTCCTTGAGTAACCGTAGCATCAGAGGCAAAGGGACTGGCACCATTTTCAGGAGCATGGCCTTGAAACTCAAACTCCCTTAGTCGTAATTCATGTTCCCTTTGTAATCTTTTCTCCTCCTTTTCTGCTTCCCTTTCTGCAGCTAATTTCCTCTCTTCCCTTTCTGCAGCCTGTCTTCTTTCCTCGGCTTCCAATGCTTTAGCCTCTTTGTCAGCCTCAATCTGCAACCTCTTAGTCTCAGCCTCAGCTTGCAACCTCTTAGTCTCAGCCTCAGCTTCAAACTGTAACTTCTTAATTTCCTTGTCAGCCTCTAACTTTCTTTCGGCTTCAAACCTTCTTTCTTCACGTTCAATAAATTTGTCACATTCCGTCGTGACATAGGCAACCATAACTTGCCCATCTAATCCTAACTCTTTTGCAGTCTGAACCGCAGCAGATCGAAATTTGGCCAGGTCCGCCATTGTCTATTATGTAAATTTATACAATGTCTAACCAACAATTCAATCTCTAATGGACAACACAGGCACCGTGAGCTCAACCTTATTTAATTCCACCCAAGGATACCTTTTAATTCTTATATTCCCTGAAGTGAATTACCCCCAATATTTTTAATAGGGAAAGATTCAAAATCCCAAGAGCGAGACCCCAATATATGTGGTGAAGTGGGATGTTATAAATATTTATAGGGGACTTAGTGTACTGACTGAGATCAGCTGTGAAGGTATATATATCTAATAAGAGTAGTGTATTATATATAACCTTACTTGCTACCACATATCTATATATCTCAGTCAGAATTATTCTGGAATAGTGTGATGACTACGTTATGTGTCTAGGGTATGTGTATGATGAAGTGTAAGTCACAACAACAGACAGATAAACAATTTAATTTAATCCACTACTCTTAACAACACTGTGACACTCACATACATATAACACTCTATGAGAATATCTTAAAGAAGTCACTCGTAACTTTTCAAATAACAATATGTATTCATTACTGGCATGAATGAATATGTGTCCTGATTCAACTACAAGGGAACCAGGAATCACAATCAATTTAAATTACAAGTTATGTACAGAATGTATTTAATATGAATATTGTAGTGACATATATTATTACAAATATTCTATGTGTGTCAGTTGTGTAGTAGTAAAATGAGGTAATACTGGTTTTGTTTTGTTCAAGCTCTGTTGGTATTTGTCATCATGACTTCAATAGTTTGTCTTTTGGGACTAGTATTGGAGATGTTCTCAGTTCCTGATATTAAGACAATTAAATTCCCCTTTGAATGTTATTTTTATAAAGTCATTTCAAGATGAGGGGACATAATGTTGAGCTCAGCTGGCCAAGTTAGCTTATCTGGCGTGATGGCGGCAGGAAAGGACTCCTCTGCTCGAATTCTCCTCTGGGCTCTGGAGACACCTCACTGATAGCTAAAAGGACCAAGGAGTATGCTGTCCGACACTGGATTCAGCAAAGCTCTGACCAGGTGCTGCTCAGTACCATCAAGACCACTGTCCCTGAAATCAAGAAGGATGTACCTTCTACTTCATAACTAACTTATACTCTCTTTTACACTGATCACAATACAGCACAAACATTGAGTTCAGAGCGTTAGGCCAACTATCAGCTTCATTCTGAAGTACTTTATACCAGCATTAACCTCCTTAATGGTTACTACGCCTCTGCAATTCCAGCATTATTTCTTTCTAGTCAATCATCTAGGTGTCAGTGTACTATTTGGCCATTCCATGCCGTTTTACTTCCCTCCGACACCCTCTGTTCAGGCTGGAGCATTATAGGCTTTATCTCTTGTTTGCCACTGAACTACACATATATATACAGGCATAAATTAACAATTTACATTCAATTTTCATTAAAAGATATTGAATGGTTCAAGCTTACCACAATTTCATGGAAATAAACACAGATACGTTGATTAGCAATGAATTCTGGCACAATTACTGGCACAAATTTCCATCTGCTTATGTTCCAGGCTTTTATTTTAGCAAAATATGAGCTGGCTTCAACGCACTGTCGCTTTATCAAGCTTATTTAAACAGTGGTTTCGAACTAACGCTCCCAAGTGATTATATCCAGCGAGTCTAGCCAATGAGGCCCCGTTTCGACAAGTGTTTGAAAAAATGTTACCTTTCCCCGTTTCCCCTAACAACGAAAGATAGTATTTATAGTCCGACCAATCGTGGTTAGGCTTTCATTTGTTGCGCTCCAATCAATTGGGAGTTTACATGGTAGGCTATTTATGTAACGTAAGGTTTTTTCAAACACGTTATATAAAAAAAATTTTATGAGCAGAAATGATTCCATGCTGTCAGGCATCCTCACTATTTTATTTTGGGTATAATTTATTAATTCCTGGACTATTTGCGTAACGTTTTACATATTATTTGTCAGCAAGCCCTAAGGAACCCAAATATACCAATTTGAAAGAGCTACGTGGCTGCGTTCAAAATATGTATTTTCTACCTCCTGTTTCGAAGATGTGCTGTCTGGGTACTGTTATGTTTTCAACCGTAAACCCATCTAATGTTGTCTTTCCTAAAAAGAGTTTTTTATGATTTATAAACCTAACTCTGGGAAAGGGTAGTGTATTTTATCACTGTCCGTCTGAAAAACAATTAGTGCATGTAGACTTACACGCGTGATGGCAGCATTTGTGTATCGCGCGACGCGTGTTGCATGCGTTCCCGATTTTATTCGCCCCTCTCTCTCTCTCTATATTTGAGTCCATCTGTTCGTTCGTTTTGGTAACGTAATATAATTAATGTTAGGATTAATTTAGGTCATTACGCAGGGCCTCTCAATGTTTTTCTTAGAAATGCAGCACACGTTTCATTGAAGAAAGCGGGTAATAATACAGTAAGCTTTTACTATCAACGTGAAAGCGTTACAATTTGCAGACGAAGCATAAAACAAGGGGGATTTCGAGTACAGCCACGACAGCAGGTAAGCAATAAATCAAAGTTGACAGCTCCTCTTATTAAGTCGGTCGTCTCTCTAGCTTTTCGTGTCGGTGTTGCGTGTTTTTGCATAAAATTTCGCCCGATTATATAGGCAGGTGAAAGCGTTTGGTTGGTTCCTGGTGGCGCAAGCTGATTGGTTGTCTGTAGTTTGGTCTCATGCCTCGTACAGCCTAATTTTATTCTGTTTTTTCCGCCATATTGCGTGACAAGATGGCCGCAACCCACATCCGAAAAAACAGGGTTTAAGTTTAATTTTATTCTGTCTCAGAGACTGGTGAACGGTGCTCGTTGATTGGCTGGGTTCTCGACATAGGGATTTAACTAAGAAGTGGGTTTACACAACTCGTTTCCCAACAGTGACATATCGAGATGAGGTTCTGGATGCATTGGTTGCTCCTGCGTTCACAAATTATCCAGACTTGCAGCTTCTCCAGCACGATAACCGACGTGCGCACACCGCATGCATTACGCAGCAATATCTACAGCAGCAGAACATTGTGACGATTGATTGGCCTGCCCCATCACCAGACATGTCCCCTATAGAACATCTGTGGGACGAGCTTGTCCGCAGAGTCTACAGGCAAGGTTCTCCCGCTAATCTGCAACAGCTCGAAGCTGCTCTTACACGTGAATGGGACTTGATTCCCCGGAATTTCCTTCAGAGACTTGTGCGTTCCATGCGGAGCCACTGCCATGCTTGTTTGCAAGCACACAGTGGACATACCAGATACTGAGGATAGTGTGAATGAATTTTTTTATTGGTGCATTTTTGTTTTTCGCCCTTGCCTGCACAGGATGCAATGAATTTCATTACAATCAAATGTACAAATTAATGACCAGCATGGATTCAAAGGAAAATGAATAGAGATTCCAAATATATAAACTTGTAAACACTTATATTTACATTTCGCACTCTGTTCCTGGATTATACAGGTGGTGCGTTTTTAATGTGCTTCAGTATATATATATATATTAACAATTGTTCAGCTAAATGCAACATTGTTCGTGACTTCTGGAAATATCTTGTAAATGCTCCATTAAGGTAGGAGTATCATTAATCTTCTATCTACATCTCTGCCAAGAGTAATGTTGCGCGCAGGTAGATACCCTGGAAGCCATTATTAGATACTCTTGAGTTTTGGTCACTGTTAGACCACTACTGCAAAGCAGGGGATTCAATCCGCGTCAATTTTCATCATCATTATCATCCTTCTACTCTTCAAAGTCCATAGACCTTCAACAGTGTTGTGCCAGTTCCTTTATTCCTGTGCCATCCGCTCTGGATCTTCCATGTCTTCTTTACCCCTTTCCTTTCTGGGAAGACTAATGCAGCGATGAAGGGACAGATCACTCCTATCACGGAAAGCTCGACTTTGAATAAGTTAAGTCTCTAATATTTCACTCCCAATGGCAGTGTCTGCTATGGGACTGCCTTTTATTTATAATGGCGAGGATTCGTTGCATCTACTACTTTCTGGGATCCAATCAGCGTTAAGGCCCATGAAATTTGCCTGGTTCACCTGGGCAGTAGTTACGCCTCTGAATGCTGTTCAATTATTCAATGTATAACCCTTGTCACCTCTGTGGTATATGCGTATATAAAATATATTAAAATGGTATATGCGTATATAAAATATATTAAAATGGTATATGCGTATATAAAATATATTAAAATGGTATATGCGTATTTATATATAAAATATTAAATATTTGGCTCTTTGTCACGGATAAGTTCCCGACCCCTGGCTTAGAGACAGGCTAGTATTTGATGCCAGTTTACCTAGGCACTCGTAAACAGGTCAGTTTTCAAGCCAGTATGATTAATTTATTACGTTTTTGATCATTTTGTTCACAAATGGTATTTTATTAATCCGTATTCAGTTTCGGGAGTCTGAGTAGCCAAGAAGTATGGCGTCCGCCTTTAATTCTAGAGGTACTGGGTTCGCTCCCAAGACAGGAAATATATAATTGATGGACATTTTTTTTCTTCAGAACTAGTGGTTCATAATGATGTCATACTCCTCCCTGATCTCCTGGGTACTGAGATCGGATGTATAGCCTTCTCGGATAAGGATGAAGAAATAAGAGGTCCCGTGTGCAAGTTGCGCACATTAAAAATCCCTCGGCAGTTGGAACTCGTAGAGAGTCGGCTTTTACGGCCGCTGCCATGGCAAAATTTGAACATTGGGAAACCTACCGACGACAAATGATATATAGAACGTGTGATTCCTGTATACATACATCGGGATCCTCGCCGGTGCTACGGAGTTCATGCACTGTGCTGAGATCCTCCTTGTGTGCTCTAAGGGAGGAGATGGGAGCATTGTTGGAGTTGTCCGTGTGCAATGAACGTGGCCCTTAAAACCAAACCAAACCAGTTTCCTACACAACTATGATTAACTTCACCACACTTTTTTTTTTTAACTTGGAAAGAACCACCCCTTAAAATGAACACCATATGAAACCTTAAAGCGATTTTAAAATGTGAACTCTATCTGAAACATCAAAGGGGCAGAAAATTATTTGCGTTAAAAAAGAACAATTCCACGTTCTTTAATGAGTTAAGTCTGTGGTATGAACCTCATCTTGTTTACGGTACTGGCTGTGACGCAGTTACAGCAGCGCAAGCACGTCCCGATGTTATTTTCAGGATCGGTACATGCTTGTTTTGCTTTCCAGGTCGCTAGAGGTCGTGCTCTTTCATTTGTCCTCTGCTATGTCCCAGAATTGTTGTTTACCCAAGACATTCATACGTTTCAGTTAGCTCCCTATTTGATGACGAGCAATGCTGACAATGTGATATGTGTAACACTTAGCTCACGTAATGTAATGATCACAGCAAGTGGATCAGGTAATGCTTAATATAATAATATCGACTGTTTCAGGTTACGCCACGTTTCAAATGACTTAGCTCACAAAATGTTATATTGAAAGCCAGGGATTTCAAGCAAAGAAAACTTTTAATTGCATCTCTCAGGAGCGGCTCAAACGCTTTTTGGCTTGTATGGATATCTATAAATAACTGTGTGGATTATACGTGTTCATACGCACCCGGGAGTATAATAGCATATAACACAACAAAGTATCGTAACATTATGTAGGCCCCGCGCCCCTTTACTACACCTTTTAAGAAACCTCGCACCCCAACATCTTCAAGCTCACAAAATATGCCAGAAATGCGGGTTTAAAAAAAAACAAAAAAAATGTCTTTTTACATGAAATTAACAGTAAAAAATCTATTTTAATTTTACATTTAACGCATCTAGTGAGCCCAAAAAATGATGGACTGGTCGTTAAAGTACCGGTACTTTAATTTGGAGTGCTTTTATGAGTAATGTCCAGCGGTATTTTTATTTTTTTAAAATATAGCTGTATCGAAAATGAAAATAATTCGTTTGAAGTTTGAATATAACCTGCAATAGTATTAAAGTTTGAAAGAGGTCAATATTTTAAAGACAGTATATTCGTAAATAAAGAATATCAGCGAAATAATTGTAAATATGTTTACATTTTGTAATCAATGTTAGAATATCTGAAATCTGAGAATTGTACGAATACGTTTGATAGCAAACATGAGTTTATTTAAACCAATGGGCCTTCCGCTGATGCCTCTTCTTCATTATCCTTGAGAAAATGTTATTTAAAAATTATGACTGACCATATGTCCAGAAGGATTTAATTTTAGACGGAGTTTTCAATCTAGTCTACAGTGTATATTTGTGCTCATGTTGGCATTCTCCCACGGGAATGGGCGATCTAAACGAAACACATCTTTGTGGAAGACAAACGTGTGAGAAACAGAAGGTGTAATCGGAGACGAACCTCAATATTGGCCATCTTGCGGCTATCTGACACGAGTAGAATACACCTTGGTTGAGTGGGAAACTGTGAGACGTGTGCTACAGATAACATGTGGCAAAGAGTATCTAGTGTTATCCCAGCTGGCCATAAGACACCCGATTCGCTCCTTAGAGATGGTGGGTGTAGCTTTCCGGACATATGACGTGGCTACCATATGCATAGTATAGGTGAGATTTAACGCCGAAACAGTGGAAGGCTGGAGTCAGAGTTAGAAGTAGCCGGAATCGTCTTCTTGTGCGATATGCATCCTCATATGATACGCCAGTGAGGTTGAAGGATTTGATATCGCATATGTTGCGTCTGTGCTAAGAGAACTATCGACATCGAGGTTTGCTTACCTATGAGTACATTTTAAAATACTTTAGATTTAGTAATATTAGACGTTTTAGGTTTAGGAGTTAATGCTGTTAGAGTTTGTCCTTCTATAGTTTGATAGCAGCTGATTTGCGATATGTGTTTTCTAGTGTAATGTCACGTATATATATCATCGCTACTTTCAGCTGTGAGATATGAGTTGACGTACTAAGTGATTTTATTAGCGGAATTCTAGTGTCTCATTGCGTTGTATACAAGTGTGTATTTATTACCACCACAGGTATCTGAGCCAAACCTAGCAAGAGTAATACAACACCCAGCACAGACGGAGCAGCAAATCTGCCCAGTACATCTCCCCATATGAGTTGACGTACTAAGTGATTTCATTAGAGGAATTCTAGTTTCGCATTGCACTGTATACAAGTGTGTGCTTATTACCATTATTATTATTTGTGTAGTGTTAAGTAATAGTTATACTGCATTCTTGTGAGCCGTAACTGTGGTTAATTTTACATCAGTGAATGTTGTGAGATAAATATTAGCGTACCATCTAGCTCCATGAGTAGCGTATGCCTTTTACATTTAGTATAGAGCTGTAAGAATAGAGTATATATCTGTTTGTTCTTTAGAGCAGCTAGGCCTCTCATATACTGATAAAATTAGAGTCATTTAGACCAGTGTAAATGTGTAAAAGTTTAAATGTGTAATATTTCATCATAGATAGAAGTGTTTATATATAAGTTTTCTCTCGCGTGATGATGTAGTTAGTTAGGAATTAGTAGGAACATGAAGGCATTATTGTTGATTGGGATATGTTTATTGTTGATTACATATACATACAGACACCACACATGACACATGCACACACACGCACACACATGGACATATAAGTACATGCACTAGCAGATTTTTACACATGTGTATGTATTATTACGTAGGTGATGCTTGTCCATTGGTACGATGCTAGTTTATTTTGCTTCATTTCATTTCAGAGTCCAGCAGTCTGTGCTATGTACATAGCTGGGTTATATGGTCTTACATAGAGAATACCTACATAGTAAGCTACTAACCTTGTGGACAACATTGTTTACTGTACGATTTAAATGCTACCTGATAGTGAATAAAATGAGACACCTGTCATCAAGAGAGTTTTTCTGTGACTGCGGATTGTGCATGTGTGAAAATGGGCCAGAGAGAGTGATGACAGTGTAACACACTTATTCAAGCATTATTCTTCCTAAACATACATCACCATTCGCACTATCACACATATAACCAGCTGGTTTCTTTCACAGAACTGGATAAGTCTGTCTCCTCTATCATTTTTTTTCCCTAATCCATTCTGTCCTACTATTTTCGTGTATTTTTCTTTTCCTATATTTTGCATTCATATCACCCCTTACTATTAACACATCTGTAGATTTTACTGGTTTAAGTGTGAGTTGTAGCTCAACTATAGCCTGGATTTATTCCAAATTCCAGAATCTCTGAAACCTTAAAATAGACATTATTTTATCAAAGTAGATCTTTATAGACCTCGGTGTTTCTAAAGTACATCCGAGAAAAAAAAAAGGTGGAAACTTAGCTGAATTTTGTTTAATGCACCTTTTTCTTCATTTAAAAAATAAATAAAATAAAAGTTTGCCTCTTTTTGGCGAGGCGCGTCCCGTTCACCCTAGTCGGTTATATTAGGGCGCATGTCCAAATGTAAAAGACCTTTAGGTCTGAATTTTTAGTTTGTATGCACCTGTTTAAGGTTATGGGATTTAAGAGGCAGGTGTAGTTAATAGATGATATTAGTCCTTTTCATGGCTTAGTGTGTATCAGCACATTACTTCAGTTAACATAATGTAACGTACTGTTTATGCGTGATGTGAAAGCTGGCAGAGTGAACGTATCGTTTATCACCTGGACTGTGTAATGTTGCGGTGTTGATGTAGGTCACCAGAAATGTAACGGCCACCAGCGTGAGGCACTGCCAGGGGTACTATGATCACTCACACAAAACAGCGTACATGTTATAGATGTGTGGTACTGGTATTATGATGTGCTGAGTGTGGGTGTAGACGAGAACGCGAATGCTTGAAGCTCTTAGTAAAGTCAATAATGTACCCATACACTCGCATGCAGTAGTCAATGGTGAATTGAAGACTGCTGGCACGTTTCAAACATTTATTTACGAAACTGACAGTAGCATCAACAGGACAGTCAAATCGACAAGATCAAGACTTCACATAAATAATGAATAACTGTTAAATGTCTGGTAATCAAAGGCTTGCATCATACATCAACTAGAACATACCCAAAGATCATCTGTCCTAATGTTACAGTTTATAATGCAGCTTCCGTACCATTGACTCAGCGCGTCAGGTACTTAATTAGCTCTGTCGTCCAACAAACGAGCTCCTAAATTGCGTAGCAATAATTTTTAAGGCTGTTATTCAACTGGCATAGCCCGCCAGATATATTTCCTCTTGCTGAAAAATATTGGCCGTAATACAGGGCCTCAATATGTAGACAGCTGTGTATCCTTTGTTAGCAGGCACGATCAAGCCATGCTAAACATATATACCGCCAACCTGCGGCGTCCACAATAATTTATCATCATCATTAGGCTTCTGTTCAATTGAAAACACATAGTCTCATTTGGCTGGAACAAGAAGCAAAGAAGGAATTCTGTCTCTCAAGATCTGTGAGCTTACTCGCAGATAGGTAACTTCAAATGTTCTGCAACCAAAGGCATATTAATAAGAATGTCATTTACCTTTTACAGAATCTTCCGGATACACACTTTATAAATGTCGTCACTCTTGACGAACAAAGAATCACTGAGGAAAACATTGACATTTCAGTCATATCGAAAACTTTCCAATCCCCACGATGATATAGAGAAAATCACAACGGACATCATGTCCGACAGCCCAAAACACACTCTACCTGACGGAAGTTCCCTCAGTTCGCGCCCAGAACTTGCGCATGCCTAGATAGCATAAAACTGAGCATCGTTAAGACAGATCAACGACAATAATTGAAAGAAAGAGAAGATAACCCTTAAACAACCTGTCATAGAAGTTAATACCCAATTATCCTCAACTTTGACCAACAAAAGTATTAAATAGATTTACCTATTATGACTCCGTCAAAAACGACAGCAACAGACTACCGAACCCCCCGTATAAAAAAATGACCCTTTTTTTTAAAATACATCAATGAGCAAGATACCACAAGCTCATGATACATGAATAATGCGCCAATGAAAGAATCAACCTAATGTCAGGTTGAATCGACGCACACATAGAGCGTCCGGAGAGAATCAAATCATCTCACTAAATAATAGAAAATATATTCGGGAAGGTACCATCAAAGAAACCTCAGTTGCTGGCGATACTAACAAAAATTACATAACTATCAAACAATTATGCAATACTATAATCATAGCAATGACAAATAACAATCTATCTCAAGAAGTCATATCAATATACAAATTACAATGTTATACCATTAATATATGTAATGGATGGACATGACCAAATTTGTTAAATTCCTTACACATTATCTAACGATAGAAGTATATTATATACAAATAAGTGCTGCGATCTCTCGAACAAATGTAAGGTATGGCATCATCATGGTTCTCACAAGCGCTCCGTACTTGGTACTAGTTTGCATGAGAACAATATAAATGACACAATTAGTAACATGCTATAATGCACTATAGTCATTACAAAATTATTTAAGTATCATATGTGGCCATTTTAACATTTTTCCTTTTCTTATTTTTTTTACCTTTATTTTATGTTAACCTTAACCTTCCACATTACATCAAAGATAGTAATAGAGAAAGAAAACAATCAATTTACTAATCTAAAGTAGAGCAAATGTGTTTAATGTATATTATGAACAGACATGAGTCTGGAAATGTATCATGAAATCTAGGACACAAGACTTAAGTGGAATCATGTGGGCATCTAGACAGTATGTCCGCCATCACATTATCCGAACCACGGATAGCCCGCACTGTGAAATGAAAAGGTTGAAGAGCAATAGCATATCGAGTAGATCTAGAGCTCTTCAAATCCTTGTTCTGCATAGCTGTAAGAGCTTTTTGGTCGGTTTCCATAATGAAATGCGCGCCTAGAAGGAATCTTTGTAGCTTAAGAATGGCCCAGACCATAGCTAACAATTCACGGTCTAAAACCGAATAGTTCCTTTCTGCCGCATTCAATTTCCTAGAGATATACATCACAGGATGCAGAGTTCCTGAATACTCCTGCATAAGTGACGCCCCAATCCCAGTGGAAGAGGCATCACTACGAAGGACAAAAGTCTTATCAATCGATGGTAGTCGTAAGATAGGAGGAGATGAGAACAAATTCTTAATCTGATCCAATGAAGATTGGCATTCTTGGGACCATCGCACCATATTAGGAGAACATTTTTTTCAATAAAGTTGAAAGAGGTGCCATAATGGAGGACAGATTCTTAATGAATCTTCTGTAGAATTGTATTAATCCCAAGAGACTACGCACTTGCTTTTTAGTTTTAGGAACGGAGATATTTAATATCTTAGAAATGTTTTGGTCCTCTGTCTTCAATAGACCATGACCAACACGATGACCTAGGAAAGAAATTTCACTAAACACAACAAAGGCTTTAGAGGGTTTTGCAGTCAAATTATGCTCGCGTAGAGTAGACAGTAACTCATTTAAACCCGAATAGTGTTCTTCCCAAGTATCGCTAAAAAGACAGATTTCGTCTAAGTATGCGATGACATCTGTACGATATGAGAGAGTTCGACGCATCATGCGTACGAAAGTAGCTGCGGCGTTCATCAGCCCGAAAGGCATAAAATTCCATTGATACAAACCCCTAGGTGTTGAGAAAGCAGTGAAAGGTTTGGCGCGTTCAGTTAACGGAACTTGCCAATAGCCTTTCGACAAGTCAAGTTTAGTAAAGAATAGCGATTTAGAAAGTCTAGTAAGTAGATCTTCCAATAAAGGCATAGGTTCAGCATCGAACTTCGTAACTTGGTTCAATTTGCGATAATCGACGCAAAGACGTATGTTATCGTCTTTCTTTCGAACAATAACCATGGAAGAAGAGTATGCTGAAGTGGATGGTTAAATTATTTTCAATTGTATCATTTCATCCAATTCTTTCTCGACTTGCGCTTGGAAATGAATAGGGATAGGATATGGTCTTAATCTGATCGGATTATGATCAGTAAGTATAATGTCATGTTTGAAAATATGTGTGTGTCCAGGAATGTCGGTAATGACATCCTGAAATGATTGTAGCAAAGAAGATACTTGACGCTGTTCCTCAAAAGACAAATTAGAAGAAACCGAATCGTTTCTCCATGATTCCGTAGAATTGAGTGGAATCATAGGAAGAGGTAGATTAACATCTGAAAACGTAGTTTCTTCCTCCTGTATAACCGACAAGGATGAGATATGACCATGTTGGACTGGAGAATCGTCCGTCGCCTGGAAAATAGGCTGCAAATAGTCTGTTCGTTCAATAAATTCCGTAATCATATTTATATGGAAGGTTTTATGCCTTCCATCAATATCGACAACATAGTCGACATCGGAAATTTTCGAGACTATTCTGTATGGACCTTTCCATGCAATGAGAAGTCTGTTCTCCCTCGAAGGAAGTAAGATAAACGCTTTGTCTCCAGGACAAAGTTGACGTAGGCGTCTCTTATTATTAGCGAATTGCCTCGCCTTTTCTTTGGTAAATTCGGAGGATGAAGTCGCTAACTTGCATGCTTCGATAATCTTATGCCTGAGAGCAATGACATACTCATATGAAGATTAAGTGTAATTGTCAATATTATCGGTAGTTATCAAATCGTGTAGCAAGGACATAGGACCGCGCAGTTGCGCGCCAAAAACTAGTTGAAAGAGAGAAAGCCCTGTATGCTCGTTGGGGACCTCTCTATAGGCAAAGAGAGCCGCGGATAAAACCCTGTCCCAATCCAAGTAAGTTCTTAAGTGTTCTATTAAGACGTTCAACTAACCCATTAGACATTGGGTGATACATACTACTGAGAGACCTTTTAATATCTAGGATAGACATCACCTGCGACATAGTGTCTGATATCAATTGAGTACCATGGTCTGACAATATTTCTCTGGGAAAACCCAAACGAGAAAATATTAGCCAAAGAGTGTCTGCGATATCAGCAGTAGAAATGCTCTTTAGAGGTATAGCCTCTGGCCAACTTGTGCACATGTCGACGCATGTTAGGATGAATTGATGTCCTCTGGCTGACTTAATCTTAAAAGGGCCAATAATATCTTTTGCCATCTTCTGGAATGGTCGAATGGGAATGTCTGCAGCCTGGATAGGTGCAGCATGTCGTGGACCTCTAGATTTGACTTCTTGACAAATCTTACAAGATCGACAATAAATTCGTATGTCTTTGTTTACGAATGGCCAAAATAAAGCCGCTAGAACACTCGACTTAGTGCGAGAAAAACCTATGTGTCCAGCACACTGAGAATCGTGTGCATGTTGAAGAATTAAGGCTCTCATACTTTTGGGCACAAGAATTTGAGAGTGCATAGATTTGTCTGAGTGTTGTACCATACGTACTAGTATACCATTCTTCATAGTGATATACGATTTGTGAATTGTATTTTGATTCGGATCACCGTATTTAGCGAGAAGAAAGTATTTATTTAGAGAAGAGTCTTCTTCTTGTAGTTTCACAAACGAGTCATGTGAAATCACCAAGTGATCACCTTGGCTACCAACTTCATTACTATCATTAGATGAAGTTGAAGGAATAAGAGCTTGTGCTCTTGTTACAACCACATTGGCTGTTTGGATATTATGTTCTTCCCAAGCAGCAATTTGCTGCAGGGTACATTCCTTAACCCCGTGAATACGACCGATTATAAGATCCGCAATAGGATTAGGAAGAAGACACGCGTGGACATCTCCTGTAAAGAAGGGAGTATCCATGTGGATGATAGCAATAGGATATATCTCCAAAGTTCCACCAAATGTCACACACTTAACCACCTTTCCCGTGGCACAGCAAGGATCTATGAGAGATTGCCTAACCCCAATAGTAGTACATCCAGAATCAAAAAGTACTGAGACTGGATTATTATTCACTAGACCTTTATGTAAGATAAGAGATCCTTTCCCGTCATGAGCAACTGAAGCAGGAAGAGCGGGAAGAGGGTGACCACAAATTAGGGTAGATACTGTAGATGGCTCGAAAATGTTGAGCATTGGGGGCACTTAGCTGCTCTCCCAAAATCGAAAGCAAAGCCAGTGATAGCATTAGAGTTTCTACTATCGTTCACTTGACTACAGGCTTCCTGAGACTCATGTTGTGCAGCATTTGCCTGACGATAAGATTTTCTTTTGTTATGTCTAGGTCTGCCACGATTATTATTTCCCCTGTAATTATCATTATATTGCCCATCATAACCATTATTCTGGTTTGAATCACAGTTTCCATAACCATCATCGTAATATTCTTGACGGCGAGGATAATTATCTCGAGAAGAAAAACTCGGATAGTTCATATTGTGATAACCTTTGCGAAAGTGTCTATAATTGTTAGACCCAACATTACGAGGACTATCAGCTCGTCTCCAATTCTTTGAAGAAAACCCATTGTGTGATGGATTGCTTTGATATTGAGCGTAATTCTGATTATTCTTCTTATTAAAGCTTTGTTTAGCACCTTGAAATTTACGATTGTAATTAGAGCCATATGGTGCTGCCGAAGCAACTGGCAACCCTTCTTTTACTTTAGAATTGCTAACTGTAGCATGGGGATGCGCAGTTACGTACTGGCAACAATATTCCTCCATGTCTTTTATGTTTTTTAATTTACGCTCATGAAGAAAAGCAAGGAAAGATTCGTTGACCGATGACATAACTTTGTCTCGAAGTAATAAGTCCATTAGTCCTTCATATGTTTTTTTCAGTCTGAGACAACTCAATCCAACGTGTGAATGTACGGCGTATCTTTATAATAAAGTCAGAGAAATCCACTCCATTTTCTGGCAACATTGTCTTAAGACGAAGACGATAATCTTCTTCTTTTAGTTGATTTCTTTTAAGTAATGCTGCTCTGACAACATCATAGTTGGTCCTGTCATGTTCCTCTATTGTCATAAGAGTAGTTACTGGTTCACCCGAAAAAAATTCCATCAGTTGTTTGACATATTTTTCCTTTTTTATTTTATGCGTATCGCATAAAAATTGGAATCTATCAAGATAATCCGTTATATCGTCCTTTAAAGGATTGAAATGAGGTAACTTGATCTTATTAGACTTCTCCTTTGTTGTATCCGAAGCTGCTTGATGAGCACCCGCATTCATCTATTTCAATTTCTCTAACTCCAAAACTGCGAGTCTTTCATCATGTTCCATTTTTGCTTTTCTCTCTTCAGCCTCAGCTTGAAATTTTCTCTCCTCAGCAGCAGCTTGAAGTTTTCTCTCCTCAGCAGCAGCTTGAGCTTGAAGTTTTTTCTCTTCAGCAGCATATTGAGCTTGAAGTTCTCTCTCCTCAGCAGCAGCTTGAGCTTGAAGTTTTTTCTCTTCAGCAGCAGCTTGACGTTTTCTCACCTCAGCAGCAGCTTGCAATTTCTTCTCCTCAGCAGCAGCTTGAAGTTTTTTCTCTTCAGCAGCAGCTTGAAATTTTCTTTCATCTGCCTGCATCTGTAATCTTAAATTCTCAGATTCTCTGTCTAATCTTTTATTTTCCTCTTTTTGTCTCTTTTCTTCAGACTTCAATGCTTTGTCAAATTGAGCAGTTGCGAATTCTTCTAACTTCTCACCTGTCTTCCCAAGGGCTTTCCCTTGTTCAATAAAGTAGTCTAATGTAGACATTCTGTCTAACTATGTGAGATCAGACCTGAAAAATTAAATAAATTACCTAATCCCACTTTGATGGGAGACAAGTCTGTAATACTAGACTTGTATACTCACTTCACTTTATTTCACTCTCTTTGAGAGACAAGTCTTAGTCAAAGACCTTGTATAGTTACCGTGTTTCTCTATAATATTATCATTATAAATAACCTTTATATGAAAAGTGTATGATATTAGTAATAATAGTCCATGATCAAGTATATCTATAGACTGTATGACAACAATGTATTACAATAATAAATACAAAGACAAGAATACAAAACAACAACCGAAAACGTTCGCAGAAGTCAAATACACAATACAGCGAAACTAAAAAATTGTTACAAAATATGTAATGATGACTGCGAAAATAAACAAACAAATGGCAACACTGTTATAATCACAAAGATGTATAGAAATAAATGATAGACAGAAGAGGCAGACAAATTCAAACAAATCAAATACAAACTAAAGAACAGAAAAAAATTTACTAAAAAAACTTAAAGGCACACCTCGGCACAACTAAACGTAAATAGCAACAAATATTGCTAACAAATTTCCCTGTGGAAAATTTGTTCAGTCCCTACAGAAAACGCTCTCAGATAGAACCTCTTTCACGTGGTATATTCTAAAAGGAGTCACCTTCCCAACCAACCCGCTGAAATACACACTAAATAAACATGTAAACAAAAACATGTATACACAAAACATGCATGGCATATGTAAATAAACAATATACAGTATGTGTATAGAGGAAGGCTCAGCTTTACACAAAATAAAGGCACAGTTTACACACTAAACAGGCCACTTATCTTTAAGCACAATCCTCAATAGCCGCAAAGATGCAGTATAATGCGGTACTATTGTCAACAACAATGGTAGACGATCCACCGTTGAAGGTCACCGTAACTTGATAACAGGCAGTGGTCTCCAAAGTGTAGCTACAAAAATCATACTCGACACCAGTTGAGACTAGAAGATCCAACGTCGATATGTTTGTAGAATGTAGTGTAAACAACCAGCGGTACTGTTTACGATCTTAGGTTGACAGGTAACGATGTGACTTGATAGCTCAGAATGTAGTGTAAACAACCAGCGGTACTGTTTACAATCTTAGGTTGCCAGGTAACGATGTGACTTGATAGCCCAGATATATTGCCATCATTTGTAGAACTTCAGCAATGTATAACAATGTCACTTCAATTCCGTAACAGTTGTGGTCCATGTAGCAGTAACACAAAAATGCCAACGCCAGTGTTTATGTGAGTCAGCCCAGTTGTTGACCTATTTACCACTGTCTTGAAAATGTAGAAAACCCACAAATCTGGTCCACAAGAAATGTAACATACTGTTTATGCGTGATGTGAAAGCTGGCAGAATGAACGTGTCGTTTATCACCTGGACTGTGTAATGTTGCGGTGTTGATGTAGGTCACCAGAAATGTAACGGCCACCAGCGTGAGGCACTGCCAGGGGTACTATGATCACTCACACAAAACAGCGTACATGTTATAGATGTGTGGTACTGGTATTATGATGTGCTGAGTGTGGGTGTAGACGAGAACGCGAATGCTTGAAGCTCTTAGTAAAGTCAATAATGTACCCATGCACTCGCATGCAGTAGTCAATGATGAATTGAAGACTGCTGGCACGTTTCAAACATTTATTTACGAAACTGACAGTAGCATCAACAGGACAGTCAAATCGACAAGATCAAGACTTCACATAAATAATGAATAACTGTTAAATGTCTGGTAATCAAAGGCTTGCATCATACATCAACTAGGACATACCCAAAGATCATCTGTCCTAATGTTACAGTTTATAATGCAGCTTCCGTACCATTGACTCAGCGCGTCAGGTACTTAATTAGCTCTGTCGTCCAACAAACGAGCTCCTAAATTGCGTAGCAATAATACTTAAGGCTGTTATTCAACTGGCATAGCCCGCCAGATATATTTCCTCTTGCTGAAAAATATTGGCCGTAATACAGGGCCTCAATATGTAGACAGCTGTGTATCCTTTGTTAGCAGGCACGATCAAGCCATGCTAAACATATATACCGCCAACCTGCGGCGTCCACAATAATTTATCATCATCATTAGGCTTCTGTTCAATTGAAAACACATAGTCTCATTTGGCTGGAACAAGAAGCAAAGAAGGAATTCTGTCTCTCAAGATCTGTGAGCTTCACTCGCAGATAGGTAACTTCAAATGTTCTGCAACCAAAGGCATATTAATAAGAATGTCATTTACCTTTTACAGAATCTTCCGGATACACACTTTATAAATGTCGTCACTCTTGACGAACAAAGAATCACTGAGGAAAACATTGACATTTCAGTCATATCGAAAACTTTCCAATCCCCACGATGATGTAGAGAAAATCACAACGGACATCATGTCCGACAGCCCAAAACACACTCTACCTGACGAAAGTTCCCTCAGTTCGCGCCCAGAACTTGCGCATGCCTAGACAGCATAAAACTGAGCATCGTTAAGACAGATCAACGACAATAATTGAAAGAAAGAGAAGATAACTCTTAAACAACCTGTCATAGAAGTTAATACCCAATTATCCTCAACTTTGACCAACAAAAGTATTAAATAGATTTACCTATTATGACTCCGTCAAAAACGACAGCAACACATAGTTTACTTATTTTTTTAAACGGTAAATTTTGCTCCGATATAACCAAATGACCCAAGTCTAGGCTGAAAGAGACGTACCTCGCCACAAGAAGGCAAAACTCGCAACATACGTATATATATATATATATACCCATGCCTAATCAACTCTCTGAGCATTGTTTTTAGTCTATCATAAATTAAAAAATTACGGCACAGGGTGGAAAATAATTGCGGAGTCAAATTAATACATCCAAATAAGCGTCCTGCATGGGGACCAGCTGTAGTGGTGGTCCTGTGCTCTTTAGGAAACAAAAAGGGAAAATGAAGAAAAGTTGTGACAACAGGCATCCCCGCTTCACTTTTTTTTTTGTCCTTATCACAAAATACCCTGTAAGTTGTCTTTCATGAAGAATACTTTCAAGGGGGAAATGGGGCGAGAGATGAGTCAGTAGGTCTAACAGCATACGGTGTTATCGCTCCATAAACTAGCGGAATATAAAGGACAGAACACATTTATAATGAATTAATATATAATACTTAGCGTTCCGATTTTGTTAAGCATCATAACTCGGGTGTTGTCGTAGCTGGCGAGTCCTATTTAGGGCTTTATGCCAGCAGATAGATAACGTTTGTCCTTTTCAGGATTTAGTATCTATCAACGCTGATCGGGTTAGCAGTCAACAGAGTTGACTTTTTTTTTTTGGATGGTAAATGCGCTCTGATATAACCAAATAGGTTGAAAGGAACGCGCCTCGCCAGAAGAAGGCAAAAACCGAACCCAAAAAAATAATTAATTATTCTTATTCACCTGTGTTTATTATTTTTTTGCGTTTAGTGTGTAGATATATATAAAACAGCGCAGGTTGAATTAACATTTCTGCTACTATTAAAAATAATAACATTTATTGATACTGTATTGTGATTCAACTTGCAAAATAAGTAAGGAGAAGCTGGTAATGTTAAAGAGGAATATTGACACATGTTTCTTGTCTTTGTCTAGTGTTTGTGACTATAGCTGACGCAGGTTAGGCCTACACCCCGGTGCTGCAGGCAGAACGCACCTAACGTCAGAAATCTTGCCTCCTACCTGACGGTACCGGACACTGCACAATGAACCTTACTAGCTACGCAGGAAGCACTAAACTTGGGTAGGAATGACTTAACATTTTAGAGGTTAAAGAAAAATTCGGAAACCCGTATATAAATATAATTAATGCTTTATTGTATGTATTGAGAAATGCATGTGCAAGTAAAACCAACATGATAATTGCGGTTTTTTTTCTACTTGGCAGTGTATAAATAAAGAGTATTAATACAGTAAAACTGGAAAGATGACATTCCTTCGAAACATAGATCTGAACAACGAAAATCAGTATGTCTAATCTGTTATATATATATATATATATATATATATATATATATATATATATATATATATATATATATATATATATATATATATATATATATATATATATATATATATATATATATATATATATTGCTTATTTAGTTACTACTGTTGCTAAAAGAGCATTAAAAAACTATTTTTTACTTTAATATAAAATTCAAATAATTTATAATGTCGTCTGCTCGCATTGTGAAATAAACCTTCTCTTTGGCCAGAACGTACTTAATCGCGGTGCGGGCAACGACAGAAGCATATTTTTTCGTCCTAAATTAGTTTAATTGTAATCGAGTTCGAGTTTTTGTAGATAAGTAGCTGTTTTGAATTACGATACAAGAGCACATTTAAAAATAAAAACACGAATCTTTATGAAAGCTTTTAAAAGAGTCATATTTCGTTTAATGTTGACAATTTTCACATGTGATTTTCAGTGATCTTCATATTTATTCCTTCATGAAGTTTTACTTATAAAAATTTGTTCATTTTACTTAATGCTAAAATACAATACAATACAAAACAGTATTGATTTGTAAAATAAAATAAATAATAGCTTTGTTAACATGTATAGATATATTTCTCACTTTATTAGACGTCAATGACGGTTACATGTACCAGTAAAACCAAGGCAATAATACATGATAAATGCGTTTTTTCTGCTTGGTAAGGCATCTGTTGGGTATAAATAAAGAGGTATTAATAAAGTTTTATTGGCGAATCCTATCTTAACTTGCCTGCTGGGGTGAGGCATTAACGAGTGTTAACGTGAAGCATTCACGGTAATGAGCTGTTATGATGCAACAACTCCTAGCGAAGAAATCTTCATTCCTTTCTATTATCACGTATAACCTAATTAACCTGCAGAGTATGGCAAAATCCCACAGAGGGCTGTTAAATTAAACCGCGGCTTTGTAGGAAAGTTCAAAGAAAGAAACTAGCATTGAATGGCATGAGGACTATTGAACTCTAAAAGAAAGTTGAATGTAAACTTTAAAGAAATTGGCAACACATTTCAAATTGTGAGAACTCTATTCGTGATCAGAAGCAGCTGAAACTTTCCTACATTATGTAAAAATAAACTTACTTTAAAATGAAAGTGGTTAACTCCTAAAACAGTTTTCCATAATGAATTATACATAATGATAAGTAAAATTTGTTTTTTCTATTTTTTAAATGTTTCTGAACTCAGTACTGTATAAATTGCACGCATGTTTAAAAATCACTGACCAATTCAATTAAGTGCATTGTCATAGCGCTTTCATTTCTTCACATCCTCATATATAACACTGTTTATTGTCATTATAAATAAATTATTTAATGTAAAACAAGTAACGGTAGTCATGTCTAAATTAGCTCGTAAAAATGTAGTTTTTAAACACGAAAACTAAGATTTGACTTCAGCCACTCATGACATTTCGTCTCAGTATGATGCCTTTTAATAATTAAATGAAGCTTATTTCATGTCTTTTCCTTAACGGAGACAGTCTGTTTGTATACACCTTGTGATATAACAACGAAAATCTTTCGTACATATTTTTTTAAGTATTAACATTATAATTAATAAAAATTCAGAGGTACAATTATATGCAATATTATTTTTTTATATATTTATTGAGCCTCAGATTGAAAGAGTGGTTAGAGATTTGGTCTGTCGTGGCAAAGGAGCCGAGTTCAATTCACGGTATCGGCACGCTCCAGTCTACCCAGCTGTAATTGGGTACCTGACTTTGTTCGTGAGTTAGTGAGAAAGGGAACTGGTCACCTCACCTTTCGATGCTGGACCTAGTATAGTGAAGTCTCTAACACTTCACTCCACTGCGACAGTGTCTGCTATGGGACCACCGTTACCGTATATTTATTATTCACTGTCCAAATTATTATCCCACTACATGCACCATACCGATACCAATTTGGAATGAACACTGAAATAATAATTTCCCACCATATATTTTTAGACGAAATTAGAAAAATTTCGTAAAATGAATAAATACCAATTAATGAAAACGATATAAAGCAAATATAAAAACATCTTTACTCTTATCTCTCCAGTAGTGTGCCCTATAAAGGAACGGACGGTGGAAATATCTGCATAATGAATTATAATAACTACAACGCAGTGCGATATACTTTTTTTATTTTTTTTTTCCAGCCAAGAATTACTGTACAGCGCTTCGTGCCTGAGTTAAGTGCATGTTACTTAGGTAGGAATCACTTGTCCAGTGTACGGTAGCATGCATTGCACAGTGCGTGTTGCCGGTTCAGTGCTTCCTGCCTCCTACACCTGGGCCTCCAGTGTTTTTGGTGTTTTGTTCAATCGTGACTCTAAACCAATTTTTAATTTTTTACAACAGCCCTTATAAAGAGCAGAGATTAACTTGAAGTGTTGGTATCGTCTCCATTTTGGACGTCTTGCACATAGTGCATCTCTAGATCTGACGTAGATCTTCGGATTGTCTCCATGGCTTTCTTATCGTCTTGTTCGCACAGAGTTCAATAATTTACACATACATTTTCTGGGGAGATAATAATGCAATTGTAATCAATATTTCCAATCCAAGGGAAAGCAGTAAAATGCATTAATATAATTTTTGTGACATTAAATAACCAAACGTTTGTTAGTAAATTACAAATTCTTTTTTTGTTTTAAATTTTTTACTTAATATTTAATGTGAAAATTAATTACAAATTTGTTTTATTTTAAAATTAACAGAAAAAGTGCTATTTTTTTTTTTTATAGGCAAATTTTAGGACTAATTATCTTTACTTATTTGCGTCATTAATAAAGTTTATGCGTCATTTTTAAAAACATTATATACTCCCTTGTGGAGCATAGGCAAACTTTCTTTGATGGGCAAATACAATTTGCTTTACATTAAATACATTGATTGTCGGCAGTCAGTTCAAGATTATGTCACATATATGCACTTACTTCTTGAGTTACCATGCCAACTGCTATTGGCTATCCATGTCTGTACACATGTACCAAGTGTCGGTATTCAGTTCGGTAGCTGTCATGATGTCAGATCTGAGAAGTTGATGATTAAAATCCCAAATGGCACGAACAACGGTGGTCTGATGTCGACAGCTAAAATGGACAGTTATGTCTGATAACCATAGAGCTAGCTGATAGAACACTAGCAGGAGCACATAATAAGACTTCTTTGATAGGGAATACAATGCCAAAAATGGTGCCTGGAGTCAAAACGGTTTATATACTGAAAAGAACACTAGCATCAACAACAACACAGATGTGACGTTATAATAAGAAGAGGAGAGAGTGACTGAGTGAAGATGTGTGGATGAATAAACGAGTGGCAGAAGAAAGAAGCAGGCGCTATTCGATGAAGAATGCAGGCTGTCCACTGACACATGAAAGAACAATTCTCTCTCTCTCTCTTAATCAGGGCAGTTCCTTTTTAAGAACGTGAAAATGGAAATTATAAGAACTAGCAATAACCCGTCAGTAATGACGGAAGTAAATCAAATGATAGGTCTGTCCATGCACTCTGAACACATATGGTCCACGTCCAACGACGCGATCTATTTGGGCACCCATGGATGCAAAGCCCAAGACTGAATTATAGGAAAGGATATTTTCCTTAAAATGTCGATGTTGTGGATGCGCTGGGTTGCTCAAAAGATCTTTGAGATATGGAGGGAAATGACGTCTCTGCTCTCCTTCTTTCTCCAACAGCCGTGTACCTTTATGGCAGCAATATTTGAGTGTACCATCGGTTGATCTTTCCACTTGAAAATTAAAGAGAGTGACAGAACTGATATTCCTGATCCATTGGGCCGCAGTTGTGTACAGCAACTGCATTCTCATCAAAGGCATCATGATTTGGAATTGTTGGACTACGTGCAGCTCTTGATCGTCTCACTTGTTCTGCAGCTGCTGCTCTACGTTTGGTTGCTTCTTCTGAAGTCTCCTGTGCTCGTTGTGATGCTCTCAACTGACGAATGCGAAAAGCTTCTGCAGCGCGTTGAGATTCATGCTCTTCTGCAGACTGATTTGCTCGTTGTGACTGACGCTGTGCTTGTCTTTGTTCCGCTTCATGTTGTCGTCGTATTGCTGCTTCCACTAGAGTCTCGCTTGCTCGTTGTGATTGACGCGATCGTCTCTTCCTCTTAGCATCTGCAGCTCGTTTTGCAGCCATCTTATCATTTTGATCCATAATAATAAGTCTGCAATACTTTAAATTAAAATTTTGTCTTGAAGAAACAATCAAACAGTTACATTTTAAGGTTATTTTTAACAAAATAGTGAGTTAAATCCGTTTCCGGAATGAAACTGGGTTCTACACCGATTTTTCTTCGTTGAGTGTTACTATTTTCGGGAGTGTACATATAAGGGAAACAATACAATAAATGTCGAACTTTCAACCACAGTTGCATCCCTTAGATGTGACCGACGTACAAACGGCGAGAATTATGGATTTTGATGATAGTAAAACTTGCCTCTTAGTGACTCTGCAGAGAGATTACTGAAAAAATATGGAATGTAGGCAGATGTTTAGGCATTCTCGTCACACTTTATCCCGTCTCTGACTTCTGTAATTATATTGTCATTTACAATTACAGTATATTTTGGCTCGTTCCCCCAGGAAAAGACTTTATTTTATAAGAACACCAGTTGTGACAAAAGAATAAAAGACTTAATCTTATTACCAAAATGTTTACATTCAACATAAATGTGACACAAATAAAATAAAAAAGACTTGTGTTTTGATTTCTACAAATATCAAATAGAATTTCCAAAAGACATATAGAAAAAGAAAACCCAGTCTATAGTGTTTGTTTTTACAAATTCGATACAAGTGTTACTTTGAACATGTTATTGTTGTTTCATAAAAAGGTTTTCTTCATGTTTGTCGTAAAACGTGTGTGTAAACCCACTTCTTTGTTAATCCACTATGTCGAGATACAAATATGCCCCAGCCAATCAACGTTCAACAGACTCTGAGACAGGACAGATTAAATTACACGAAGTATACGCCATCTTGTTCCCCCAAGATGGCGGCAGACAGAATAATTGGAAAAATAAAAGAGGAAAAACTTAAGCCTAAAATTTCGGGACGCGGTCACGGAATGTACCAAACCGCATATAACCAATCAGCTTGTCGGCAATAAAAATGTACCAAACTGCAGATAACCAATCAAAAGGTTTCCTTACACACTGGCATTTACCTGAGTTTACATTTTAAACGGGCGCGTTTTATTCAAAATCACACACCAACACGAAGGCCAGCTAGCGACCGACTGGAGAAGAGAAACTGTCAAGATTGATTTATTGCTGCTCACCTACATTGACCGGGCAGACTTGCTTCACTAGTCGAGTCAAAATCTGGCTTATATAAATCTGAGAGGGTAGGTAAACTTACTAAAAACTTGTAGGAGAATATGCCTACATCATATATGATGATTGTATTGTTTAGTATCATTTATAATACCTACACCTGTATATAATTAATGTATCCTGGTATGATTGCTGAAGACGATAACCAACCTGAAATATAACCTATCAGTTCTTTTTAGGGCTCATATAACTCCAACCTGAAATATAACCAGTTCTTGTTAGGACTATATATATATATATATATATATATATATATATATATATATATATATATATATATATATATATATATATATATATATATATATATATATATATATATAAACTCCAACCTGAATATAACCTATGATTATTTCCTGTATAATGATTGTATTTTATAGTATCATGCGTAATGATTGTGTATGACTGTTGAAGAAGGAAACCAGGTATATATTTCATATAGGATTTTAGTTTTACTATGAATGTATCAGGTATACTGATTATATCTTAGGGAATTATGTATAATGATTGTATTTCCTGGTATGACTCCAACCTATATAACCATAACAATATTGTTAGGGTATATTTTACCAGCCAGTATAGCACTTATCAGAGATGGCCTGGTATATTATAGGTGGAAGGAAACGGTATTGGATGTATTCATGTATTGAATTGTCAGAAAGAATGTTTTGCACGTACACACCTGTCTTGTCTCGCTATTGCTAAATCATACTGAGCCATTGTTAAGGTTGGGTTTACTGCTGCCCGTGTAAATGTTAAGTGTAGAAATGTAACATGAGAGACTTGGGTGGTAAGTTCACACTGGATACCACAGGTGTAAACAGTCATGTGTGGTCTGTGCTTGTCCAAGCGTAGCAGGTGATCGTGACACAAATAGTGCCGGTACAGTTTGGCCACTGAAGCGAATTGTTCAGAATTATATTAGGAATGCTACAGCGTCAGCTAGGCTGGTATAATTGTATGCAGGCCCTGGTTGGCCGCAACAACGCTGGCATTCGTGTGGAGATCTTGAAGAGATGAGGTGTAATAGATATATGATGTAGTGTGAGTAGACTTCAATCAATATGTGCGAATGCGTAGTTAAAGTTCATGGAAGACAGGCATCCAAATAACGTGACACTCTTGTAACTAAACGTGTAGTAGTCATAGAGTTCTTGAAACACCTCTAACGTTTTCATATATTTAATACTCCACAAATGACAGATACGCCGACATCAACATAGGACAGTCATGGAACAGTTCAGCACATAAATCGTATGAATAGGGTTCACTATCAAGCTATGCATGAATATGATAAAGCTGATCTCGTACAATCCACTCCCGTCAGCTACAGTAAAGTACATTCAATATATGAGTTTAGACAAACTCCTTTCTGACTTCAATCAGACAAATATATAGATGGGTCTACAACAGGCCGCGCAGCATGGCGGGCTTATAGATAAATAATGATGGCCTCTGTGATATTCTTGCAAACAAGGGGAGTTCCGCCTTGAACATGGTATCGCCGGCATAGCGGAATACAACAATATATAAAGTACCTTCGGGCCTGCACCATCCTAGTGCATAATATTAGGAAACATTGTGAGCTTCTTTTCAAATGTACTGAGGTGGATTTTCTCCCGCCCAGGGGAACAGTCATATGCTGGCTACAATATAAGTCACGTAAGATTCTTGCAAACGGGGAAAAACAGTTCTAAGAGTAAATTAACTTACTGTCCCATCAGAATCACAATCACCACACTCACTTGCCTATCCTAGGCGTATAGAATATAACTATAATATTCGACATCTTTGTCGACACACAGAGGACCTTTTAAAGAACCCATCTTGATCCTGTCAAAATCACAGCACGACTCTAACACAGTCGTTCTCTCTAAAATCGCGCCAGAAAAAACTCGCGCATGCGCTCTGACACGCAAGACCTTTGAGCTCAGCTCAAAATAGGCGGTTTGAAAATATATCAGGGAAACCGATATTGGTTCCCAAATTTAAACCACTGACATTACAGACAAGTGGGACAACTACCACTGTCAACTACCATCCCAGTAAAACATGAATTAATGCCCTTTGACCAGGAATTTAATAATTAGAATCCCCAGAAATTAACCAGGCACATATACAATCATAGACTCAGCAAACTGAACGCTACAGTTTACCGCACCCTCCGGGAAAAAAAAATGAAACTTTTTTTTTTTTTTGAAATACATCCAAGAGCAAGATACAACAAGCACATAACGCACAAATAATGCGCAGATGAGAAGTATCACAAATAACTATAATGCCTAATATGAGGCTAACTCGATGCATAGAACGTCAGGTGAGAATATATCTCAGTACATTAGAGAAAATATTACTCTAAGTATACATATCCAGGGAGGTGCCACCAACGTACACTATAGTGCTGGCAAAGTTACAATGTAATCAAAAATTATATACATGTCATATTCTAATACTACAAGTACCTTATTTCCCATTTTATCAATGGACAAATCATCAAAATACCCAGTGATATAATCACTTTAACCCACAAAAGGTACGTTATACTAACATGAAATATATGATTTCAATACAATATCATATAATTATCAAACGTGTAACAGAAAAATGATGACGCAGATCAAATACAAATCGGGCGCATCGTCAGTGCCATGGAAAGTATCAACATCGAATACATCCTGGATGACAACATGGAGACATTCTTCGAGCACCAGCAATGATTCTGCTGAGAAAATACAAATAATTCTATATGATAACCGTAAGATTTTCTAATATACAGTAATCAGACATACAAATCATACTATAACTGTGACTGTTGGAACTTTCGTTCCTTGTATTGTGGTGACTAACCCTTCCTCCGTTATACCAAAGGTGGAAACAGAGAAAGAGATCACACAAATGAGTTAACATATATTGTTGTAGTACAGATCTGTCATAAGTCTAGACGTGTATTAGGAATTTTAGGACACAAGAGTTAAGTTTAGTCATGCGGGCATCTAGACAATATATCCGCCATGACATTATCCGAACCACGGATAGCTCGTACCGTATAATGAAAAGGTTGAAGAGCAATAGCATATCGAGTGGATCTCGAACTCTTCAAGTTTTTACTTTGAATAGCTGTAAGAGCTTTTTGGTCGGTTTCCACAATGAAATGCGCGTCAAGAAGGAATCTTTGTAGCTTAAGAATTGACCATACCATAGCCAACAATTCACGGTCTAAAACCGAGTAGTTCCTTTCTGTCGCATTCAGTTTCCTAGATATATACATTACAGGATGCAGAGTTTCAGAATACTCCTGCATTAATGCCGCCCCGATCCCCGTGGATGAGGCATCACTACGAAGCACAAAAGTCTTATCAGTAGTAGGTAACCTTAAGATAGGAGAAGATGAAAATAAAGTTTTAATCTGATCCAATGACGATTGGCATTCCTGAGACCAGTGTACCATATTAGGAGACCCTTTCTTCAACAAGGTTGAAAGAGGTGCCATAATAGAGGACAGATTATTTATAAATCTCCCATAAAATTGTATTAAACCTAAGAGACTACGTACTTGCTTTTTTGTCTTCGGAATAGAAATGTTTAGTATCTTAGAAGTGTTGTGGTCTTCTGTCTTCAATAGACAATGACCAACACGGTGACCCAGGAAAGAAATTTCACTAAACCCAGCATAGGCTTTAGAGGGTTTTGCAGTCAAGCCGTGCTCGCGTAGAGCAGATAGTAACTCATATAAACCCAAATAGTGATCTTCCCAAGTATCACTGAAAAGACAAATATCGTCCAAGTATGCAATGACATCTGAACGATATGATAGAATTCGACGCATCATGCGTACGAAAGTAGCTGGAGCGTTCATAAAACCGAAAGGCGTAAAATTCCATTGAAATAAACCTCTAGGTGTTGAGAAAGCAGTGGGAGGTTTGGCTCGTTCAGTTAACGGGACTTGCCAATAACCTTTCGACAAGTCTAGTTTGGTAAAGAATCGAGAATTAGAAAGTCTAATGAGTAGATCTTCTAATGAAGGCATAGGTTCAGCATCAAATTTCGTAACCTGATTTAATTTGCGATAATGAACGCAAAGACGTATGTTATTGTCATTCTTTCGAACAATAACCAAGGACGAAGAGTATGCTGAAGTGGATGGTTCAATTATTTTTAATTGTATCATTTCATCCAATTCTTTCTCGACTTGTGTCTGAAAATGAATAGGAATAGGGTAAGGTCTGACCCTGATTGGATTATGATCGGTAAGTATTATGTCATGTTCAATGACATTAGTGTGTCCAGGAATGTTGGTAATGACATCCTGAAAAGTTTGTAGCATAGAAAAAATTTGTCGCTGTTCCTCAGTTGATAAGTTAGGAGAAACAGTAACGTTTCTCCATGATTCCGTAGAATGAAGTGGAATCACTGGAAGAGGAAGATTAACATCAGAGAAAATAGTTTCCTCATCCTGTATAACTGACAGGGATGAGTAATGACCATGTGGGACTGGAGGATTGTCCGTAGCCTGGAAAATAGGCTGTAAATGGTCTGGTCATTCATGAAATTCCGTAAGCATATTTATATGGAAAGTTGTATGCTTTCCATCAATATCGACAACATAGTCAACATCGGAAATTCTCGAGACTATTGTATATGGACGTTTCCATGCAATAAGGAGTCTGTTTTCCCTACAAGGTAGCAAAACAAATGTTTTGTCGCCAGGACAAAGTTGTCGTAGGCATCTACTCTTATTTGCAAACTGTCTTGCCTTTTCATTAGCGAATTCGGATGATGAAGTTGCTAGTTTGCATGCTTCCATAATCTTTTGCCTAAGAGCAATGACGTACTCATAAGAAGATTGAGTATCATCGTTAATATTATCAGCAGTTATAAGATCATGAAGTAAAGACATAGGACCGCGCGGTCGCGTGCCAAAGACAAGTTCGAATGGAGAAAAACCCGTATGTTCATTAGGAACCTCTCTATATGCAAAGAGAGCCGCGGGTAGGACCCTTTCCCAATCCTGAGGATGATCCTCAGTTATCTTACCAAGTAAGTTCTTAAGTGTTCTGTTCAGACGTTCGACTAACCCATTAGACATTGGGTGATAAATACTACTCAGAGACCTTTTAATATTCAGAGTAGACATCACCTGCGACATAGTGTCTGATATTAATTGGGTGCTATGGTCTGACAATATTTCTCTGGGAAATCCCAAACGAGAAAATATCAGCCATAATGCGGCTGCGATATCAGCAGTGGAGATGCTCTTAAGAGGTATAGCCTCCGGCCAACGAGTGCACATGTCAACACATGTTAGGATAAATTGATGTCCCCTTGCTGACTTGATCTTAAAAGAACCAATAATATCTATTGCCATTTTCTGAAACGGCCGAATAGGGACGTCTGCAGCCTGGATAGGCGCTGCATGTTGAGGACCTCTCGATCTGACCTCTTGACATATTTTGCAAGATCGGCAATAAATACTTATGTCTTTGTTTACAAATGGCCAAAAGAAAGCCTCAAGAACTCTCGACTTGGTATGGGAAAAACCCATATGTCCGCCACACTGCGAGTCGTGTGCATGTTGCAGAATTAGGACTCTCATACTCTTGGGAACAAGAATTTGAGAATGCATACACGTAGTCAAGTCTTGTACCATACGTACCAGAACACCATTCTTCATTGTAATCCAAGATTTGCGATTAGTGTTCTGATTTGGATCACCTTTTTTCGCAAGGATGAAGAATTTTTTTAAAGAAGGATCGTCTTCTTGCAATTTTATGAAAGAGTCACGTGAAATCACCAAGTGATCATCTTGGCTATGCACTTCATTACTTTTAGTTGATGAAGTTTGAGGCATATTAAGAGCCTATGCTCTTGTGACTACTGCATTTGCAGCTTGAATATTTTGTTCTTCCCAAGCAGCAATCTGCTGCGGGGTGCATTCCTTAACTCCGTGAATACGACCGATTATAAGATCCGCAATAGGATTCGGCAGAAGACACGCGTGGACCTCTCCCGTGTAGAAGGGAGTAGCAATGTGAATAATAGCAGTTGGATATTTTTCCAAAGTGCCACCGAATGTCACACATTTGACCACTTTTCCCGTGGCACAGGAAGGATGTATGAGGGATTGCTTAACCCCGATAGTAGTACATCCAGAATCAAAACGTAATGAGACTGGATTACTATTTACAAGACCTTTATGTAAGATAAGAGACCCTCTCCCGTCATGTGCAACTGAAGCAGGAAGAGCGGGAAGAGGGTGACCACAACTTAAAGTAGTTACTGTAGACGGTTCGAACAATGTTGTGCATTGTGGGCATAGAGATGCTCTCCCAAAGTCAAAAGCAGAACAAGTGACAGCATTAGGGTTTTTATTATCATTCACTTGTCTACAGGCTCCCTGAGATTCTTCTCGTGCAGAGTTTGCCTGTTGATAAGATCTATGTTTGTTATGTTGAGATCTACCACGATTATTATTCCCTCTGAAATTGTCATTATTTACTCTACCATGATCACAGTTCTGGTTCGAATCCCAGTTTCAACAATTACTATTGTCATTTCCCCATTGATTGGAGTGTCTACCTGTTTGGTTTCTATGCCCCCTCGAAGAATAGCCTTGATAGTGTCTATTGTGACTACCTCTCCGAAAGTTTCCATAACTATTAGACCCGAAATAACGAGGACTATCAGATCGCCTCCAGTTCTTTGAAGAAGAACCGTTATGTGATGGGTTACCCTGATTCTGATCATAATTACGATTGCTCTTCTTATTAAAGTTGTGTTGAGCACCTTGGAGTTTATGCATAAAGTTAGGGCCATTTGGTGCTGCAGAAGCAACTGGCAAAGCTTCTTTAACCTTAGAATTGCTAACAGTTACATGAGGATGCGCAGTGACGTACTGGCAACAATATTCTTCCATCTCTTTTATGTTCTTAGGTTTACGCTCATGCAGAAAAACAAGAAAAGACTCATTAACAGATGACATAACCTTGTCTCGAAGTAATAAGCCCATAAGGGCTTCATATGTATGTTCTGTTTTAGACAACTCAATCCATCGTCTGAACGTAAGACGTATTTTTGAGATGAATTCTGAAAATTCTACTCCAGTTTCAGGTAGCATATTCTTGATAACCAGCCTCGTCAAGTTGATATTTCCTTAATAAGGCTGCTCTGACATCATAGTTATTCTTGTCAGGCTCATCTACCATGCTTAACATAGTCAGAGCTTCACCTTTTAGTATCTCTGACAACTGATTAACATATTGTGATTTATCTAACTTATGAGTTTTACATGACCGTTCGAATCTATCCAGTTAAACGTTATATCGTCAATGGAAGAATTGAAAGCAGGTAGCTTGACCTTATAAGTAGTAGCTTCTGTCTTATTAGAAGTTGACTGACTATTAGCATTACCCATATTCATCTATTTTTTTTTCTAACTCCAAAGCTAAGATTTTTTCTTCGTGTTCCATTTTCGCTTTTCTCTCCTCGGCTTCTCTGTCTAATCTGTTACTTTCAGCCTCCATTTATAATCTTTTAATTTCAACCTCAGCTACTCTTTGTAATTTTTTCTCTTCAGCCTCAGCTTCTCTTTGTAGCTGGATTTTTTTCCCTCAGATTCTCTCTTTTGTTTTTCCATTTCCATCTGGAATTTCCTTTCATCTGCCTGCATCTGCAATCTTAAATTCTCAGATTCCATCTTCTTTTGCTCAGCTTCTATTTTCTGTCTTTCATTTTCCATTTTCTGTTTCTTTTCTTCCGACTTCAGTGCCTTGGCATACTGAACAGTCGCGAATTCTTCCAATTTGTCACCAGATTTACCAAGGGATTTCCCTTGCTCAATAAAGTGCTCAAGTGTAGACATTATGTCTAATAATATGACTAATAACCTGAAATAATAAATAAACTTATTCCAACCTAAATGGTAATAAGTCTTAAAAACAGCACTTGTATAATCAATCCACTTTATCCCAATCTCTGTGGAAAACAAGTCTTTGTTAAAGAGCTTGTATAATAATGTCACTTTATCCCAATCTCTGTGGAAAACAAGTCTTTTATAAAGAGCTTGTATAATAATTCCACTTTATTCCAGTCTCTGTGGTAGACAAGTCTTTTATAAAGAACTTGTATAATTGCTTTTATAATAATATCACCACCAATTAATCTTATATCTTAAGTGCACTGTACTACCAATACTGCATGACTAAATATATATGTAAACAAACAGCGTATGACAACAAAGCACAGCGTAAACAAAGAACCAGTATGAAAACAATACAATAACACTCGCAGAAGTCAACTAAATATAAAACAAAACTAAAGAAAAAATATCACAAAGCATGTGATTTTTTTTTTTTTTGTTTTTTTTTTGTTTTTGTTCGTACGCCCGCTAATACTCGAGGCGAAATCTCAGGTTATTATTTATGTCTAACCTGACATTGATTTTACGTGAGTATCCCTTTATTTCTTGTACAGAGACAGGTGTCCCTCGCCATTCAGGCAAATACTCGCCGATTTCGGAGGTACCCATTGCAGCTGGGTCGGCTAAGGAGCCGCCAGTCCCTGGTCGACGACACTCCTTCAAATGTCCTCGCAAGGTCTCGAGTTAATCCAGTCCAAATCCCGGTCGACGAAAAATCCTCAAATGCCGTCGCCCGGGTTTGATCCTGTATCACCCGGTCGCCAGAGCGGTGTTGTAACCACTACGCTAGCCCGGCTCCCAAAGCATGTGATGATAACCACGGGAATAAACAATATACATAATACAACAGTGTATAAACACAAAAGGTGTATAAAACTAAACGAAAGGAAGAGGAGGTAGATGAAGACAAACGAATCAAATCAAAACTAAAGAAGAAAAAAAAATATGACAACAACAACAATGAAAAGCACACTTCGTCACAGCTAAACAAAAATAGCAACAACTGTCGCTAGCAAATTTCACTGTGGAGAATTTGCACATTGCCTACAGAAAACACTCTCAGTAGAACCTCTGTCACGTGGTATATTCTAAAGGAGTCGCCAGACCCAACCAACCCACAGAAATATCAATACAAACAACACATGTAAATATGAAATACATAAAGCATACAAGGAAGTTTAAATGGAAGGCTTAGTGTAAACACAATACAAGGCACAGTTCACAAAAACTAAACATGCCACTTATCTTTACAATCCTATCGTCAACAATCAGCAACGATGAAGATCTATCGTCAACGTTCTAAGGATAAGATGATCCAACGCTGAACATCAGAACTTGCTTCCAGAATGATGATGATAATAACTGCACTTGTCCTTCTCAAATGCTGCTGCTGAACTTGCTTCTAATAAACAGTGCCGGAACTTGAAACAGCGCTTGACCTTCTGTATCAATGTCTCAGCGAAGGTATACAAACTTGACCTTCTGACCTAGTTACGTCCTGTGAGCTGGTGTAGTCAGTGTGTAAACAACTACACAGTCCTGAGTACTCTCAAATGTAGCGATCTTGAATCTTCCAATAACCCCATCAAATTGGCACACCCTAATGTTAAGGTTGGGTTTACTGCTGCCCGTGTAAATGTTAAGTGTAGAAATGTAACGTGAGAGACTTGGGTGGTAAGTTCACACTGGATACCACAGGTGTAAACAGTCATGTATGGTCTGTGCTTGTCCAAGCGTAGCAGGTGACCATGACACAAATAGTGCCTGTACAGTTTGGTCACTGAAGCGAATTGTTCAGAATAATATTAGGAATGCTACAGCGTCAGCTAGGCTGGTATAATTGTATGCAGGCCCTGGTTGGCCGCAACAACGCTGGCATTCGTGTGGAGATCTTGAAGAGATGTAGTGCGAGTAGACTTCAATCAGTATGTGCGAATGCGTAGTTAAAGTTCATGGAAGACAGGCATCCAAATAACGTCACACTCTTGTAACTAAACGTGTAGTAGTCATAGAGTTCTTGAAACACCTCTAACATTTTCATATATTTAATACTCCACAAATGACAAATACGTCGACATCAACATAGGACAGTCATGGAACAGTTCAGCACATAAATCGTATGAATAGGGTTCACTATCAAGCTATGCATGAATATGATAAAGCTGATCTCGTACATTCCACTCCCATCAGCTACAGTAAAGTACATTCAATATATGAGTTTAGACAAACTCCTTTCTGACTTCAATCAGACAAATATATAGATGGGTCTACAACAGGCCGCGCAGCATGGCGGGCTTATAGATAAATAATGATGATGGCCTCTGTGATATTCTTGCAAACAAGGGGAGTTCCGCCTTGAGCAAATGGTATCGCTGGCATAGCGGGATACAACAATATATAAAGTACCTTCGGGCCTGCACCATCCTAGTGCATAATATTAGGAAACATTGTGAGCTTCTTTTCAAATGTACTGAGGTGGATTTTCTCCCGCCCAGGGGAAAAATCATATGCTGGCTACAATATAAGTCACGTAAGATTCTTGCAAACGGGGAAAAACAGTTCTAAGAGTAAATTAACTTACTGTCCCATCAGAATCACAATCACCACACTCACTTGCCTATCCTAGGCGTATAGAATATAACTATAATATTCGACATCTTTGTCGACACACAGAGGACCTTTTAAAGAACCCATCTTGATCCTGTCAAAATCACAGCACGACTCTAACACAGTCGTTCTCACCAAAATCGAGCCAGAAAAAACTCGCGCATGCGCTCTGACAAGCAAGACCTTTGAGCTCAGCTCAAAATAGGCGGTTTGAAAATATATAAGGGAAAGCCAACATTGGTTCCCAAATTTAAACCACTGACATTACAGACAAGTGGGACAACTACCACTGTCAACTACCATCCCAGTAAAACATGAATTAATGCCCTTTGACCAGGAATTTAATAATTAGAATCCCCAGAAATTAACCAGGCACATATACAATCATAGACTCAGCAAACTGAACGCTACAGCCATATTGTCATTCATCCTACATGCAGACACCCGAGACACGTTCATCTCATATACACTAGAAATAGGTGGGCTTGATGACAAAAATTAGCCCCTATTTTTCCTAGTTACAAGTTTTATTCGTGTCATCCAACCTGAGGTCGTATGTTTGAGTCAATCCAGCTGCCTGGAACTTTGCAGGAGCATAGTGATTGCACCGGAGCTACATCCTTAGTCCCCCTCAGTCTTGGGTGGGCTAACGAAACGATCATCAGCGGGTGTTGTGTGCAAGAAATTAAGGACAGAACTGTTTCAAGAGATGAGTACACATTAGTACCAGTTCCGTCAGCAATTGTGAGAAATTAACTGTCAGGGAAGACAAAGTGATTTAGCATAGTGAGAGACAAGATTAACAGCACAGCTGATAAAGTTTCTGAAATTGATTAAGATATATATATATATATATATATATATATATATATATATATATATATATATATATATATATATATATATATATATATATATATATATATATATATATATATATATATATATATATATATATATACGAGGGGCGTTCAGAAAGTAATGCACCACGATCGTTTTTCTCAGCTAATAATGAAGATAGAAGCATGAAATTTTGCACACTTCAAATATGGCATGTGCCAATTGTGTGCACCATATTGCACCGCAACCGGCCAAATTATACGGCAGCCCTAAACCGCTGAAATGGAGCGTGTTAGCAACTTGCGTTATAAGCAGCGAATTGTCATAGAATTTCTCGTTGCAGAGAAGAAAACTGTTGTGAACATTCACAAGCGTCTATGTGATGTGTATGGAAGTTTTGCAGTCGACAGGAGTACAGTCAGTCGCTGGGTTCAGAGAATCAAAGAATCAGGAAGTGAAGATACGGAGCTGCTTGATCGGCCGCGCTGTGGTCGTTCTGCCACAGCGACCAACGCAGAAATGTTGAAATGCGCTGAGGGCATTATTCTTACTGATAGGCGAAGCACTACTCAACAATTGGCCTTACAGCTGTCAGTCAGCATTGGTAGTGCAAATGCAGTTATAAAAACTCTCGGACTTTCTAAGGTTTGCGCAAGATGGGTTCCTCGAAGTCTCACAAATGGTCACTGATCGCAAAGGAAAGCAATTTCTTCTGAATTGTTGGAGCATTTCAATGCTGATGGAGAGAACTTTTTGGCTAAGATCGTTACAGGTGACGAAACTTGGGTACATCATTTTGAACGTGAGACAAAAAGACAGTCAATGGAGTGACATCATCCGCAATCACCACGAAGAAAGAAATTCAAGACAATTCCTTCAGCTGGAAAGATCATGATCACTGTCTTTTGGGACATTGAAGGTGTGATTCTTGTGGACGTTATGCCAAGAGGAGAGACAATCAATTCGCAAGCTTACATTAAGACATTGAAAAAACTCAATCAACGTTTTTGCAGAATTCGGCCGCACAGGAATCCAGCAGACCTGCTTCTCCTTCACGACAATGCGCGACCTCACACAAGTCTGGCAACACGGGAAGCAATCACCAAATTGGGTTGGACTGTACTACCCCATCCACCCTATAGTCCCGATTTGGCACCCTCCGATTTTCATCTATTTGGTCCACTTAAAGATGCACTCCGTGGGACAAGGTTTGAAGATGATGGAGTGATTCATGCACCGAAGAAATGGCTACATGATCAAGACAAAATCTGGTACGGGCTAGGAATACATGCACTTGTTTCGCGCTGGCATAAAGCCGTACAAGTTGATGGGGATTATGTTGAATAATACCGATGTTTACATGACATATCTATGTATATTGTGTATAAATTTCATGCTTTTTGAATAAACAGCTCCTGAGAAAAACGATGAGGTGCATTACTTTCTGAACGCCCTTCGTATATATATATATATATATATATATATATATATATATATATATATATATATATATATATATATATATATATATATATATATATATATATATATATATATATATATATATATATATATACATACATACACACACACACATACACACACACACATACATACATACATACATACATACATACATACATACATACATACATACATACATATATATATATATATATATATATATATATATCATATGTAAACTTACAAATCCATTGTATTCTATCTTCCAACATCCACCCTTCAGCACAAGAGTAGATAGTGTATATACATTAATAAATAATAAGGAAATTGTATTTGAACGACTTGTCAATTTTATAATTGTTAAGTGAAATCTGTTTCCTTGTCTTAATATCACAGTTAGTTACACAGCAGGGTGGCATTTTATGACATGTCTCCACTCCACTAATTTTTCGAGATCAGATCATTCACAGCCGTAACTAATTTGTGATGCCAGTAGTTCTCTCATACACTGCGACTTCACCATTTTCCTGCAGAAATTCTATTTCTGTATTGTCAGTACTATACTGATCTTAGAGCCAATAAAAACCTCACGCTACAATGTGGACACATGTATTAAAGCTTCTCAATGGCAGTAATATAGATAAAGTTGGAGGGACAGACAGCGATATCAAAATAAGAATACAAAAAGCAAGAGGAGCTTTCATTGCATTGGGAAATATATGGAGATCAAGAGAAATAGGATCCAACACGAAAATAAGAATCTTCAACTCAAATGTGAAGTCAGTCCTATTGTATGGCTCGGAGACATGGAGAACAACAAAGACAACAACCAAAAAGCTACAGACTTTCATAAATGGGTGCTTGCGTAGAAAAGAGGGATTAAAATGGTATGACAAGGTTACCAATGTGGAACTGATGACAAGAACTGGACAAATGCCAGTGGAACAAGAGATGAGAAGAAGACGATGGCGATGGATAGGACACACACTGAGGAAACCTGTTGATAGCATTACAAGGCAGTCCTTGTTCTGGAACCCCCAGGGCAAGAGAGGCAGAGGAAGACCAAGAAGTACATGGAGAAGAGAGTTGGAAACAGAGGTGAAAATGATGAGAACATGGAAAGAACTTGAGATGATGGCACGTGACAGGAGGACTTGGCATGTGTTTGTTGAAGGCCTATGCTCCTTTGGGAGTGGAGGGTTATGAATGAATGAATGCTAGTATAGTAAACTCAGCTTTCTAATTTGTGTGTGTCTGCCTGGCTCTAAGTTTAGCCAATTGTTGCTGGTCTCCTGAAGTGTTGGACTCTTCTGGAGGACTCCTGGGGGAATGCTGTCAGGCTCTGTTTGCAGTTCCACGTTTCGGTCCTCAAGATTCCAGCTGTTACATACCGACATTAAGGCCGTCCCAATTTCAACCACAGATGCTTCTCGAGGTAGCTTGCTGTAGTCGTATTTTTATTAATGGGAGTTAAGTGTTAAAGACTCATATGGACGGGTCGGATTTTTGTTACACACGCTAGTAAGCACGCTTTTAGTGATGAGATGATTTTTTTCAGTTGGGGGCTTTGTGCTCTGTAATTTTTTAGCATAGCTCAATCTGAGTCTGTGTCAGTCTTTTTTTTTAAAATATGATAAAGCAAGTTGTCGAATATTCTTAGTGTTAGTTTGGGGAGAGACGGTTGAGCTGAACTGTAGTCGCACGCGGTTCGTCCGCGCAATTGTGTAATTTTAACTGAGTTGTACTGAGAGACGAAAATCTCGGGACAGTGTGTTGCTGGCAGGGCTTCGGGATGGCGGTCCCATCTCGCTAGTGCGTTCCAGGGTGTCTCTTTTGTAAAGGGGAGAATTTTGTGATATTGAAGATATCTTTTCGAGGCCATGGAGTATACCACCCGCGAGTATTATTATTGATGAAGATATTCATACAAACCTTTGTTCCTAATGGATGTTTACCATGGTCTATTATGAAATAAGAGATACTGTGAGCTGCTTTGTTACACAGCCTATTTTTTCCCCATTGGATTTACTTACTAGATATTTAAGATGTTGGAAGTTTGTTCCTGAGGGATACTTATTGTAACAGTGTACTGTGCTGTACCTGATGTTGTATGATTATGCTGTGAACTGTTGACGCTCCATGATTTGTTATGAAATGTCATCCCATGATGTCTATGTGTGTCTGTTGTAATAAACTGTGTTACGTTACCACTCGTTCCGACATTCCCTGACTCCTATGTTTTGCTGTGGTGTGAGGTTCCAGTTTGTCCAAGTATGCCAGAACCCTTTAACATTAGCGTATGTTGACATCTACATATTCACACACCTGTCGGCCATTCGTAAGCCCGACCTATGCTGATTGCCATTCATCAGCGATTACATTAACAGTTTCCTCCTACCCCACTTACGTATCTTTAACATAAAGTGGTGAGCCAGTTCTTTGGGGTGCCATACCAACTATAGAAGGAGATTTGCAAACAAGTTCAACAGCATCCTAGAGGATATCTACTAACAGAAGATTTTTGCGATGTCAAGTTCTACAAGATTTACAGTGTTGACAGTGCTATTTTGTTTGAGCAAGTATATCAAGTAGACGTCATCCATGTTCAGCTGTTTCCTTTCAACACTCGATGAGGAGATCCTGTAGCCATCAGCGTGGGATTGCATTGTCTTATTCGATGTCTATCATTACTGTTCTTGCGGAGGCTGGGAGTTCTGCATTTTGAAGATAAGTGGTGTTTCGTATGTAAACTGTACCACTGTTCGTTGTGATTGAGCCTTCCTCAGAGCTTACACTATTATATTCCTTCTTCTATGTTATATGTTCTATGTTTAAGTGGGTTTGGTTGGGTTGGTGACTTACGTTAGGATACATCCCAGTTCACCCTGGGCTTACGTAAGCGTTTCTGTAGGGACTTTCTTATGGATTTCCCGCAGTGGAAATTTTCCAGTGAGTTTTTTTGCTGAAGCAGTTTAGTCCACTGTGTTTGGTAATCCGTGACATCTCTGTTTAGGTGTAACGAAACGTTTCATTGTTGTCGTCGTAGTATTTTCTCTGTTCCTTAGTTTTTTTTATTAATTTGTTTGTGGGTGTCTTCCTATATTTTCTGTCTTTTATTTCTATACAAATGTTTCGTTTATACAGTGTGCTGTTGCTTGTCTTGTCATGCTTTTCGCAGTGTCATTGCATTCGTTGCAATATTTTTTCTTTAGTTTGCTTTATTGATTAGTTGATTCTGCGAACGTGGTCATTTGTTCTTTATATCTTATCTTTGTCACTGTTATTTACGTTGTCTATTTTTCTCATAATAGGATAATATTATGATGCATATTTTATAAGTAATTAATAACATTATTAATAGTTGGAAAGGTAATTGTACAAGTTCTTAAGCAAGAACTTGCCACCCACTGAGTTGGGATAAAGTGAGTTTCTCCAGGCATATTTACATAAATTACCTATCTCATAAAATTAGACATAATGTCTACTTTAGACTACTTCATTAAACAAGGGAAATCCCTTGGTATGACTACTGAGGAATAAAAGAATTTGCACGTGTGAAATATGACAAGGCTGAGAAATTTGAAGAGAGGAAACTTCAAATGGAAATTAAAAACAAAACATGGAGGCTGAAAAACAGAAAATGAAGGCTGAAAAACAAAAAAAATGGAGGCTGAAAAACAGAAAATGGAGGCTGAAGATAGAAAATTGCAAAAGCAAATGGAAATGGAAGAGAAAAAATTAGAGGCGGAGAAACTTCAAAAACAAATGGAAATGGAAGAGAAAAAACTTCAACAGCAAATGCAAATCGAAGAAAGGAAACTTCAGTTGCAAGCTGAAGAAAACGTTAGACTCCATGAGCAAAAGGTGTTATCTATAGAGCTGGAGAGAATGAAGGTGGTGAATGGTGTTAATGCACAAAATTCTACAGACACTCAACCTACTTCTCATAAGACAAATAGTCATTATTTTAAGCTCGGATTGTCTGTTTTTAAACCTACCTCTGACGATGTCGTATTTTACCTAAATAGATTTGAACTTACATGTGAATCTCAGAAAGTAGACAAGTCGGAATATTGTGCTCGACTTATGCAACTACTTTCGGGTGAAGCTATGAATGTTGTAAGTATGTTGGAGGGGCCCGACAAAAATAACTATGATACTGTCAGGGCTGTCTTGTTAAGGAAATACCAACTTGAGGAAGACGGTTATTGTCTGTGCTTTAAGTCTCTATTACCGGAGAGTGGGGAAGATTTTTCAGAGTTCATAGCAAATATACGTCTTACGTTCTCACGTCGGGTAGAGCTCTCAAAAACTGAACACCCATATGAAGCCCTCATGGACTTGTTACTTCGTGACAAAGTCATGTCGTCTGTAAACGCTTCTTTTCTTTCTTTTCTACATGAGCGGAAGCCTACAAACTTGAAAGATATGGAACAATACTGTCGCCAATACGTCACGGAACATCCAAATGTGACTGTTAGCAAATCTCAAGTCAAAGAAGGTTTACCCGTGGCTTCAGCAATACCATATGCTTCTAATTTGCACCGTAGATCACAAAGTGCTGAACGCAATTTTGGTAGGAGAGATAATCATGATTTTAGACAGTACCAAGAAGGTCCATCACGTAGTAATTCTCCCTCTCCAAGAAACTGGAGACAATTTAACCCACCTCAACATTTTGGTTCCAACAATTATGGAAATTTTGGAAGGGGTAACTAAACTAGAGATTATCAACCTTACAATAATTTTTCTCGGAGACAACAAAATCCATCTAATAGATATTTTGACCAAAGTGGAAATAATAATTGCAACAATGTTAACTGGGGTTCAAATCAGAACAATAGTTTCAATAGAGCGAATAACAATGCTCCCAATAGAGATAATAGTCGCGATAGATCGCGATATGATGGTGGATCTCCAAATGATAGATCGCACTGCCATGCTAACTCTGCTCAACAGGAGTCCCAGGTTATTAATAATCAAAGTAACAATAATATTGGTGTCTCTAATGCTACTGCTTGCACTGCTTTCGATTTCGAGAGAGCATCTCAGTGCTCTGAGTGCACAACTTTGTTCCAGCCTACAGCGGTGACTACCTTAAGTTGCGGTCATCCTCTACCTACTCTTCCTGCCTTAGCTGCGCCTGACGGAAGAGGGTCTCTTACTCTACATAAGGGATTTGTAAATAATAATCCAATCTCAGTTCTCTTTGATTCTGGATGCACAACTGTTGGAATTAGACAGTCTCTAGTTTATCCATCTTGTGCAACTGGTAATATGGTGAAATGTGTGACATTCGGTGGGACAGTTGAGACTTTTCCGACTGCCATAGTCCACATTGCCACACCGTTTTTCACTGGTTATATACACGCATGTATGCTCAGAGCGCCTATCGCTGACCTTACTGTCAGACAGATACATGGTATAAAGGTGTGTACGCCGGTACAAATTGCTACTTGGGAACGGCAACATAACCTTACTGCCTCCACACTAACAACTATGCCACAATCTTTTCACCAGGTACATTCTGCTAACGTGATACATTCTGCTAATTTGGTGAAATCTTGCAGTATTGATGATACAATTGTTCATCATGCTAATTTTTGTGCTTCTTTTAGCCCAGTTCGACATACCTCAGTAGGTCGTTACTCTAACTTTGACTCTTCTTTAGCTACTATTATAGAAGATCCTTCGATTTTGTCTGACACACACACTAACTTTAGCGCTACGACTGAATCTACATCCAGTCACGTTGATTGCAACTTCTTTGCTGCAATGACTAGCATTTTTTTTTTTTTTGCTACATGTACGGACTTGGTTCTTAGTACATATCTAAACCTAATGAGTTTCTTTAACTTTCTTATTGGGCCGGTTAGCTCAGTATCTTCGTCTTTTACGACTTTTTGTCGTACTTACTGCTTTTCTTTTAAACTTCGACGTAGGTCTAAATTTACTACTGTCTGCTTTTATATCTTTACTCTATATTTCTTGCTTTTTTCCTTGCCCAGTACACAGGCTATGACTTCAGTTCAGCCTTTGAGATGTACGCATTTGTCAACTGCATTTCCTTTGTCTTGCACAAAATCTCAGATTGTCAGCCATCATTACACTCTTGGTCATCATTACACTCAACATGACGTTGGTATCATGTGTATATTCACGACTTTTTCGTACATCATTCCACACTGCTATTTTTCTCAGACATTTTATCGCCCTATACAATTGTTATATCAGGTTAGTCCGTGCTACTTTCTCTGTTACCCTTTCTTGTGTAACGGAGGAAGGTTTGATTAACATCTTACAGTGGTCAGAAGTTTACACAGCACACGTAGGTTAAACTTGAAGTTTACTGTTGCCTTTCATAAAATCCTACCGTTATTAAAATAGTGATTTTCATTTATGTTTTTCACAGCGACGGCTTTTCGATGATAATCAGAGCTGCTATATTGATTGATTAGGCTGTTACTTTACAACCTGGTGTATTTGTTGCCTTGCACAAGTTTTGCTGTTCAAATGAAGCCAGTCGGCATGTTGACTCCGTATTGGATGATTTTACCTCTTCAAGTTCATAGGATGTTTCAAGACCACTGGAGTTCTCCTTACTATGTAACTTCTTTAGTATAGTAGTGTTGAAGGACTTTCGTGTGTGGTTACTGGTTGTGTTGCCTGAATTCTGATCGTGCTAATGTTCTTACGCGAATGGGGTGAACCTCACCTTCGGTTTGTCGTAATGCCTGAACTTGGCATCAAGATGTAAACAACTGCTCATCTTATTAACTCAGCAACTTGACATAAATACGTAATTCATAAGGTTGAATGGTGTAACGTGATTCAACGAATAATGCCTCCGGTTCGAGTCCTTCACAATTTAATATGGATTACACACATAAACAGTTCAATTCACACATGAGGTACATGCATCAATCAATCAATAGCGTAGACTGCTGTTTTACGTGTCATTGTCCGTTTAAGGATACAATGCAGTAATTGTCGTCAGAACATCACAGCTATATGCACGCGCAGATAGAATGGCTACCTGCCGACAGTGACACTGTGAGTCTAATTACTTCGTATAAAGTAGACGATTATCTTTCTCCTTCCAAGGATTTAGTTAATCACTAACCTCCATAAGTTTCCTCTCTCGTAGAGTTCTAGGACTGACCCTGGTCCTGCATAAATACACATATAAATGGCTATATCATGCCATTAATTTGGAAGGCTAGAAAAACGCAGCGATTCAGCTTGACGGTCAAAGTAACAAAGGGTAGCGTCTCCTAGTTACCGACTGTGACCCAAACAACGCTAGACACGTCATAATCGATCGTGTATGGAGCGTTCAATAATTGAAACATCTATCGCAATATATTAAATGTCTTAACCTTTACAATTGCACGTCTGCTAACCTTTAGCAGACGGCGTTAATAACATATACCGTAACAATTCCCTGTACACCATGGAAAAAAAAATCGATAGATTTTTTTTCAAGATCTATCCGACTTAACAATTTTTGAAAAAAAAATTTAACACAATTGTGACATATGGTCGACGATGTTCTGAGTAGAACCGTGTCGCGGTCATGTCAACTAACTATTTGTCATAGTCATCTAACATTAATCACATTATATATCAATATTATACATATTATTATATCAACTAAATAAAATGTCTAATGTTAATAGTGAATGATAGAATTAAATTAAAGTAAGGTCTGTCGTATTAGTATGTCATATAGGAATTAATTTGACTAATTAAAATTAAATTAATTAATTAAACTAAGAGTTAAATTATTAAGGTTCTAATGTAACGCGATGTTATGAGAGAAGAAAAGACAAATAAGTGAGAAGAAATAGAAAGAATTCGAATATAAGTTTTAACTTAATTGTGTGTGTTAAGTGTTAGTGAATAATAACTATCTAATTTAACTAACTAAATAACGTATAGGTACATTAAAAAAAAATATTAATCTAATACTTGTGTGAGATTTATTTTCTCTTTTCATAATTTCTTCTTTTTATATTTCGTTCTCTTTTTTTGTTGTTCTTTCATTTCATTTTTTTCTCACATTTCATTTTATTGATAATAATTCAATTAAGAAGTTAAGTTAACTAATTAATTAGTATAGGATATGATGATCCATCCGTAGTCCTGATCCTGATGAATTCTTTTAGACAAAGTGTTGAAACGTTTCCGTCGGACAGAAATGTCAATTATCCTAGGATCCAAGAATTAAGTGCACATAGGATAATAAGTTCGACTTGTCGTCAGATATTGTTCCATGATTGTTCAACGAATATTCATATATTGTGTATGGACGTTAGACGAAGTTTCAATGTCAATATGTATACCTTGATTGTCTTTAGTTCAATTCTGTGATGCATATAGTGTTTATAAATATTAAATTGAAGGCAAGGTTAGTTCCCTTATAGTTGATACTTCGTTCTATCCAATGTAGTGATGATTGACGTGTTTTAGGAATGTCAATGTTGATTATTCGTCGTCAATAGGATTACGTGACAACGCATCCGCCACAATGTTTTCAGTGCCAGGAATATGTTCAATGGAGAATTCAAATGGCTGCAGGATGATCGCGTATCTGGCGAGTTTTTGGCTTTTGTGATTTGATCTACGCAAAGATGCTACAGCACGTTGGTCAGTTTGTATGGTGAATGGAGCACCAAGCAAGAACTTTTCCAGTTTAGTGATTGCCCATATAACTGATAAAAGTTCCTTGTCCACTGTGGAATACTTTGTTTCTGCCGGCTTTAGCTTTCTTGAAATATATAAGGTAGGATGTAGAACGCCATCATGGTTCTGGAGCAGGCATGCACCAATGCCGTAGTTACTAGCATCTGTTCGTAAGAAAAATCTTTGGAAGCATCGGGAAGTCTTAAAATTGGTTCATGCGAGAACAAATTTATAATTTTGTTGAAAGTTTCATTGCATATACCAGTCCATGTCACCTTCACCGGCATGTCTTTTTTTAACAATGAAGACAATACAGCCGTGATGGATGACAAGTTTGGTATATGAATCTACTGTAATATTGAACAAGTCCTAACAAACTCCTGACCTGTTTCTTCGTCTGAGGAACTGCTATGTTTAGAATTTTGGAGACTGTACTAGGTAACGTTCGGATATATCCCGATCCAATGATATGTCCCAAAAAGGTTATCTCATTACACGCGATCTGCACCTTTGTAGGTTTAGCAGTTAGATGATAATTCCTTAGAGTGTCGAAAACATATCTAAGTCCCGAAACATGTTCCTCAAACGACGAACTAAACAAGCATATGTCGTCAATATATGTAATAACGTCTGGTCTACCTGATAAAATTTGTCGCATCAGGCGAATGAAGGTAGCTGGCGCATTAACAAGCCCAAAAGGCATCACATTCCACTGGTATAGACCTTGTGGAGAGTGGAAAATGCGGTTAGTACTTAGCCTTTTCGGTCAGTGGTATCTGCCAATAACCTTTAGTTAAGTCTATCTTACTAAATATAGTTGCGTTGGATAGACGTGGCAGTAAGTCGTCGATAAGTGGATGTGGTTCGCTGTCAACTATAGTCTTAGCATTTAATTTTCTATAGTCAACACATAGTCTGATATTATTGTCCTTCTTCCGGACAATCACTAATGGAGAAGAGAATGGCGAATTACTAGTCTCAATGATTCCCAGAGACAACATCTGTTCAAGTTCCTTAGTAGTTTTAGCAAGGAAATGTAAAGGAACCGAATAGGGATGTACACGAATAGGTGTATCGTCATTGAGAGTAATGTCATGACTGATAGCCGATGTGCGACCCGGGACGTCGGTCAACACATCTGGATAAGATTGTAATAGATTAGCAATCTGTAGACGCTGTTGCGGTGTAACCGTTGAAGAGATGGTTACATCCCGCCAAGATTCAGTAGGTTGAACTACTGGTACCGGTAACGGTAACTGTACCTCAGGAAAAGAAGATTCTTCTTCCTGGATGACGGATAAGTTGGAATAATAACAAGTAGATACTGTGTTGTCATCTAGTTCATGAAAAATTGACTGTAAGTGTTCAGGACGTGTATGAAATTGCTTGAGCATGTTAATATGAAATATCTTTTTGTGTCCCTTGATATCTAAGACGTAATCAACGTCGGAAATTTTATCAATGACTTTGTAAGGACCATTCCAAGATATCAATAATTTATTGTTATTGTGAGGAAGTAACACATAAGCCTCATCGCCAGGGAATAATTGGCGTAATCGTCGAGACCTATTTTGTAGAGATCGAGCCTTAGCTTTTGCAGCCTCAGAAGAAGCTGTTGCCAACTGGCAAGACTCAATAATGTTCTTCCGAAGATTAATCACATACTCGTAAGATGACTGAGTGTCCTGAGTCATCTCCGCGTCAATTAATAAGTCTTTTATTAGTCCCATAGGACCTCTTGGGGGAGCACCAAAAACTAATTCAAAGGGAGAGAAGCCAGTTTGTTCATGCGGTACCTCCCGATAAGCAAATAGAACAGCTGGGAGTGCTCTGTCCCAGTCATGAGGGTGCTTAACAGTAACCTTATGTAGTAGTTGTTTAAGTGTACGGTTAAGTCTTTCAACTGCACCATTACTCATAGGATGATAAATACTACTTAAATTCCTATCAATGTTCCAGGTTTTCATGACTTCCTTCATGGTGTCAGATATGAACTGTGACCCATGGTCTGATAAAAGTTTTCTAGGAAACCCTATTCTAGAAAAGATAAGATGTAGTGCATCAGCTACATCTGTGGTGGTGGTGGTCTTTAATGGGATAGCTTCTGGCCATCGTGTGCACAAATCAATGCACGTAAGGACGAATCTATGTCCTCTGGCCGATGGTAGCAATGGACCAATAATATCTATGGCCATCTTGTCAAACGGTCTTACTGAGATATCGCAAGCCTGAATAGGCGCCGTGTGAAAAGCTCCACGTGCTTTCACTTCTTGGCATGTAGTACAGGAACGTACATACTGCGAAATATCTCTTGACACTCCTGGCCAAAAGAATGAAGACAGTACTCGAGATCGTGTTCGAGTATATCCCATATGTCCAGCAAACTGTGAGTCATGTGCATGTTGAAGAATGTACCGTCTAAAAGTATACGGGACCATAACTTGTTGTTTCATTTGTGATTTGTCATTAAAACATCTAATCAATATGTCATTTTTAATAACAAAACAATGTTTGTTATTATTACCTGAGGATAGATTGTCAACTTTATCAACCAGCTTAAAAAATTTTTTTTAAAGATTTATCCTCTTTTTGTTTGGTTGCAAATGTTTCCCTGTCAATAGGTGAATTGACTACAAATTCCTCTTGGTTGTCTGCATCCATTTTATTATCACCGACTTTCTCCATGAGTTGAGTCTGCGCTCTAGTCGTCACGGCGTTTCCAGTGCATAGGTTATGTTTCTCCCATTCTATGATCTCATCTGGAGTACAATCTTTACTGCCGTGTATACGACCAACCATCAGATCAGCTATAGGCTTTTTTAGCATACATACTTTTACGTTCCCTGTGAAAAAGGGTGTTCTAATATGAACAATAGCTGTGGGGTAGAACTCAATAGTTCCACCAAATGTCATGCAGCGTACATATTCTCCTGTCGCACAGCTAGGATGTACCAGCGACTGACGTACACCAATCGTCGTGGATCCTGAATCTCTCAGCACTGAGACGACGGATCCATTAACGATTGCCCTGTTAAAAATTAGTGAGCCTGTTCCATCGTTGACTGCAAGACCTACCTCTGGTGTAATATGTCCGCAGTTAAGCACTGTTTCTTTCGCCTTCTGAAAAATAAGATTGCATTGTTGGCAACTATTTGCCACATTATAATTAATAGCAAAACATGCAGCAGAAGACTGTGTTGTATTATTGTCAAGTGGGACCTGAGCTATAGGGGTAGTATTATTTGTAACTGCCGCCCCTGTATTATGGTTGTACTGAGATGATCCCCGAGAATGAGATCGATTACGAGTATAATTGTTAGAATTATCTCGTCGTCCTCTATAGTAACTATTATCTCGATGTCTCGAGCCATGATTATTACCATTCCAGTTATTGTTATTATTGGGAGTATGTGATCGATTATAATTAGTGTTATGTTGACCATTGTGGTAGTTTGTTTGAGGTGAATAATTTCTATCTCGTGATCTACCTCTGTTGAACTCATTTTTATTGTTGAAATCATTATTATGTCCCTTCTGAAAGTTAACATTGTGATTTCTTTGGAACCTACTTCTGTCTACACTGTGATGTCTTTGTTTGTTATTATGATTGTAGGCCATATTAGACGCCACAGGTAGAGGTTCTCTTAATGAAGAGTTAGAAATGTTCGCATTCGGATGTGCCGAACAGTAGTTTAAAGAAATTTTTTCCAACTCGTCAATAGTACCTGGTTTACGCTCCTGCAAATATGCAAAGAATGGCTGGCTAACCGAAGATAATACCTTATCCCGTAGTAGCAAATCAACTAATTTGTCGTACGATTTGTTGACTTCTGCCAGTTCAACCCATCTATTAAATGTATTGCGTATGTTCACAATGAATCCTGCAAAATCTTTTGGAGATTCAGGTAAAATTCCCTTAAATTTCAACCTACAGTGTTCCTCGTCCAGGTGAAACCTTCGTAAAAGCAAGGACTTAATAGCACCGTAGTTATTTGCCATTGATGGGTCAGCATTTTGAGAAGCCGTCAATGGTTCTCCAACCAAGAATTCATTTAACTTGAGTACCCATGACTCTTCAGGCAAATGATTTGTTTTGCAAGTCTGTTCAAAACGTGACAGGAATGATGAAAGGTCGTCCTCGTTTAAGTTGAAAGTGGGTAATTTAAAGTTGTAGAAATGTTTAGTTTGGCTGGATGACGATCCATTTTGTGCGTTATTATTCTGGTTTGCATCAGCACTTTGTGCTTGTAATCTTGCTGTCTCCAATTTAATACGCGCCAATTCCATTTCTTGTTGTAAAATAATTTCCTCTCGTTTCAATTTATTCTCTTCTTCCTGTTGAGCAATCTCTCTCAATCTATTTTCCTTGGCAATTTGCTTCATCTCACGTTCTGCTTTCTTTCTTTCACGTTCCTCCTCCTCTTTCTTTAATGCAACCTTTTGTTCCTCTATTTCTGCTTTATGTTTTTCCAGTTCTGCCTCAGCAAACTGACGAAGTTCTTGAGATTTATAACCATATTCTTTACCAATTTTAACGAAATGGTCTATAGTAAGCATTTTGACTTTTATCTGGTAAGTAATTATTGATAATTACTGATTAAAATAGTCAATAGTAGCTTCAGAGTAATTATTATACTTACTCAACTTAGGAATATTCAATATAAATAATCACAATAGTACTGAACTCTTATGTCTAAGTTCAACTAATAGACAATATTTTGTAACAATATTGTATCTAAATAATAACTATATCATAAATAGTTATGATATCTGTTAACTATAATGTAATTACATCACACAATTAATCTCAATATCCAATAATGTTGGGTATGATTCCTAGTAATTATATTGTTCAATGTACTAAGTCACTCTCTTAGTACTAGAAAAGTATATTAAATAATATACAATGGGTCTGTTACCTCAAAGGTAGACTATAAGATTATTTCATTTGGTCAATATATATATATATTATATTATTATTATTATTATTATGCCCTAGGCATCTCTTATAAATTGTAGTGCTAATTTCTTGGACTATCACTGCATAATTATGCAATGTCCCATATTAACCTTAAATATCAAAAAAAATTAATTAAATTAAATTACAAGTGTATTATTGAATATAATATCATATTATTAATGTAGTATTTAATATATATCATGAGGACAAACAAAACAATGATGCAACTAAAGGGTACAAACAATGTCAAGACGCAAACAAGACATTTTCACAATTAAAAATGAATTTATGAACTAAATAAAACAAGCGGAAGTGTCACAAGCCAAATGAAGGGTCAAAGACTGACCCGAGGTCAACTTAATATTCAAAGTACACAAACAAAAAAATGAAGGCAAAAAATGATGACATCACAGGACTCATAACGGACAAACATTTAACAATCATAAAATAAATTGATAGTAAGAGTAGACTGGACGAAATAGTTAACGAACATGATACAAAACTGAATAAAAATGTGAACTTAGTACAAATAAAATACGCCAGTTATCTACGGAACGGCACAGCTAACACAAATCGTCAAACGATAGCAGATCTGGACAGGTAGTCCAATGGCAAACCTCAATGGGGCTTCCAAAAATGCAATCGTTTAACTGCCCTAAGACCGACTGAAATCTAGGTGGTCAGCTGTTCACGACATTCCCCAGAGATTTCAGTTCCCTCCAACCGGCCCGCTAGTTAACAACACCTTAAAACAACAAAAAGTACATTAAACATAGGTAAAAAACATGCCTATGTAGGCAGAAGGCATGGACTCAGTTAGCACTGTCACGTTAACGACAATAGTTATTGAGCTAAACTTATCTTTATTTGCTGCTTCACTTGATGCTCGTTGTCGTCGACGGCTAGGCCTGTGCCTTTGACTGTCTGCTCCTGATGGGCAGGCAACGGTAGTCCATCTTGTGCATCTTGATAAATTTGAAGCGAACTAGAAAGGCGTTGAAAAGATGTCTTCTTCACGGCAACAATGCAACAGTGACGTCATGTTGCTATTCATGATCACGTGCGTCACGTCAGCTTCGTAATGGTCATGTGATTTTCATTCAAACGTAAATATCGTGGAGGCGTGTGGAACACAGAAAAATTTTTTTCTCTTCTGTCGATCCCCGCAATCGGCCGCCAGTTTTGTTGAAGGACTTTCGTGTGTGGTTACTGGTTGTGTTGCCTGAATTCTGATCGTGCTAATGTTCTTACGCGAATGGGGTGAACCTCACCTTCAGTTTGTCGTAATGCCTGAACTTGGCATCAAGATGTAAACAACTGCTCACCTTATTAACTCAGCAACTTGACATAAATACGTAATTCATAAGGTTGAATGGTGTAACGTGATTCAACGAATAATGCCTCCGGTTCGAGTCCTTCACAATTTAATATGGATTACACACATACATAAACAGTTCAATTCACACATGAGGTACATGCATCAATCAATCAATAGCGTAGACTGCTGTTTTACGTGTCAATGTCCGTTTAAGGATACAATGCAGTAATTGTCGTCAGAACATCACAGCTATATGCACGCGCAGATAGAATGGCTACCTGCCGACAGTGAGACTGTGAGTCTAATTACTTCGTATAAAGTAGACGATTATCTTTCTCCTTCCAAGGATTTAGTTAATCACTAACCTCCATAAGTTTCCTCTCTCGTAGAGTTCTAGGACTGACCCTGGTCCTGCATAAATACACATATAAATGGCTATATCATGCCATTAATTTGGAAGGCTAGAAAAACGCAGCGATTCAGCTTGACGGTCAAAGTAACAAAGGGTAGCGTCTCCTAGTTACCGACTGTGACCCAAACAACGCTAGACACGTCATAATCGATCGTGTATGGAGCGTTCAATAATTGAAACATCTATCGCAATATATTAAATGTCTTAACCTTTACAATTGCACGTCTGCTAACCTTTAGCAGACGGCGTTAATAACATATACCGTAACAAGTAGATAGTATTGTATATTAGTATAGTATAGTATATTGGATGGTATTGTATTAGGATATGGTATAACTTCTTTAACATAGTATGTTGGTTCATCGTTATGCACTATTTCATTGCCATGTTATTATTATATGACTGTGTTCTGATAATGCACCATTTCATTCCCATATTATTCTTATACTACTGTGTTTTGATAGACATTGAGGGGGTGACGATTGTAATGATGATACTATTGTTACTTAACTTATCATTACGATACATTTCGGCATTGTACATTTTTGGTTAAAAAAAAAATGAAGACAAGAAAAAAGGGGTTTTTTTTTCTGACATTGTAATGTTTTTTTCTTTACCCAGCGCTTAGTTGTGCGTCAGTGGTAACGATTTATAACGGTGTTATTATTTTTTTTTGGTGATGTCCATAATAGTTCATTATTAGTACTTAATAAGTTTATTAACTTGTTGAGATTGCCTATTATGCTTTATTTAGTATAGCTTTTTTTTGGTGTTTTTATATATATATATATATATATATATATATATATATATATATATATATATATATATATATATATATATATATATATATATATATAAATATATATATATATATATATATATACACATTGCCTTTTTGTTCTATGCTGTTTTGTCATAACTGTATTTATTTACATGCAATGTATTGTTTAATTTCACTTGTTATCATGATGTATCTGTACCTTCTTTCATTACATACATATCTTTCCTTTCTTTCTTTGCTGGTCATTCTTCATTTCATTCCATCTCTTCTTTGTACTATCCACTTGTTGGTTCTTATTTTGTTTATGCTGCCATACTTCATCTACGTTTGCATTTGATTCTATTTACATACTTCTTCTTCATACTCTACTCATACTTCCATCCTTTTATTGTTAGGTTAATTATATGACTTAACATAATGTAATTCTTTGTTGTAGATATGAGTATTCCATCGACCTCACATTTTTGTTCGATGTAATTTTCAAAAAAAAATGATATCATTTTTTTTTCCTGGGGGTCGGTGTACTCTGTTAAGTCATATTTTTATTAATGGGAGTTAAGTGTTAAAGACTCATATGGACGGGTCGGATTTTTGTTACACACGCTAGTAAGCACGCTTTTAGTGATGAGATTTTTTTCAGCTGGGGGCTTTGTGCTCTGTAATTTTTGAGCATAGCTCAATCTGAGTCTGTGTTAGTCTTTTTTTTTTTTAATATGATAAAGCAAGTTGTCGAATATTCTTAGTGTTAATTTGCGGAGAGACGGTTGAGCTGAACTGTAGTCTCACGCGGTTCGTCCGCGCAATTGTGTAATTTTTACTGAGTTGTACTGAGAGACGAAAATCTCGGGACAGTGTGTTGCTGGCAGGGCTTCAGGATGGCGGGCCCATCTCGCTAGTGCGTTCCAGGGTGTCTCTTTTGTAAAGGGGAGAATTTTGTGATATTGAAGATATATTTTCGAGGCCATGGAGTATACCACCCGCGAGTATTATTATTGATGAAGATATTCATACAAACCTTTGTTCCTAATGGATGTTTACCATGGTCTATTATGAAATAAGAGATACTGTGAGCTGCTTTGTTACGCAGCCTATTTTTTCCCCATTGGATTTACTTACTAGATATTTAAGATGTTGGAAGTTTGTTCCTGAGGGATATTTATTGTAACAGTGTACTGTGCTGAGGCCTGTGGTTTATGCAACTGATGTGACGGATATTTTATACCCGATGTTGTATGATTAAGCTGTGAACCATTGATGCTGCATGACTTGTTATGAAATGTTGTCCCATGATGTCTACGTGAGTCTGTCGTAATAAACTGTGTTACGTTACCACTCGTTCCGACATTCCCTGACTCCTATGTTTTGCTGTGGTGTGAGGTTCCAGTTTGTCCAGGTATGCCAGAACCCTTTAACATTCGCGTATGTTGACATCTACATATTCACGCACCTGTCGGCCATTCGTAAGCCCGACCTATGCTGATTGCCATTCATCAGCGATTACATTAACAGTTTCCTCCTACTCACTTACGTATCTTTTAACACTTGCCTGGTCTTCTCAAAGCGGTAGCTCTTGTGGTCCCCGGTTCTAGCTTTTGCTTATGACGGTTGTTGCCACTAACCTAAGCTTTCTCTTTTGTGAAGGCACCTAATTCTATTTAATTAAGTGTTTAGATGTGCTAATAGCTTAAAAAGCCCATCTTTCCAGTGACGAAAAGGCAATAGCCGTCCGTTGACTATTGTTTTAGCAAATTTCTGCTCGAGCCATCTTCACAAAACAGCCCTGTTACCAGGCTTCTTGGGAATGTGTTTGTTAGCACATTTTTAGGATTTATATCTTTAACCGAGACGCGCTAAAATCGGCCAGCACGAATCACGTGGTTAAACGTGGAGTAGCGTAGGTCGACCTTGTCAAGCCATGCCACTGGCCTCATAAATAATTCTGGCCGGTACAAGTCTGGCCATGGTCCCATTCAAAAAGATAGAATTTCTTTAATCGCCCAGCATGGCAAAAAATGCATTCTTTCTCACGAGAAGAGGAGGGAGAGAAAATGAAGAGAAAGACTAAAGAGACTGTGAGAGATATAAACAGAGACACTGTTTAAGTTTATAGATAGCGTTAGAATTGAAGAAAATTTGTCCCATTCAGTAGAGGAATTAATAGGTCGAACAAATTTAAAGACATGAAATGTAGATAGGCGAATCATTGAGCGACAACAGATTAAAGTGAAAAAAAAAAATCCATCATCATGAGGATTAAAATATGGCAATACATACAGACTACATAATTAGAAAATTTATCACAGTATGTAAAAAAGCGTTCTGATTTAACAGACTAGTGGCGCCACCGAAACGTGTCGCCAGTGGCGTATCAAACGGGCGTGGGGAAGAGGGGCAGGGGATTGACGTCTCAGACGTCTACTTGAATGTTTTCAAAGAAAGCAGTAGTCAGTTTGAGGCTATTTGAATCTCCGTAGAGCTTTTCTACGAATGGTACTGGTGTCGGCCATTTGCGCTTTCTGTTCCACATATGTTGGGCAACTTTGAAGCAGATGTTCAGCTTGCATTTTATCAGAGCCGCAGTTACAGTCATCGGTAGTTCCTATCTTTTTTAGCTTGTTAGATAGATGGTATCTCAATCTGTTGTGGCCAGTGCAAAGTCTCAAAATTGCCACTATTTCTCTTCCCATTTGCTTTTGTATCTGATTCTGATAAAAATTCTTTGCCTCCTCGAAAGTTATGCTTGCATTAGGCTACTTTTTGAAAATAAATGTTAAAATTGTGCATAGAAAGCAACCAAAATATATATATATATATATATATATATATATATATATATATATATATATATATATATATATATATATATATATATATATATATATATATATATATATATATTTTGTATATATAGGGGAGAGTGGTGAGCAATGGACCGTTAGGAGAAATGGACCGCCCCTTGTATCTCAAAAACGAATGTTCCATTTTAATTTGGACCATAATGAAAAAATACCAGTAGGATGAGATCATTTCCAGGAACAACGTCCGGTTTTTTTATGTGCGCGCATTTTTTTGACAATCAGTGACCTCATTTTGTACAAGGAAATAGTTGAGTTTTTGAAGTGACATTGCAAGTCCAATTTTTGTCGCTGCTTCGCTGATTGTACGGTAAGTTATTTTTATAGGCAGAATTACCATTTTCCTGCATAAGCAATGTTCTTTATGTCTAAAAATTATTAGCTTTAAGAGTTTATGCTTGTCTTTTCTATTTGAATGCCTGTGGGGAGAAATGGGCCGTCACTGGTCCATTTCTCCCCGAACATGGAAGCGTTATACATGTATCCCATTCATCACAAAATATTTCCTAAATCTTAGTTTGTTTAAACAGTTGAAGAAATATGTTTAAATTCTATCAATGTAAATATAAAACTAATCATTGTTAAACTATCAATGTAATCCTATTTTATAAGTATAATTATTATAATTATTTTATACAGTAAATTATTTTTTTCCAGAAAAAAATGACTCGTGTTTACAAGAGGAAAACAGATAAGGGCAAAGTACCAGAGTCCATTGTGAGAGCTGCTGTGACTGCCGTAGTGGAAGGCATGCCTGTTAGACAAGCTTCCAGGGAATATGGAATTGCTCGGACAACTCTGATCAACAATATTAACAAGTCCAAATCTTCAGAAGTCAGCCTCACCCCAAATTATCGGCACAGTCAGATTTTTAATGCTGAACAGGAAGAGAGTCTTGCAAATTATCTGGATAAGTGTTCCAAAATGTTTCATGGACTAACACCAAAAAATGTTCGTACTCTTGCCTTTGAAATGGCAACATTGAATCATTGGAAATGTCCGCAAAAATGGATTGAGAACTCAGTGGCAGGAAGGGAATGGCTTTTTGGCTTCCTGAGGCGGCATTCACAATTGTCAATAAGACAACCAGAAGCAACATCACTGGCACGAGCAACCGCATTTAATCGACACACTGTTGCGGCATTTTTTAACATACTACAAGCCTCTTATACAAACCTGAATGTAAGCGGGGATCAAATTTACAATCTTGATGAAACTGGTGTAACAACAGTACAAAATGTTCCTAGAGTAATTGCACCACGTGGTACCAAACATGTTGGGCAAGTCACATTACGAGAACGAGGTGAACTTGTCACAATGTGCTGCATAGTTTCAGCTACTGGACACAGCTTGCCACCAGTGTTTGTGTTTCCAAGAAATTTTTTTAAACATTTTATGTTAAATGGAGCACCTGAAGGCTCTTTAGGACTTACCCACTCTTCAGGTTGGATGACAAGTGAAAATTTTGTGAAAGTGGTTGAGCATATTGTGAAATGTGTTAGACCTTCAGAGACATATCCCATCATTGTGATCATGGATAATCACGAAAGCCACATTTCCTTTCCTGCTCTGGAGTTGGCAAAGCAGAACCATATTCATGTCATCACTCTTCCACCACATACAAGCAACAAAATGCAACCATTGGATCGAACTGTCTTTGGGCCCATGAAAGCAGCATTTAGTCATTTAGCAGATTCATGGATGATAAAGAATGTGTGTGAGTTTGAGACAGGAAAAAACACGAAATATTTAATTGGGAAAGTCATGCAGCTGGAAGATGAGGATGGTGATGTGGAAATCAATTTTTTAAGAAAGAGTGGTAAAATGTTTGACAAGTTTTTTTGGCCTGCTGTCGAAGATTTAGGGACTGTTAAAATAAGTCAAATTAAAGCAATATTACCACAGCCAACTTACTGCAAGGGTACAAAATTTGGTAATTTATAATTTTATTGATTCATTTTCATGGACTATTTCTCCTGCATTTTGTCCATTTCTCCCCTTCATCAAGTCCATTACTCCCCATACGCGGTCCATTTCACATCACTATGGTATCATTGCTTCAAATGTTAATTTTATAAAAAGTTTTAATGTTTAACCATTTTATGTAGACTATATTTTGAAATAAATGGGTATTTCACCTACACATATTAATAACATCTCAAACTTATTATTGTTTCTATAGTTATATCGAATTTGGTTAAAAATGAAAAATGAGGGACCATTTCTCCCCACTCTCCCCTATATACGAGAGCGTTCAGAAAGTAATGCACCACATCGTTTTTCTCAGGAGCTGTTTATTCAAAAAGTGTGGTGAAATTACAGTGATGCAATGTTAAAATTCCTCCATTTATAAAGATAACAGGTAAAATAACATGTAGGGATAAAAATATAGGTAAGATACGCTGCGGCTTCTTCACCTACGCCAGCGTTTTCTAGCGCCATTGAAACTAACTAGTTAGAACATGCAGACTAAACGACCTATCCTTTTAGACGGGGTGGAAACGGAGATAAAAGAAAAAATGTGACGGTCTGAACACGTGTTTGAATCTAAAGTCTAGAAGACGCAATTTGTAGTTTTAAATAAAAAATTACGCCACTAGTTGACACAATGTAAGGAAATGGACAAAAAAACGACCTTAGCTCTTGTCAGAAACAGACGTATCTTGGACGTTCTACGGTAATTAGTCGTTTTAGTTTGAATATAGCTGCAAAACGCCGTGAACGAAGGTACAAAAACAAATTTCAAAACTAACCTTGAAAAAGTAGGTTTTTTCTTAATAATAAGTTTAGGAGAATAAAAAAATAGCTAGTTTGATAGCCCATCTTTACCAGAGAAATAATATACTTTTAATTACACAGACGGACAGATAACACGGAAGATATTGACGAAAGACTGTATTGTTCAATACAGACTAGCCGACAGTTATCTGTGCATACTTCTCACAAAATTCACTTTTGACGCGACCTTGGGCCTAACGCAGAAAAACAAACTGCATGTAGACAGGGGGCAATCAAGGGAGGGTAGAAGCTAAAAATAACTTTGCCTCGAAATCGTATAAGTGGGGGGAAATTTGTGTAGTTTTTTTGTAGTTTCGTCTAAAATCAAGTGTAATTTTGGGAAAAACCAAGTTGGGACGGACAGACCGACATAAAAATATTACACACTAGACAGAAACTGGACCTAAAGTTGACATTGTAGTTTAAATATTTGAACGTAGTGGGGAAGTCCGCTGATTGGACAGAAGCTTTCATATTGTAGAAAAAACAGTAGAGGCAATTGCCATTTTGTAGAAGACTGTCCAGATGCACAGTTCGTTAATGCTAGAAGAGTGATTTCCAGGAGATATTATATATTATCAGTGGGACGCCATAATCTAGCCAGCAGCTCAGCTGAGTTTTGCTAGTACAACGTAACTGTGTTTTCAATTTTGAATTGTGGTAAGGAGAAAAACTCATTAACCCTTTTATTTAACATTTAATATTTTGAGTGATTGATACTGCCATGTCATGAAAAATGATTACGACAAGTGAGTGCTTATTCTAGGTCCCCAGCGACAGACCAGGGCCTAGAGATACATACATACATACATACATACATACATACATACACACATACACACACACACACACACACACATACATATATATATATATATTTATATATTTATATTTATTTATATTTATTTATATTTATTTATATTTATTTATATATTTTATATAATCTATATAATTATAAATTATATAATATAAATTATATAATTATTATTATTTTATAATTATATAATTTAAATTCATATAATTTAAAATGATAGGTAATAGAATTGTATATTTTTATTAATATTTTTTAATTATAATAAAATTATATAACATTATATAATAAATTATATAATATTATTGTTATATAATATAAATTATATAATATATAAATTATATATAAATTATATATATATATATATATATATATATATATATATATATATATATATATATATATATATATATATATATATATATATATAAAATAATTTTATAATAAAACTATAATAAAATCTCCGGTCCAAAATATGTAATTAGATTTTGTTAAAACTATCTGTACATAGTCGCATTTTTAATGAAAACATAAACTGTTGTGATCATCTGGTCTAGTAAAACTGTCAGTGTCTACAACAGTCATTCGCCAGTTTCCACATTTCAAACTAGGTAAATAGTTCAATTCGATGGGAGTATGTTTTTTCCTAAGTGTTGCAATTCTAACGGAATATTTGTTGCTAAATAGTGGAATTCTAACGGAATATAAAATTCAACGGAGTATGTGTTAAAAATCCACGCTACTGATTCTTTTCAATAAACCGGTAAGTAAACTAGTTTTCTTCTTTTTTGTTTTGTTACTTCAAATACAAATAATAGTACAAATATGTGCTACTGTATTTGCATCTAATTTTATTTCTAATTATTAGCTAACCTAAACGAAAATGCAAATTGGGTCCGAAACTCATGATCGGGTCCATTTGCCTGCACTACGGGTTCGACAGAAAATGGCGGCCAAATTTTAGTTGTCGTAACTCTATATGAATCTAGGAGCATTAGTCACAACCAGCTGGTTCTTCCCACTTCATATAGGGAGAAAGTGATGGAACTAGGGCATGCGATTCCCTTCAGTGGTCACATGGGGATCAGCGCCACAGGACAGCGTATAGCTTGTCATTACTTCTGGCCAGGGATAACGGAAGATATAAAAAGATATGTCAAATCCTGTCCAGAATGTCAAAGGGTAGCTCCAAAGCATTGGACTGCTCCTGCAACTCTAGGGGAAATGCCCATAGTGGGAACACCTTTTGAGAGGGTTGCAGTGGATATTGTGGGACCTCTCACTCGGACCAAGAGGAGGAACAGTTACATCCTTACTCTGGTGGACACTTGTTCTATGTGGGGAGAGGCGGTAGCCCTGCCATCAATTGATTCGAAACATGTGGCAGAGGCACTGCTTACAATATTCACAAGATTAGGATTCCCGCATCAAATCTTGACTGATAATGGCTCACAGTTCAAGGGGAAACTAACGGAAGAAGTTTTTAAGCTATTTCAAGCCAGACACTTTCATTGTAGTCCGTACCATCCACAAGGGAACGGCCAGGTAGAGAGGTTCAATGGGACCCTCATTTCTATCCTGAGGAAGCTGGCACATGAGAAACCTGATATGTGGGATCAATTTCTGCCTGCTGCGTTGTTTGCGTATCAGGAAGTACCACATAGTTCAACCGGGATGGCACCCGCAACCCTGTTATTTGGGAGGCCAATAAAAGGTCCATTAGAAGCATTATTAAGGACCTGGACAGATGAGAAAGCAGAAGAGACTGTTACCTCATCATATCAATATGTGAACGAGCTGACCACTCGTCTGAAAGCTGGATGGAAACTGGCAAATGATAATTTGAGACAAGCCAGGAAGAAACATGCAGCTTATTTTAATAGGAAAGCAAAGGACAGAGAATTAGCTGTGGGAGAGAAAGTGCTTCTTCTACTACCCGGCAGCCAGAATAAGTTGCAAATTGGATGGCAAGGTCCATATACGGTTCTAGAGAAGGTGTCTAGAACAAACTATAAAATTGACAAAAAGGGGAAGGAGAAAATATATCATGTGAACCTTTTAAAGAAGTATCTGGACAGACCAATCCAGGAAGGCACCCCCTTACTGACCCTGGCTATCGCAACTGAAATGAAAAGGGAACCACTCACCTCACATGAATACCCATTACACCCCTGTGAGACAGCCGCACAGGTAAAAGTCAGTAAGCACCTGACTAAAAATCAGAGGGAGAGAGTTCAACAGGTTCTGGAGGAACATACGGATGTATTAACAGATAAACCAGGACATACAAATTTGCTACAGTATGACATGAAGCTGGTAGACTCAAACCCAATCTGTATGAGAGCCTATTCTGTTCCGTTTGCTAAGGAGAAGGCATTGAAAGAGGAGATAGATTATTTGTTGAAAGAAGGAATTATTTCTCACAGTGAATCTTCTTTTAGCTCCAGTGTAGTTTTGTTGAGGAAACCGTCTGGGGAACATAGACTGTGCATAGATTACAGGAAACTGAATGCTGTCACAGAAGGTCAAGTGGATCCATTACCGGACACAAAACAGTTATTTGCCAGATTGAACAAGGCAAAATACTTTTCGAAGGTGGATCTTAGCAAAGGCTATTACCAGATTCCAGTGAAGCCTGAAGTTAGACCTTATTTAGCTTTTAGCACCTCAGAAGGACATTATGAATTCAACATGCTACCATTTGGATTGAAAAATGCTCAGAGTGTATTTTCTAGGATGATGCGCAAATTGTTGGATCCCTTGAATAATCCATGTATCACAAATTTCATGGATGATATTCTCATCGCCACAGAAACATTTGAAGAGCACATTAACTCTCTAAATATGTTATTTGATAGGCTCAGGGAAGCGAACTTAACTGCTAGACCAACAAAATGTTGTATTGGATGCAAAGAGTTGGAATTCTTGGGACATACTGTATATCAGGGTAACATGACCCCTGACCCCAAGAACTTGGAAAAACTGCAGAGAGCACCTAGACCGCAAACAAAAAAAGACGTGCGATCATTCGTGTCGTTATGTGGGTTTTACCAAAAACATATCAAAAATGTTAACTCTATATGTGCTCCTCTGACTGATCTGACTCGCAAAGGAAATTCAGATAAAATTGTTTGGTCAGTGCAATGTGAATTGGCATTTCAAGAGTTAAAAGAAAAACTCACTAGCAAGCCTATTCTCAAATTGCCTGATTTGACTCAGGACTTTGTGGTGAGAACAGACGCAAGCAATGTAGGCCTGGGGGCTACTTTGTTGCAAAGGTCCTCTTCACCCAATGGGGAACTGAACCCAGTCGCTTATGCAAGCCGCAAGTTGAACAAAGCGGAACAAGGATATTCCACAAGCGAAAAAGAATGTTTAGTGTTAATCTGGGCAATAAAAAAGTTCCAAATCTATCTGTATGGTAGGACTTTTGTGGTCCAGACAGATCACCAGCCTCTCGTGTTCTTATCTCAGGCCAAGCATGAAAATGCAAGATTGTTAAGATGGTCATTATTGTTGCAACCATATCAGTTTAATATTGAATATATCCCGGGGTCACAGAATGTCGGTGCAGATTTCCTCAGTAGGCACCCCTGTGATCAAAATTATAGTTGGCAGGCGTGAGGAGTTAATTTTATCTATGTGTATCACTGGTTTTGGAACTTGCATTAGTGCATGTTCTCAGGTGGGGAGATGTGTGGTGAAATTACAGTGATGCAACGTTAAAATTCCTCCATTTATAAAGATAACAGGTAAAATAACATGTAGGGATAAAAATATAGGTAAGATACGCTGCGGCTTCTTCACCTACGCCAGCGTTTTCTAGCGCCATTGAAACTAACTAGTTAGAACATGCAGACTAAACGACCTATCCTTTTAGATGGGGTGGAAATGGAGATAAAAGAAAAAAATGTGACGGTCTGAACACGTGTTTGAATCTAAAGTCTAGAAGATGCAATTTGTAGTTTTAAAGAAAAAATTACGCCACTAGTTGACACAATGTAAGGAAATGGACAAAAAAACGACCTTAGCTCTTGTCAGAAACAGACGTATCTTGGACGTTCTACGGTAATTAGTCGTTTTAGTTTGAATATAGCGGCAAAACGCCGTGAACGAAGGTACAAAAACAAATTTCAAAACTAACCTTGAAAAAGTAGGTTTTTTCTTAATAATAAGTTCAGGAGAATAAAACATAGCTAGTTTGATAGCCCATCTTTACCAGAGAAATAATATACTTTTAATTACACAGACGGACAGATAACACGGAAGATATTGACGAAAGACTGTATTGTTCAATACAGACTAGCCGACAGTTATCTGTGCATACTTCTCACAAAATTCACTTTTGACGCGACCTTGGGCCTAACGCAGAAAAACAAACTGCATGTAGACAGGGGGCAATCAAGGGAGGGTAGAAGCTAAAAATAACTTTGCCTCGAAATCGTATAAGTGGGGGGAAATTTGTGTAGTTTTTTTGTAGTTTCGTCTAAAATCAAGTGTAATTTTGGGAAAAACCAAGTTGGGACGGACAGACCGACATAAAAATATTACACACTAGACAGAAACTGGACCTAAAGTTGACATTGTAGTTTAAATATTTGAACGTAGTGGGGAAGTCCGCTGATTGGACAGAAGCTTTCATATTGTAGAAAAAACAGTAGAGGCAATTGCCATTTTGTAGAAGACTGTCCAGATGCACAGTTCGTTAATGCTAGAAGAGTGATTTCCAGGAGATATTATATATTATCAGTGGGACGCCATAATCTAGCCAGCAGCTCAGCTGAGTTTTGCTAGTACAACGTAACTGTGTTTTCAATTTTGAATTGTGGTAAGGAGAAAAATTCATTAACCCTTTTATTTAACATTTAATATTTTGAGTGATTGATACTGCCATGTCATGAAAAATGATTACGACAAGTGAGTGCTTATTCTAGGTCCCCAGCGACAGACCAGGGCCTAGAGGCAAACAAATAATATAGGAAAACATTTCCAAGACTATAGAAGACAGATCTATATTTGAGATCAGTGGGAACATATCACCCACCTTATTGGATGGAAAAGGAGACTTATGAACATATTTCGGATGCAATGCAATCATGGGAAACTGGTGCTATTTGATACCGCCTGGGTGAGATGTGCTTAGTCGGTCAGAGAGATCTGACGCGATCTTTGTAATTTTTTTTTGCTTTGTTTTGTGTAAAATTGGTGCAGTGGGCAGTGTGTTGACACATGGCAAAAATTTTGGTTTCAGAGTTTCTGGTCTGGCACTACTGTTGCTGTCATTTTCGACGGAGTCATCTGTCAAGTTATTTGCTTATGTTTGTATCATAAGTATAATTGTGTCTTTACCTGCGATGTCAGGTTGATTAGGGGTTGTCTTCCCTTGTTTATTCATTCATTGTGTTTGACCTTTAGGGTCAGAGGTTGACAGTTCGGCGTGGGCCTATGGGAAGGTTTTTTAAGCGGGAGTGAGATATACTTCCGGGAAGCCGGGAGGTCCTGTTTTTCTGAAGGGACCAAGAGTCCATTGTTTTTCGGGGAGAATCTTCGAAGTAACTGCTATGGCAGTTTTCCCCAGTGAATCTCTGTGCGTCGGGATGACGACAGAATTCCTTGTGTAGTTCTGAGGATTCATTTACCAGGTAATACCGACCTTTATGCATTATTACGCTTTTCGGTGGCAGAACATGTAAAGGATTACCTAGGGTGAACAGCAGTTCACGGATCCGCCATTTCAGAACTTATATATTTGTGCTCGAGGTAGCCATCCAAGACTGTTAGTCTTATATTGTCCAGAAATCCAGTGACGAAGATATATTGTGGGAGCCGCAGATTGGCGGAACTTCTATCTACAATAAGTATTACTGCAGGGTTGGTGATAACCTATTTAACAGAAGTACACGGCCGACGTTAGGACGAGGCCTGTGCTTTCGGCTATTATACTACAGCCTGATATGTGCAATTGGCGGGAGTGCCAAGTTGCACCTGTGTGTCAAGGTAACTAAGGCATCTGACGCGTTTAGTCAGAGACGCCAAGGGCGACGCTACGAACTGTCATTATTGAAGAACTTTGCTATTGACCATACACGTCTATTCTGATGTTTACCTTTTTGAATGCCAAATGTATACCTATCGATGTCAGGTCAGCATGACCTTGTTACACTGACTGTTCCTGTTGATATTATGTGTGTTCCCGTCAATAAATGTCTTGAAACATGCCTGCAGTGTCAAAGCATCCTTGATTACTGCATGTGAGAGTATGGGTTGCAGGATCTACATCTATACGAGCCTAAACACATTCGCGTCTTCATTCGCACCCACACTCAACTCATCATACGCTCGCACTACACATCTAACAACATGTAAACTGTCTTGGGCCAGTGATCACCTCAACAAGAAAAAAAAGACAGTTACATTTCTGGTGGACCAGTTACGTGGGCTCTTATGATACATTTCTTGTCGCCAATGTGGCCTAGAAACTTACATTTCTGATGGACCAGATCTGTGGGTTTAAAAAGAACAGAGCGAGCATTTGACATTATTGTTGACATTTATGGATTCAGAAATTTACATTCCTGGTTGGCTGTTACATGTATGATGTCTCCAGTTTTGTCGAGAAAGTTACAAGAAGGACAAGTACACATTACACTTCTGATCTGTGGGTCTAAGCTACACACGGGACAGCCGTAACACACCGCTAATTCTACACTTGCAAGTTTTGGCTACAACAGGACAGAGATAGGTCATCAACAGTTGACCCAAATAAACAGTACGAGCATTTATATCATAATGCTACATAAACCATAACAAGACATGTACTGAAGTTAACATCTAGGCATTTGCTACGTGGACCATAACTGCATAGAAGGCGGGTTCCTATTGTAAACAGTACTGCGGGTTGTTACACGTTTCATTCAACAACAGACTTTTCTAGGTCAGAGTATTCAAGCTACATTGTTGGAGGTCAAGTGTCTGTAAACAGTACGTGAAATTGTAAACATTCAATGTGCAAGCCCTAATTTGAGAAGGTCATAGTAACTTTGGTTCGTGAATACCACTTTATGTTACAGTGGATTTGACGTTCAGTGCGCGTTTGACATTTCGTTTCTGTGTTCGCAAGGAGCAAGAAATTTATTTTAGTTTCAGCTGTGACTGAACTTGTTCTGCAACACATTGAAATTGATTGCTATATGTTTATGTCACTTCTACTGTTTTGTGTATTTTTCTGCGGGTTTTTCGGTTGGTGGGTCTTACGGTAAATATGCCACTTGATCGAGGCTTACTGTAAGCGGTCTGTAGGTGCAAATTTTCTTAATTTGGAAATTTGCTAGTGACAATTGGTCGCTATTGATGTTAGCTGTGATGTAATTGTACTTAACGTTGTTTTTGTAATATTTTGTCTGTTTTTCAGTTTTGATTGTCGATTTGTTTTGTTTGTATTCTGTAGGTCTCTCCTTTCTTGTGTATTTCTCTACACATTTTTGGTTAAAACAGTGTTGCCATTTGTATTGTTTTGTATTTTTGTCTTTGTATTTTTTTTTTTGGTTGTACTACATTACTGTCATGCACAGTCTACATACACATACTTGGTCATGTTTTGATATTATTGATAAGGTAGACTCTTCATATAGAGTTTGTTAAATAATATTATATAAGATATTTATACAAGTTCTTTGATAAAAGACTTGTTATCTACAAAGATTGAGACAGTAAAATAAAGTGAAGTGAGTATACAAGTCTAGCATTTCAGACTTGTCTCCCATTGAAGTGGGATAAGGTAATTTATTTAATTTTTTTTTCAGGTTTCTGATCTCATTAGACAGAATGTCTACATTGGATTTCTTCATCCAGCAAGGGTTGACCCTTGGTAAGTCTGGTAAAGAATTGGAAGAATATTCATCTGCTCAATTCGCCATTGCATTAAAGTCAGAAGAAAAGAAACAAAAAGAGGAAATTAAATTGAAAGCAGAAGCTGAACTAAAGAAGCTAGAAGCTGAGAATAGAAGATTAGAACTTGAAGAAAGAAGGTATCAAAGAGAGGCTGAGGAGAGAAAAGCTCAAGCTGCTGCTGAGGAGAGGAAAGCTCAAGCTGCAGCTGATGAAAGAAAATTCCAGATGGAAATGGAAGACAAAAAACTTCAAGCTGCTGCAGAGGAAAAAAAAAACTTCAAGCTGCTGCAGAGGAAAAAAAACTTCAAGCTGCTGCTGAGGCTGAAATTAGAAAATGGAACATGAGGAAAGAAAACAGAAGATGGAACTTGATGAAAAACTCGCAATTTTGGAGTTAGAGAAATTGAAATTGGCGAGTACGGGTGCTCAGCAAACAACTTCGAGTACGACAAAGGAGTTTGTTAGTAGGATTAAATTGCCTCATTTCAATCCTTTAAAGGATGACGTAGCAGATTATCTAGATAGATTCCAATTTTTGTGCGATACGCATAACATAAAAAAGGAAAAATATGTTGAACAACTGATGCCATTTTTTACAGGTGACACAGTGACTACTCTTATGACAATAGACGAACATGAGAGGACTAATTATGATGTTGTCAGGGCAGCATTACTAAAGAAATACCAATTAAAACAAGAAGACTATCGTCTTCGTTTTAGGACAATGTTGCCAGAAAATGGAGTAGATTTCTCTGATTTTGTTACAAAGATACGTCGTACATTTACACGATGGGTTGAGTTGTCTCAGATTGAGAAAACATATGAAGGTCTAATGGACTTATTATTGCGAGATAAGGTTTTGTCATCTGTTAATGATTCTTTTCTTGCATTCCTTCATGAGCGTAAGCCTAAAAACTTAAAAGAAATGGAGGAATACTGTTGTCAGTATGCCACAGCACATCCCCATGCTACAGTTAGCAATTCTAAAGTGAAAGAAGGGTTGCCAGCTGCTTCGGCAACACCATATGGCCCTAATTTCAGAAAAAAAATTTCAGGGTGCTCAACAAAATTGGAATAGGGGAAGTAATCAAAATTACACTCAGAAGCGGAGTAATCCAACACATGATGGTTCTTCGTCTATGCAGTGGAGACAAGATGGTAGTTCTCGTAATTTTAGTGGTAATAATTTGAGACACTTTCGTAAAGGCTATCCAAATAATAACTATTCAAATTTTCGAGGTAATCATTCTCGACGTCAAGATTATGACGATGGTGAATTTAGAAACCGGGATTCAAACCGGAATGATGATTACAATAGGCAATATGATAACAATTACAGGGGAAATGATAGTCGAAATAATTACAGGGGAAATGATAATCGAGGTAGACCTAGGTTTAACAAAAAAAGACCTTACCAACAGGCAAACTCTGCGCAACAAGAGTTTGATGGAGCCTGTAATACAGTAAATGATAGTGGTAACTCTAGGGCTATCACTGGTTGTGCTTTCGATTTTGGGAGAGCAACTGAATGCCCCCAATGCTTAACATTGTTTGACTCATCAACTGTATCTACGCTAAGTTGTGGTCACCCTCTTCCTGCTCTACCTGCTACAGTTGCGCATGATGGGAGAGGATCTCTCATCTTACATAAAGGTCTAATAAATGATAGGCTAGTCTCAGTACTTTTCGATTCGGGATGTACTACCGTCGGGGTTAAGGAGTCTCTGATAGATCCTTGCTGTGCCACGGGAAAAACAATCAAATGTGTTACATTTGGTGGTACTATGGAAAGCTATCCTACTGCTATTATTAGGATTGACACTCCTTTCTTCACAGGAGATGTCCATGCATGTCTTCTTCCTAATCCTATTGCGGATCTTATAATCGGTCGTATTCATGGGGGTTAAGGAATGCACCCCGCAACAAATTTCTAGTTGGGAAGAAAAAAACATTCAAACGGTCAATGCAGTGGTGACAAGAGCTCAAGCTCTTAATCCCCCAACTTCATCTGATAATAGTAATGAAGTTGATAGCCAAGACGAGCACTTGGTGATTTCCCATGACTCGTTTGTTAAACGTCAAGAAGAGGATCCTTCTTTGAAGAAATACTTCCTTCTTGCAAAGAAAGGGGATCCCAATCAAAATACGAATCACAAATCGTATATCACTATGAAGAATGGTATATTGGTACGAATGGTACAACACTCGGACAAGTCTATGCACTCGCAAATTCTTGTGCCTAAGTGTATGAGAGCCTTAATTCTTCGGCATGCACACGATTCTCAGTGTGCGGGACACATGGGTTTTTCCAGAACTAAAACTAGAGTCCTTGCGTCATTCTTTTGGCCATTCGTGAATAAAGACATCCGAATTTATTGCCGATCTTGCAAAATTTGTCAAGAGGTCAAGTCTAGGGGTCCGAGACATGCTGCTCCTATTCAGGCTGCAGATATTCCGATTCGGCCGTTTCAGAAAATGGCTATAGACATCATTGGTCCGTTCAAAATTAAGTCAGCCAGAGGACACCAATTTATCCTCACTTGCGTGGACATGTGCACGCGTTGGCCAGAGGCTATTCCTCTGAAGAGCATATCAACTGTCGATATCGCTGATGCTCTTTGGCTCGTATTTTCTCGTCTGGGATTCCCCGGAGAAATACTGTCGGATCACGGCACTCAGTTAATTTCGGACGTTATGTCTCAGGTAATGGCTACGCTAGACATTAAAAGGTCTCTCAGTAGTATTTATCATCCAATGTCCAATGGATTGGTAGAACGTCTTAACAGGACACTAAAGAACTTACTTGGCAAGATAACGGAGGATCATCCTGAAGATTGGGACAGGGTTTTACCTGCAGTCCTCTTTGCCTATAGAGAGGTTCCCAACGAGCATACAGGGTTTTCTCCTTTCGAACTTGTCTTTGGCGCGCAACCGCGCGGGCCAATGTCCTTGTTACACGATTTGATAACTTCCGATAATATTGACGATGATACACAATCGTCATATGAATATGTTATAGCTCTTAGAGAAAAGATTATCGAATCGTGCAGGTTAGCAACTTCATCTTCCGAATTTGCGAAAGAAAAAGCTAGGCGATTTGCTAATAAGAAAAGACGCCTACGTCAACTTTGTCCTGGAGACAAAGCATATGTCTTACTGCCCTCAAGAGAAAATAGACTTCTCATTTCTTGGAAGGGTCCATACACTATAGTCTCGAAAATTTCTGATGTCGACTATATTGTCGATGTGGATGGAAGGCATAAAACCTTCCATATAAATATGTTAACAGAGTTTATTGAACGTCCAGACTATTTACAGCCTATTTTCCAGGCGACGGACGACTCTCCAGTTCAACATGGTCACATCTCATCCCTGTCCGTTATACAGGATGAGGAAACTATTTTTTCTGACGTGAACTTACCTCTTCCTACGATTCCACTTATTTCAACGGAATCGTGGAGAGACGTTACAGTCTCTTCTAACTTGTCTTTTGAGGAACAACGTCAAGTATCCTCTACGTTACAATCATATCAGGATGTCCTTACCGACATTCCTGGACACACAGATGTCATAGAACATGACATCATACTTACTGATCGTAATCCGATCAGAGTAAGACCATACCCAATACCTATTCATTTTCAAGCACAAGTCGAGAAAGAATTGGATGAAATGATTCAACTACAAATAATTGAACCATCCACTTCAGCTTATTCTTCGTCGATAGTTATTGTTCGAAAGAAAGACAATAACATACGTCTTTGCGTTGATTATCGCAAATTAAATCAAGTTACGAAGTTCGATGCTGAACCTATGCCGTTATTAGATGATCTACTTATTAGACTTTCTAAAGCTAAATTCTTTACTAAACTAGACTTGTCGAAAGGTTATTGGCAAGTCCCATTGACGGAACACGCCAAACCTCTCACTGCTTTTTCGACACCTAGGGGTCTGTTCAATGGAATTTTATGCCTTTCGGGCTTATGAACGCCCCAGCGACTTTCGTGCGCATGATGCGACGAATTCTATCAGATCGTGCAGATGTCATTGCATATTTAGACGACATCTGTCTTTTCAGCGATACTTGGGAAGAACACTATGTGGGTCTGAAGGAATTGCTATCTACTCTACGTGAGCATAGTTTGACTGCTAAACCCTCTAAAGCTTTTGTTGGGTTTAGTGAAATTTCCTTCCTAGGTCATCGAGTTGGTCATGGTCTGTTGAAGACAGAGGACCAAAACATTTCAAAGATATTAAATATCTCGGTCCGAAGACAAAAAAGCAAGTGCGTAGTCTCTTGGGATTGATACAATTCTATGGAAGATTCATTGAGAATCTGTCCTCCATTATGGCACCACTTTCAACGTTATTGAAAAAAGGTTCTCCTAATATGGTGCGTTGGTCCCAAGAATGCCAATCTTCATTGGATCAGGTTAAGAATTTGTTCTCATCTCATCCTATCTTAAGACTACCGACGATTGATAAGACTTTTGTCCTTCGTAGTGATGCCTCTTCCACTGGCATTGGAGCGGCACTAATGCAGGAATATTCAGGAACTCTGCATCCTGTAATGTATATTTCTAGGAAGCTGAATGCGGCAGAAAGGAATTACTCGGTTTTGGACCGTGAATTGTTAGCTATGGTTTGGTCCATTCTTAAGCTACAAAGGTTCCTTCTGGGCGCGCATTTCTTTATGGAAACCGACCAAAAAGCTCTTACGGCTATGCAAAGTAAGGATTTGAAGAGCTCGAGATCTACTCGTTATGCTATTGCTCTTCAGCCTTTCCATTTCACGGTGCGAGCTATCCGTGGTTCGGATAATGTGATGGCGGACATATTGTCTAGATGCCCACATGATTCCAGTTAAATCTTGTGTCCTAGTTTTTCCTGATATATTTTCAGACTTAGGTCTGTCCTTAATATCATAAATATGTTGTAATACAAATGTATTTGGATGATGTTTAGATAATTTAACAAATTTCATTTTGTCCATCCATCAGTGATATGTTGCTAAAATAGCATTGACATTTGTATATTGCTATGATTATATTATTTAGTAATGTTTGATATATGATTGGTATTGCCAGCAACTTAGGTTTCTTGAATGGTATCCCTTAGTTTGTTTGGCTTAAAGGAAATATTTTCTCCTATGTTGGGAGATGATTTGTACCCTCTTCTATTGTACCTGATATTAGGTTCATTGTTTGCATGAGCACAGAAGTGATACTGGTGCTATCTTGCTCATGAACATATTAAAAAAAAAAAAATTGCATTTTTTTTTTTACAGGGGGGTGGTAGTAATGTTGCTGTCATTTTCGACGGAGTCATCTGTCAAGTTATTTGCTTATGTTTGTATCATAAGTATAATTGTGTCTTTACCTGCGATGTCAGGTTGATTAGGGGTTGTCTTCCCTTGTTTATTCATTCATTGTGTTTGACCTTTAGGGTCAGAGGTTGACAGTTCGGCGTGGGCCTATGGGAAGGTTTTTTAAGCGGGAGTGAGATATACTTCCGGGAAGCCGGGAGGTCCTGTTTTTCTGAAGGGACCAAGAGTCCATTGTTTTTCGGGGAGAATCTTCGAAGTAACTGCTATGGCAGTTTTCCCCAGTGAATCTCTGTGCGTCGGGATGACGACAGAATTCCTTGTGTAGTTCTGAGGATTCATTTACCAGGTAATACCGACCTTTATGCATTATTACGCTTTTCGGTGGCAGAACATGTAAAGGATTACCTAGGGTGAACAGCAGTTCACGGATCCGCCATTTCAGAACTTATATATTTGTGCTCGAGGTAGCCATCCAAGACTGTTAGTCTTATATTGTCCAGAAATCCAGTGACGAAGATATATTGTGGGAGCCGCAGATTGGCGGAACTTCTATCTACAATAAGTATTACTGCAGGGTTGGTGATAACCTATTTAACAGAAGTACACGGCCGACGTTAGGACGAGGCCTGTGCTTTCGGCTATTATACTACAGCCTGATATGTGCAATTGGCAGGGAGTGCCAAGTTGCACCTGTGTGTCAAGGTAACTAAGGCATCTGACGCGTTTAGTCAGAGACGCCAAGGGCGACGCTACGAACTGTCATTATTGAAGAACTTTGCTATTGACCATACACGTCTATTCTGATGTTTACCTTTTTGAATGCCAAATGTATACCTATCGATGTCAGGTCAGCATGACCTTGTTACACTGACTGTTCCTGTTGATATTATGTGTGTTCCCGTCAATAAATGTCTTGAAACATGCCTGCAGTGTCAAAGCATCCTTGATTACTGCATGTGAGAGTATGGGTTGCAGGATCTACATCTATACGAGCCTAAACACATTCGCGTCTTCATTCGCACCCACACTCAACTCATCATACGCTCGCACTACACATCTAACAACATGTAAACTGTCTTGGGCCAGTGATCACCTCAACAAGAAAAAAAAGACAGTTACAACTACGCTAGTGCCAGATGCTTTGAAGAGGTCCAAGAGTGGATGCCTAAGAAGCCTATCATTTTACTCCAGCACTTGTGAGGAGTGGGCCACTTGAGTTCTTTACTGCATCGTCACAGGCCAGATAAGTTGAATACCTGGCCTGCTGTGGATTCATCAAACTTTTCCACAAATAAATAAATAAACAAAATCCTGGTGTATAAAAACTATACCTCAGTTCCATATTTCAAAGACAATGACTCGTGTAAACAGAGATCGGGTATGATGACACCACCCCGACTAGACATCCAGTGCTAGTTTTCCAAAGACACTGTAGTTAGTGTTAATATTAACCAATGTAACCATATATCTATGTACAAAAATTTCATTTTGATTATGCAATATATATATGCACTTTTATTGATAAATACATATTGTTTCATACGTCCTGACCAAAGAAAAAACATCAAAAAGCACTACAAAAAGCATGAAATTTATACACAATATACATGGATATGTCATGTAAACATCGGTATTATTCAACATAATCCCTATCAACTTGTACGTCATTATGCGAGCGCGAAACAAGTGCATGTATTCCTAGCCCGTACCAGATTGTGTCTTGATCATGTAGCCATTTCTTCGCTGCATGAATCACTCCTTCATCATCTTCAAACCTTGTCCCACGGAGTGCATCTTTAAGTGGACCAAATAGATGAAAATCAGAGGGTGCGAAATCGGGACTATAGGGTGGATGGGGTAGTACAGTCCAACCCAATTTGGTGATTGCTTCCCGTGTTGCCAGACTTGTGTGAGGTCGCGCATTGTCGTGAAGGAGAAGCAGGTCTGCTGGATTCTTGTGGGGCCGAACTCTGCGAAAACGTTGATTGAGTTTTTTCAATGTCTTAATGTAAGCTTGCGAATTGATTGTCTCTCCTGTTAGCAAAACGTCCACAAGAATCACACCTTCAATGTCCCAAAAGACAGTGATCATGACCTTTCCACCTGAAGGAATTGTCTTGAATTTCTTTCTTCGTGGGGATTGCGGATGATGCCACTCCACTGACTGTCTTTTTGTCTCAGGTTCAAAAGGATGTGCCCAGGTTTCGTCACCCGTAACGATCTTAGCCAAAAAGTTCTTTCCATCAGCATTGAAATGCTCCAACAATTCAGAAGAAATTGCTTTCCTTTGCAATCGGTGGTCATTTGTGAGACTTCGAGGAACCCATCTTGCGCAAACCTTAAAAAATCTGAGAGTTTTTATAACTGCATTTGCACTACCAATGCTGACTGACAGCTGTAAGGCCAATTGTTGAGTAGTGATTCCGCCTATCAGTAAGAATAATGCCCTCAGCGCATTTCAACATTTCTGCGTTGGTGGTTGTTGCAAGACGTCCACAGCGCGGCCGATCAAGGAGCTCTGCATCTCCACTTCCTGATTCTTTGATTCTCTGAACCCAGCGACTGACTGTACTCCTGTCGACTGCAAAACTTCCATACACATCACATAGACGCTTGTGAATGCTCACAACAGTTTCCTTCTCTGCATCGAGAAATTCTATCACAATTCGCTGCTTATAACGCAAGTTGCTAACACGCTCCATTTCAACGGTTTAGGGCAGCCGTATAATTTGGCGGTTGCGGTGCAATTTGGTGCACACAATTGGCACATGCCATATTTGAAGTGTGCAAACTTTCATGCTTCTATCTTCATTATTAGCTTGATTTAAGTTTCACGCTTTTGTTAGAATAAAATCAACTGGTATTTTCCTATTGTGCGAAGATCGGCTACCACGACAACCATGGGAAACTAAGAGCCCAGGATCCAGACTTCTAAAACATTGGGAGGACAACACTAGACAACCTCTGAAGGACTGAGGACTAGAATGGAATCATGCAAAAAAGAAGACAGCCAGTAGGAGAGTATGGCGCTCTCTCTTCCAATCCTCTACACCTCACGGTAGAAGAGGAACGACTAAGTACGTAAGAAAGTAAATAAGGTATTTCCCGATAGCTCGATACTGCCGTAGTGGAGTGAAGTGTTAGAGACTTCAATATACTAGGTCCAGCATCGAGGTGACCAGTTCCCGTCCTCGCTGCCTTTTCTTTCCCTTACTCAAGAGCAAAGTTATGTACCCATTTACAGCTGGGTAAACTGGTGCGTGATGATTCTGTGAATCGAACCTGGCACCTTTGTCGCGAGACCAGCGCTCTAACCACTCTGCCAATTGGACGCTCCAGAACTAACGGAGCGACTTTTAATAGCGGGCAAACAGCCGTGTTCTATATGTTTGGGTTACTTAACACAATGAGTCATACGGATGCAGGGTTACTTAAAATGAGTGCAGACATAAAATTCACTTACTATTGATTAATCCAACTTTAGCCGTAGAGTTATAGATCAACAGGTTTAATAATCACTTAGAGTTTAACAATATTTTCTTGATCGAGCCGGTTTTTTCTCACGGACAGCTGTACGTCGCATTGTCTCGATCAAGTAATCACAACAATGCAAAAGTAGAGATTAAAACAACAGAAAAGCAAGGTACTCTTCTGATAGACAGTCGGATATTCTTATTCCACAAGTACTTGAATAAGTAAAATTGCCGTTAAGTATTGGTGCTTTTGAATTTAATTCCCGTTATATGACGGGCTTTTACTATTGTAACATTAGTAGTTCTTCTTCTTCTTCGTAGACTCTCAGATGTCCACTTGAAATGTTTCAAAGAAAGTGGTAGTTAACCTCCATTACTGAATAAAAACGACAGGAAAATTTTTTAAATTGTCTCCCTTTATGGTGTTTACGCAGATAGTATACCGCTAAATTTTCACCTCACTTTTTACGTAACTGGAGTTGAATTAAACATCATTTCTGCTAGAAAAAGTGAATGTTGTTATTTCCCATGGATGTAATTCAACTTCAAAACTAACAAGGGGGAAGCAATTAATATTTGGGTGGAGAAAGTTAATACGAATAATTGTTTTTAAAAAAAGGACTTTAATTTAAGTGATCTTTAAATTTACAAGAAATGGTATATTAATGTATATCAATTTTATTGTGGTTGGTGTATCTTTTTGTTTCACATGATGACATTTCCAGCTCACGGCACATAAAGAGCGTTGGCAGTTACTTATAATTATAATAAGGGATCATGTTACGGCGGTGACAGCGTGATCCTTAGCGAGCGAAAGTAGCGGACGTTAAAAAAAAAAACAAAGATTAAACTAGGTGGAGGGTGCCATCGATCACTATAAAACAGTAGGCCCTACTTATTGTTAAAATTATACTTGCGTGTTTCTTTATGGGGTGGGGTAAGATTCGCGCAGGGTGCTAAATACTTTAATTATGCCCATGAAATAGGGTCAGGCTTACGGTTAAAGTTAGCGTAAGCAGCTACTGACTTTGAAAAAAAAAAATCCTAAACTTCAATCCCTACGCGTATTCTGTTCATTGCACTCTTAATTTACAAAACTACCACATAATGGCGGATGAACTTGGAACAAATGCAAACAAATAATGTTATTCATAACCTGGCAAAGTTTACGATGTCCAGTAAACTGTGATTCAACTACAAAGAACACTTAGAATAGACAATAAAATGTCTACTTTCTTTCCCCTATTTTGATTCTCATTGAGCGCGGAGTTGAAGACGCCAGTGTAGCTGGTTGCCTTGCAGAAAGCCTACCTCAGAACATTCATGTGATGTTGAAACTGTTGTTTCTGTCTTCACACTATCATTGATCCTTATATAAGAACTAACATTAATATATAAGGATCAATGATGGTGTGAGGATCAGGGGTAGTCTAAGGGAGTGCTCATGTGGATGATGGCAGATAGTTAATCGTTTTGATGTAATTTCGGACAACCCCAGACTTTCTCATCTCCTTCCACCTTGTTAACAGCAGGGCAGTTGTGAGAGACTTGTTTGTTTATTTGTTAGTTTTTCCTTCTTGTTTATAGTCTATTAATTTTTATTTTTTTTTAATTGTTTGTTTGGTTCTTGAAAAGGGTGTGTCACACACAAATATGTGGTTCTTGAAAAGGGGGTGTCACACACAAATACATTCACACAATTTTGGTTTTGATTTATTATATTTGGACTGAGTGGAGGGCAGAAGAAAATACGTTATTTGGATATCGGAAATCTGATTTTATTGTCTTGCATTTTTTACACTATATGTCCTAATTATAATACATGACGGGTTGAACGAGATACTTTGTTAAAAAACAGTTTCTGTGTCCGTCTGTTTCAGGCTTACATGATAATGTTGCCAGCACATAGCACAACATCATGTAAATCGTCTCTTACGACAATAATGCGATGTATTTACGTGAAAATAATAAAGTAAGCTGCTGTAAAACTGGAAGACAAAGCAAACAAACACATTGTTAAGTCATGTTTTCGCGTGGGAGTTAAGTGTTTGGGATTTTCTCTTGCGGGTCTGATTTTTTATAGACACGCTTAGAAGCACATATAAAGTTATGAGTTGGTTTTTATTTGGGTGCTTTTGTGCACTATATTTTTGAACATAGCTCAGCCGGGTACGGATTATTTGGTTAAGAAGAAAGAGTTAAATAGGTACTGAGCTGAAGTTGGGGGGAGACAAACAGGTGAGCTGAACTCACGTGTGTATCTTGTAGTTCGCGCTTGAGTGAGAATGTTCTGGGTTAAAAAAAAAAAAAAACTTTAATCTGTGAGAAATGAAGTAGCTGGCAGGGCTTCCGGACGGATATAGTACGACTAGTGTGTCCAGAGTGGTTTTGGATGACAGAGATTTGATATGATTCATATTCCTATGATTCATATTCCTATGGAGGATATTTGCTAATGCAATGTACAATGAGTTGCTGTTTATGCAACCATTTTTCTGATGGATTTTTCCTGTTATTACAATGTATGATGAGTTGCTGTGTGTGCAACCAATTTCTGATGGAATATATTTACTCTCACCATGTATGATGAGTTACTGTTAATGCAACCAATTTCTGATGGATTATATTTACTCTCACCGTGTATGATGAGTTGCTGTTTTCTGCAACCTATTTGAGATGGATGTCGCATAGAGATTATGATCAATAAATTTTCTATATTCTCTTCTTTTTTCTACCCGTGTCCTCTATTTTATTATCACTCTTTATCCTTTTCCTGTGGTTTTCGCATTCGTACGTTTGCGACTATAAACATTACTATTTTCCCATTCAAACTTTCGCCTGGTTTCGTTTTCTCATTTAGAAACGCAGTAGATTACCTAACGTGTCAGTCCCTTGCACGAGATAATTTTAGGTGGGATTTCAGTCTATCAGACATGATGAGCAGACAAATTGTCTACATTTGCAGCTGTCACGAGAGTTTTTCGTCAGGCTAGCTCCCGGCGAAGTGTGAAAACTGCCTCTGCAGTGGAGACGGGTCGTCTGACATTCGCATCTGACATGAGCGCTCACTGTCCGATAGTTAGACGGAGGTGTGAATCGCGCCAGACATGCTCGCTCAGAGCAGACAGAGTGTCTGGCATTTCGCCTCTGACACGCGCGCTCACGGTCAGATAGTTAGACGGAGGTGTGAAGACGCACGTTTGGCAGTTATGAGCAGCGTCTAAGCAGACGTAGGCGTTAAGACGGAAAGGGGAGATTATTTCGTTTTGCGAAATAAGTTGGGACCCCTTTGTCTGGTTTAAGATATTAACCAGAGTTTGAAACTTGATTTTACTCATTCTCCATTTGCAGTAGACGTGGTCACTTTGTTCTAGATACTTAAACTTATAAGTGAAATCTCTTAGTTTCGTTGTGATACCGTAGTTCTGTGTTGAGGTAAATATTACATTAAGTATCTAATATTTTGTGAGTGATTAAGTGTTTAACCGCCTATTTTATCCCATTAGTTTCTTTTGTGCAGATTGATTAATTTATAAGTCTGTTATATTTTCTAGTCGACGAGTTACAGTGGTAAAACAGAATAAATTATAAATTCTAGCTTAAAATCATGTAGCTATAATGAATTTAATTTAACTGCTAAATAATCAGACGAGAATAATTTTTCTAAACTAACTTATAAATGCTAGATGCCTCATGAGTGTTGACGGAATACGTATGTATTCCTAATTCATGATGATTGATTTTTATATATAACTTATTTCACGGGAAAGTTTAAACGTCAAGTCAAGCTCTACGCTTGCAGTTCAAAATGTAAGTTATATTGAGTACATAATATGTAAAATATTTCATGTGTTTTTTTCTTTATTCAGTGAATACTGGGGTAACCCAACTTTGCCGGCGTTTAGTACAGAGACCTACCTGTGAGAAACATAAACATTTTATATCTTTAACCACGTGGGTTTTCAAGTAACACCTGTCTGACAGGGCGTGTACCTTCAAGGGATAGACAGAATACCAAATCCCACTAATGGATTTTTTAAAAGAATAAATGCTTATACTGGGCCTTTGAGCCAGATCATATTTCTTCACAAACTCTAATGTACATGCTGCCTTGTGGCGAGAAATAATTACAGAAAAAACATTAACTTTTCCGACATTATTTGACAAAGTGTGTGGTGAACCAAGATTATCTGTTGAGAGAAGTTGTCCACCGGTCATCTTCCTAATTAAGGGAAACCTCGTGTTCTGACACTGTGTGCCCGCTGAAACCATAAATCTTACCTCGTGCATAAGTGACATTAACTTAAATCTGTAAAGAAAGAACGATCTCCTGAAGAGGACGCTCCCCGGACACGGTGAATGAAACCAATATCTGCAGAGCTGGGTATCCGCTTCATCCACAGATAGACAGATTAAACGAAGTGTACACTAAGGCTTGCGCCAGACGGCGAACAACCGCACGATTGTAGGTAAGGTTGTGTGAGTCAGGGCCCTGATGAAAGAACCGAGTGAAAGTAGACTGAAGGATGTTCTTCGTTTACTATATTTTTCCTTAGAATAGATACTGCTATCAAAGTCAGTTCATACCTTCAAAAAGGGAAAATATTAGACCCAAATCATATGTATCTGTGACTCTTTGGGCTATCATCATTCTCCTAACGGGACTGTGGGCTAAACATCGAGGGAAGATCATAACTGTGGGTCTATCATTTCTTGTAGAAATTCCTTGATTTTTATGACTATTTGTATATGCTTTGATGTAATTTTATGTGTTGTGATGGGATTTTAGATGATAATTAAAACTGCCCTTAAACTTAATCAGCGTGTTGGTCAGCTCGTTCTAGAATATCTATATAATCATCTGTTATAGTTTTCCCACGCCTGTACGTCTAACTGTCGCCTTGTATGTGCGTGCACGTGAGTGGATAGAATATATATATGTAATATATATATATATGTAATATATATATATATATATATATGTGTGTGTGTGTGTGTGTTTAGACTGTCTGACTCCTCTAAATCTGTCGTAGAAGATAGGTGAAAGAGAGAAGATTTCTCGATTTCAGAGACAGCCTCTATCACAGTCTACCATCCCACTCGTGGAAATCTATTGCTATTACTATCTCTCACTGTGACTATCACTTATTCAAATCAAATCAGAAGGGACCAACCAAAGTCTTAATTCTCCTATCAAAAATCTACGACAATGGATTATACCTGCTGTTCTAACTTGTGATTTGCTGTCCATGATGTCGATGTTGCTGTCGTATTAATAAACTGTGTTTGAGTTGAAAACTTAATTCGCATTATCCGTTGGTCTATATCCTGACCTAACGTTACTGTTGTGTTTGTTTACATCAGACGTTTACAAACCTAAAGAACTCATGACATGCGCTCACATATTAAACACTGTTAGTAAGCCCGACATTGCTGACATCAACCTTGTCAGTAGCACTACATTACATCACCCCAGAAACAACAGTAACACACATACATGTTAATATATAGTCCTAAATAAAAATGAGTACTGTGGCAGTTTTAAACTTGAATTATTCACTCAAACTATGGGTGCTTGTGGGTAATGCCCTTCGTCACTCACAGTTACAAAAAGGAGGTGAAGACGATAAATATAGATAGTCTATTAGAAGATGACAAAATACAACAGGAACACGTTTAAAAAAAAGCTAGTAAATAAATGGATAAAGATGAGCCACGGAGAAGATAGGCCTGTTGATAAAGTGAGACACACCGTTTCATGTTACTTTTTCATCGCATTTGTCGTGTTCTTTCTCTGTTTATCTACAAGCCTACCTTTCCGAGTCGCACATATTTGCCTGTGATTTTTTTTTTTTTTTTTTTTTATGTACAATACATTTTCGCTGCGTTCTTTGTAATTTTCTCATAGCCTATGAAAATGTATCATATTATTCACCTTTTCTGTGTGTCTGTGATGATGAAAGGTATCACACGAAACGCTTTGTGCTTTTAGTATATCTCTCAATTGTAAACCTGACTTAATTATAACTATTATTTTGCTTTAAATATCCCGCTTTTCAGTTCAAGATGCAGCAATAGTGAATGCAGTCAGCGACCCATAGCTGTACTGCTTGCATCAGAACCAGCGAACCAGAGCTGGTCAAGACCGCACTCCACCTCCACGTGGTGGTCCTGGAAACAGTCTGCAGCAGTGCAGTCTGGCTGAGCGAGTGCGGATCGCAATGGGAAGGCAAACCCGGTCCCTAAAAATGCCGTGCTGAAGTCGGATGTGTCGACCGAAAGGTGCAGATATCACAGCTTAGGCGTAAACAGACACAACGCAACCACCGTCCTTTTCAGGGCGAACGAAGAAGAAGAAGAAGTTCATTTTTTAAAAAATTTTTTTTTGTGGTAAGAGATCATCACCATTATCGATACCTTTCATCTTCCCATAGTGCACTAGGTGCAAACACATGCCAAGATATATGGCTGACTTGTCTATTTCGCTGTTTGTACGGATGCTAATGATTAAATACACCGTTGTCATATGACAACAAAGTCACATGACTGTTTATGCGGATGTCCAATATGGACGAAACCATCGATCAGAATTTTGTAACGATGGTTGACTCTTCTTATTGATAGACGATGAATGGGTCTTATCTCGTTCCACTGTGGGGTTATCAGATGCACTAAGGAGTAATGTCTGTCAATAGGTCTGCTCCCGCTATAGGGAGTGACAGTAGAATTTTGAGAGCGATCCTGGATGCATTCAACTGGACAAGCTATTCCAGTTTACACAAATGGATTATTGTGTCGTTTGCAGCATTAGCAATTTCATGGCAGTTTTCTCAATGGACATTGGTGCTGTTATTTCTGGCTGTGTCAGCTGCAGGTGTTAAAATATCTGAAGAAATTATTCACAATAAGAACGTGTCACACGTCGAGTTGTTATTTTATAAATTGGAGTCTGCTTACATTGAAATTCGAGCACAAGTCAGGCATCTTAAAACTGTGCTTTTTTGTAAACCCAAATACGGAAGATGATTTTGCCCTGCCAGCAGATATAATAAATGAGCTTAGTTCAGTTTACGAAACAGACTGTGATAGATCAAGTGATGGTAACATTCCTGTTAGACTGTCAACAGCCTTGAAGCTGGAGTTGAATTCCATTCAATTGTTGATCATTCGTGACTTTGTTCGTTCCTGGTATGCAGACTTCTCATACGATCCTCAGTTTCTCAAAGAGACAAAGTATTATCTTCACCAAGCATTTAATAATTTAGTAATGCACATAGCACAACAAGATCCACAGCTTCCTCTTACCAAAATCATTAAACTTTACCATTTTCACTTTGCGATGTATCAAAAAGCAAGTAATACTTTTGAAAGTCACAGGATACACCCTAAAACAAAAGTACCAGAAGATCCTAGATTTAAGAGGCACTCATCTGTAGATGAAGCTTTTGAAACAACTACAAAACTTCATCCTGCACTCGAGTCAGAATCCACTGAATGTAACTATTTAAAAGGTGTGGTTTCAATGATTGTATTGTCTGCATGCAGTCATCATGTGATTGAAGGACCTTGTGTAAAAACATTACTGATTCAGATACTCACAAATAAGGTAATGCTGCCAGTCATGAAAATGATGTCCAACCCTGATTGGTTAATGGAAGTTATAATCATTTTGACCTCAGATAAAAAGGTCAGATATGATGATGCTGCTGTTTCTAATGTTGAAAGTGGGATGGAAATTGTTGAAAAAAATGAGATTGTTTTAAATAATGATGCTAGAAGAATTTCACCTGATCAGTCTTATTCTGATAGAGCTTCTCATTTAGAATCGAATACATATTTGGAAAGCAACGATCTCGCAAAGTCAACATTGCTACTAGAAACTAAGGACTCACAAGAACCACTTGTTTTGGAAGAGTGTAGCAGAAACATTTATGATGATGATGTCTGCCATCTTTCTAAGAATAACATTAATCATGATTCCTCACAAAATTTGTCATTGCTTGAATCCAAAGCTGGAAACCTTAAACATTCACAGTTTAATATGCAGCTGAGCTCTACCTCAAGCCTGGTGATCCAAGATTCAGTCACCAATAGTTCTTTATCTGCCATCCTTAATGGTGATTACAGTCAGGATTATAGTGTCAGAACAGTTGAAGACAAGCAGTCATTTATAACAGACACTGTTTCAGCTAAAAATTCATTTCCAGAGGAACTAGAAATAGAAAGTTGCAGTTCTTCAATAGAAGACAGGGAGGAATGTTTAGCTGAAGCTGAACCTGATTCAGATACTCAGTATGTTGATCCTTTCACGTTTGAAAGTGATCCACAAAAAATCATGTCTTATGGTCAAAGATTGCCACCATCATTGACTGACTCAGAAATTGATAGTACTATAGGAGACTCTGTTGAAGGGCATACATTAACTTCCGATTCTGATACAAGCTCTGAAACAGCTACCAGCTCATTCCCGAAGTTGTCTTCTATAAAAAGTTTTTTTGTGGATTCACTGAAAACAAGTGGAAAGCAGCAGTTTGTTAAAAAACCCAAAAGTTTGTCACTTTTTTCAGAAAAACTTGCATCAAACCTAAATCCATTAGCTCATAAGAGCAGATTAAAAGCAAAAAGCAGTGACTACCACCATCAGGAACCTCCTCAACTGCTTGTTGATGGAGTGCCTTTAGATAACCCACTGTGTGAAACATGAAGACTCACAAAATTTCCTCAGTGACCACAAGTATTGATCATCAACCCACTCTGATGTATAGCATCTTGGAAATGACTCCTAGCCCAGGATTTTTCTTCAAGTGTCAATTCATTCTTCTCACTCTCATCATCTCAGAATGACATGAGTAAGTTGTGTGTGAAAGTGAAGGGCAGAAAGTGTCTCCAACTGTAACACCATCTCCCACAGACATGTTGAATTTGGCATTGGCACTGTTGCAGTCATTAAAGACAGCAATGATGTTTGAGACCATGTCAATACAGATGATGGAAGAAATTTTCAGGATGTCACCATTCCAGAAACTTCAGTTAGCAATGAGTTTCGTAGCACAGCACAATACTCACTCTACAATATAGAGTGGTAAACATAAATTTTATCACTATCTTGCATTAGAAAATTAATTAAACCTCTGTGCAGAAATTGGACTTGGATGGACTTGCAATCAACCAGTTGCTTATATCTGTGTATGCTGTTAAAAAAAAAAAAAAAAATCAGTTTTCCTTCATTCTAGCAATTCATGCTCTATTCATTCTGTACATGTGGTCTATCATGCATGTTAGGGCACATATTCAAATATTAATGACCTTTGTGTAATTTTTTTTTTTTTTAATATTAAAAAAACCCCTCATTTTTGGTGTGGAATGTACCATTCAAGATTGCACTTAAACGAACACCACTACAAGATGTTAGAATTATGATTGGAGGAGTCACTGAGCCTCAAATATAACTCCTGGCTTGTTACCTGGTTCCTGCATGCATGATTCCTTGGTAGAGCCTAGAATCAGTATTTTAGCTCTGCGTGGTTGGAACAGCCCTTTTGGATGGTGGGTAATGCACTGAATGCCAACAACACTCTTCCTTTAGCTTAGGACTCCAGTGTGACAATCCTTTAAATGCAAGCCAAGCTGGAGAAACTGGAGCTCATGACTTGCTTAGCTTGTTTTGGAATGACAGAAAAGCCACAGGAAAAGCCTAGATCTACAGTGTAGATAATACCAAGGAGTCTTCAACTTGGTATTAGCTGCAAAAGAGTGAGATTAGCTCAGCAGCTCTTGTTAAACAATATATATATATATATAATACACTGTGGCAACAATAATACAGACAGTTGGAGGGAGCAGATGATGATATAAAAATAAGTATACAGAAAGATAGCAGAGCTTTCATTGGATTAGGAAATATAAGAAGATTAAAGAAACAAGTCCCAACACAACAGTCAGAAAGTTCAATTCATATGTCAATGTCAGTCCTGTTGTATGGCTCTGAAACATGGACAACAACAAAAACTAACAACAACCAAAAGACTTCATAAATGGACTCCCTTGCATGCAAGAGAAAGATTGAAGTGCTGATGACACAGAATGACTAATTGTGTAAACTGATGTACCAAGAACTAGGAGCTAAGTCGGGGCCAGTGAACAGAAATGAGAATCTACGTGGTGCTGGCATGGAGATAGGATACACAACTGATGTAAACTTCTTGGGTGGCATTACAAATGGTAGTCCTTGTTCTGGAATACTCAATGTAAGAGAGGTAGAGGGAGACCAAAGAACACATGGAGAAGAGAACTGGAGACAGAACATGTAAGACCTTGAGCTTGTTGGCACGGGACAAGAAAGACTTGGCATGACAAAAAGTTTTAGTTGAGAAGTGCCTATTGCTTCCCTTGGGGGGAGCAGTAAGGTTGATAATTGGGTGTTCCATGTAATCTAGATACAAGATTCATTTTTATATTTTTAGAGCATATGGCCACATGTAAAAGACCCTTTTTTTAAAAACATTTCAAGTTTGCATCATTTTGACATGCTGTTTTCATCCTAGAACACTATGTCCTCTCAATTATTTTATGGCTTTTGTTGTTTAAAAATAATTTGTTGCTTTGTTTTGGCAGAGTATGCCCTGGCTGAATATTTGATCGCAGTGTTCATTGGTTAGATTAGTTTCAGATTTTCCGATATACAGGTCAGTACTTGATTAGTTGCCCATAGGAGGCTAATACTGAGCAGTTAGGGGAGTGAAGTTTTAGAGACTTCAACATACTAGGTCCAGCATCCAGATGTTGGGTGACCTAGGTTCCCTTCTTCAACATGCCTTTACAGCTGGGTAGACTGGAGAGCGTGATGGTACCAAGAATCGAACAACCAGGCCACTTTGCTATGAAAGACCAGCGCTGTAACCACGTCTGTCGATTGGAGTCGGCTCTCAGATGATCACGATACTAAGACCTGTCTAGACAAGGTTTCCTAAAAGTGATTACTGTGAAGTAAAGTAACCGCACGCCATAGCAGTTTAATCATCTTACAGCAAGGAATGCTGTGAAATGATTATTCCAACTATGGGCCTCAAAGAACATGTCTGAACAACGCTTCTT